>CM067374.1:59323607-59923607 GCA_034401795.1 Chaetoderma sp. LZ-2023a | reverse complement strand
AATGATCGAAAATCTGATATGGCTGGCAGTGATCTTGAATATCAGTTTCTGGATAGTACCTCCACTACCATTTGTCGGATCAGTTGGAAACTTCATGCTTCAGTGGACTAGCTCTGAGGAGGAAACTTATCGAAATCGAGGATGATTCATAATCCAATACGTTGGCAATCATCTTGAAAAGTGGTTTAGGGATGATAGCGCTGCTACAATTCGTTGAATCAATTTGAAACTTAATATGTTCATTGGGCTATGTCTGAGAAAGGACTGTATCGAAATCGACCATGATCCAAAATTTAATATGGCCATCCGCCACAGAAAGCCGTCTTAAAAATTGATTTCTGAATAATAACTCTACTACTGCTTTGTGTGATCAGTCTGACTGAAACATCATTGGGTCATTGAACTAAATCTGAGGAAGAAACAGCTCAAAGTCGATGATGATCGCAAATCCAATATGGCTTCACTTTCGGTTTCATGATGATAACTATGCTAACTTTTGTATGATTGGTTTCAAATCGATACATGTAAGTCCATTGAAGTAGTTCTGTGGATGAAACCCTACAGAATCGATGACGATCAAAATCCAGTAGCGCCAGCAGCCATAATTAGTGATAGGGTGTAATATCTCATCCTCTTGTTCAACGTTTAGGGACCTAACACTACGCATCTTTGTCCTGTGGGTGGCAGAGATGAATGTGCTACAAGAATTAGTTTCTGATGATTGCCTCAAGTTCTATGTGCACACTGACTATCACACCACATATTTGAGGAGGAGAATAATCTTTTGGATTTAGTGGTCAAAGGTCAAAGTAGTTCTGAACTTGATGCAAACATAACTAGATTGCTCAATCGATGACGCATCATAGCAAATTCCCACACTCACAAATTTGATGTGACATATTCCACCCACCCCTTAGGGCGCAGACAAATGTAAATGTCCTCTTGTACGACACAATCATATGGGTAATTCTCCTACCAAATTTAATTGAATTCCATCCACTGCTTTCAGAAGAGTTCCATGACAATCAATTTCTTGACCTCATGAACCCTTCCCCACCTTCTGGGGGCATAGCCAAACATCA
This sequence comes from Chaetoderma sp. LZ-2023a, assembly GCA_034401795.1. NCBI lineage: Eukaryota > Metazoa > Mollusca > Caudofoveata > Chaetodermatida > Chaetodermatidae > Chaetoderma > Chaetoderma sp. LZ-2023a. The sequence goes on along the minus strand of CM067374.1, from coordinate 59,922,525 downwards.
ATGTTGTCACGCAATGCACAATTTTATGGGTAACCCACATACCAAATCTGTTTGGTTCCACACAGCAGTTTTGGAGGAGATCGTGAGACAGACAGTCTTTAGCGCCACGTTACGAATCAAAGCGAGCTATTGTGATACCCTACACGTCGTCCAGCATCAGTGGTGGTGGCGTGGCCAGTTTGCTTTTAGCTGAACTTTTCTGTTTACATCTCATGTTTGGTTAATCATACTGGACCCAAACTTTGGCACTCGCTTCCTTATAATGACACAGCATCACACAATGACCTTAGGGTCAAAAGGTCAAGGTCACTGTGACCTTGGTAAAAACATTTTTTTCCCAACTTATTTTCCGTTTAGCTCAACTTTTCTGTTTATATCTCATGTTCGGTTGTTCATACTGGACCCAAACTTGTACACATGCCTCCATATAATGACACAATATCACACAGTGACCTTTGGGTCAAAAGGTCAAAGGTCAATGTGACCTTGGTAAAAACTGGGTTTTTTCAACTTTATCATTTTCCGTTTAGCTGAACTTTTCTGTTTACATCTCATGTTTGGATAATCATACTGGACCCAAACTTGGACACATGCCTCCTTATAATGACATGGCATCACAATGATGGTGGGGGTCAACAGATCAAAGGTCAAGGTCACTGATGCATAGGGTCCGGCATCCATCAATTAACTTGTTTAAAATCGGTACTCATTATCCGCTTGGCGAATGTCAACATAATTTGGCGGGAAGAACACAACGAGGGTAGACACTATGAGGATAGGCCTCGGATCGTGTGTAGACTTTTGATTGGTAAATCTTTTGAGTGAAAATCTTAGATTTTATGAAAGATTTACCGGAAATTGTCAAAACGCTACTCCTCATTTACCGCTTGGCAGATTTCTACCTAATTTGGATGGAAAGACCCTAATGTTTTTGACTTCAGAACATGTCTACACAATTTATTTGTGCAATAATGTTTGATTTTATGACAAATTTAGCGGAAATTGTCAAAAAGCTACTCCTCATTTCCCACTTGGCAGATTTCAATTTACTTTGGCTGGAAGGACCATATTGGGGCTAGACTTCAGAACTTTTATACAGAATTCTTTGATTGGTCAAGTTTTTTCGTTAAAAACTTAGATTTTATGAAATGTTTATAGGAAGCTAAAAAAAATGCTATTCATTAAACTCTTAGCAGATTTCAACTTACTTTGGCTGAAAGGACCATATGAGGCTAGGCTTCAGAACTTTTATACAGAATTTGGATTGTTCAAGTTTTTTGGTGAAAAGCTTAGATTTTATGAAAAATGTACTGGAAATTGTCAAAACGCTAGTCTTCGTTAACCGCTTGGCAGATTTCAACTTACTTTAGCGGGAACGAGCCTATGGGGCTAGGCTTCAGAGCTTATATACAGAGCTTTGATTGGTAAATTTTTGGGGTTGAAAATCTTAGACCGTATACAAAATTTACCAGAAATTGTCATAATGCATCTCCTCCATAACCGCGTGGTGGATTTTATCCAAATTTGGCTGGAAGGATTTTATCGCCGTAGGCTCTAGAAATTCTTTTCAAAATTTTGTATGGTCAATTTTTTGGTAATCCTTAATTAGTGGCCCAATGAAACGTGGGCCAGTTGGGTGGAATGATCCTATGGCGGTAAGCTTCAACCTAGCTAGACTAGCAAACGAGAATTTTGAGTGGTCAATTTCTTTGATAGTCAACTTGGATTTTTTGAAAATTATCCATCATGTGTACCAGTATATAAATGGAAATAGTTCAAATGCTAACGGTCCAGGTGAGCGTTACAGGCGCTTTCACCTCTTGTTGATAAGGGTATTGATAAGCCGTCTATATTTATTTTATGTTTGAAGTCCGGCTTCATAGTTCATTGCAAAGTCGTAAAGTTGAGCTTCATGGTTGCATTGCATATACATTTCTGACCAGAACTTGAATTTCTGACCAAAAAATCTATAGGGTTCGACTTGTAGGATATGGCCTTTGTATTTGAAATGCCAGTGTTCCAGACGAGCGATACAGGTCTCTTGGGGCTCTTTTTTACTAACACAAAGATTACTCTTGATGGTATATCAATTCTTCACTTTGGGAATGAAATATAAATATGCCCTGTCATTTCATCCCACAGAAAAAGCAACATTTTCCATGTTGTATTTTCAAAAGTCATTTTCAGCTCAGCTGATTTGTCAGTCAGCTGCGCTATGTTGATGACTCCCTGTCTGGCATAGGTCTGTCTGTCTCAGTCTGTCTGGCATCGCTAATGGTGGGACGTATTGTTAGCTCACCTGGCCAGAATGGCCAAGTGAGCTTATGTATGGCGACCATCCGTCGTCAGTCCAGCGTCCGTCCGTCCGTCTGTCCGTCCGTCCGTCCGTCCGTCCGCCCGTCCGCCCGCCCGTCAACTTTTTCCCTTAAACGACTTCTCAAGAACCACTAGGCCGATATAAGTTATCTTTGGCAGGAAGTATCCTTAGGGCATAGGGATCCAAGTTTGTTCAAATGAAGCCGTTCGGCCAATTTGGCCGATGGCCAATTTGGATTTTGGCCGATTTTAGGAAATGTCTAAAAATCTTCTTCTCTGAAACTGCTTGGTGGATCGAAGCAAATCCCATGAAATATGATCTAGGGCAAGAGCTGAACCAAGTTTGTTCAAGGGAACTTGATTGGCCAAATGGTTCAGCGGCCATTTTGGTTGACCTAGTTTTAGCGAAAACGACTTCTCCAGAACCGCTTAAGGGATCAGGCCAAAATTTGGCAGATATGATTAGGGACTAAAGGCCATTAAAGTTTGTTCAAGGGAAGTTAATCCGTCAAAAAATATGGTGCAGTCGGCCAATCAAAATACAGCATGTATGGCAGCCATATTGGATTTTTTTATTTGATGGATTTTGAGGCTGAAATTGGTTTTATATAGGTTTTTTGGGTATTCTGATCACAAATTTGCAATTTTCAAAGTTGTCGGATAAACGGTTTGGTGGCCATCTTGGATCATTTTCCCGCCAAAAGCTCCCATACTAAAGCAATGGGAAATTTAAAATGTCTACTTTTCGAGAACTTATGGGACGATTTCAATTATATTTGGCAGGAAGCATCCTTAGGTTGTAGAGATTCAAATTTGTTCAAACGAAGCCGATCGGCCAATTTGGCCGGTGGCCATCTTGATTTTTGGCCGATTTTTTTTTAAACGTCTTTAAAAATCTTCTCCGAAACCGCTTGGTGGATTGAAACAAACCCCATGAAATATGATCTAGGGCAAGAGCTGAACTAAGTTTGTTCAAGGGAACTTGATTGGTCAAATGGTTCGGCGGCCATTTTGGTTGACTTAGTTTTAGCCAAAACAGCTTCTCCAGAACCGCTGAAGGGATCGAAATTTGGCAGATCTAATTAGGGATTAAGGGCCATTAAAGTTTATTCAAGGGAAGTTGATCCGTTAAAAAAACATGGCCGCAGTGGGCCAATCAAAATACAGCATGTTTGACGGCCATATTGGATTTTTTTATTTGATGGATTTTGAAGCAAAAATATGTTTATTACAGGGTTATGAGTATGTTGATTTCAACCATGCCATTTCTGAATCTATCAGATAAACGGCTTGGTGGCATGTAGTAAAATTGGCATTTAGTACAGGTGGTCTTTATAGCATGTTTAACTGCATTCTAAAACCCTTGTAATCATTTGACAGAGTGACCAAACTCACTTAGCAGCAGTTGTTCACTAGTTAGCTCACCTGGCCAGAATGGCCAAGTGAGCTTATGCCATGGCGACCGTCCGGCGTCTGTCCGGTGACCGGCCGGCCATCCGGCCATCCGTCCGTCCGTCAACTTTTTCCTTTAAACGACTTCTTCTCAATAACCACTGGGCCGATTTCAATTATATTTGGCAGGAAGTATCCTTAGGGCATAGGGATCCAAGTTTGTTCAAACAAAGCCGATCAGCCGATTTGGCCGGTGGCCATCTTGGATTTTGGCCGATTTTAGGAAATGGCTTTAAAAATCTTCTCCGAAACCGCTTGCTGGATTGATTCAAAACTCACGAAATATCATATAGGGCAAGAGCTGAACCAAGTTTGTTCGAAGGAACTTGATTGGACAAACGGTTCGGCGGCCATCTTGGATGACTTAGTTTTCGTAAAAACGACTTATTCTGCAGACCCGCTGAATGGATCGGGCTGAAATTTTGGGGATATGATTATGGACTAAGGGCCATTAAAGTTTGTTCATGGGAAGTTGATAGGTAAAAAACATGGCCGCCGTGGACCAATCAAATTTTAGCGTGTTTGGCTGCCATATTCAATTTTTTTTATTTGATGGCTTGTGAAGCCGAAATTGGTTTTCTTAACTCCGCTTACTTGTCAGTCAGCTATCGTATAGCGATAACCCTATCCGTCTTCTGTATGTCCGTCCATCCACCTGTTTGTCCGTCACCAACAATGATGGACTCCTTAAATATTTGCAGTCTCACTTTCATAGGGCAAATGGTTTGTTCCCACCCTCTTATCACCATGTCAGATTTTATTGCCAAACTAGATATTAAATTCCAATTAACAGATTAACCTTTCCAATACTGCAGAAATATTTAAGATATGTATTATGTGCTCTGACATCTATGCTCTTAAGAATATTTGAAATGTATTTGATTGAAATTTGTTGCTGCCTTTGGCAGCAATGAAAGTTGTTGCTGCCTAAGGCAGCAATGACTTTTGGTCAAATTATTTTCTAAATCAACTCCAGCTCACCCTACCCCTGCTGCTAGCTCGGTGATTCAGCCAGATGTGCATGTGTTAAATGGATTGTGTGGTGGTGGGGAATAACCTGCTATAAAGACCACCTACCTGCCTTTAGAGACCATTTTCTTCAAATTGTATTTACACCTCTAGTAAGCGTCTGACTGAGTTTTTGCAGACGACATATTCCAAAGGTTATATCTCTGAACGTGATAAATATTTTGAAAACAATTGGACTGAAAGTTGTTGGTGGCTAAGCCACCAACAACTTTCAGTCGAATTGTTTTCAAAATATTCAACAAGTCAAGAGCTTTTGAAAATTGAAATTATTGGCTGCACTGGCTTGCAGCGGTGAGACAGTTAAGAAACCAGCTGTTGTTAGCACTGATATCATCTACTTTCACTTAAACATTGTACAAAATCCCTAATGCAAAAAAAACCAGTCCAGAGATTGTTGTCAATATCTCGAAAACTAAATCATTTGACTGAAAGTCATTGGAAGTGACACTGATAGATGTAAAACTTAAGTAAGATTAGTTTGATATGCCAATGTTCCAGGTGAACGATACAGGCCCATTGGGCCTCTTGTTCAGAATAATAATTTGACTGAAAGTCATTGCTGCCTTAGAATTCAACAACTTTCTGTCAAATAAATATCAAAATATTCAAAGTCATATATGTCAGCATACACAATACATATCTTAGATATTTAGCCATCATAGGAAAACATTTAATCTTGTAATTTAAAACCACAACTCTAATTCTCAGGATTGAAATGAAATTAATACCCTGTGAGGTAGTGAGCTGATGAAGTGTACCATATTCACATACTGATTCTAAAAGATTTATTTAATTAATTCATCATTAACCCTTTAACACTCATATCAGCCAAAAACGGCTTCTGCAGTGGTCGTGAGAAATGTCCATTTGCCGACTAAAAGAAGACGTTTTTTGAAAATTTACCACAGGAATGACTGGCTCGATAACCGGGCCAGTCATTCCAGTGATAAATTTTCAAAAATAGTCTTCTCTTGGTCTGCAAGTGGACATTTTCTTTGAGAAAATTTAAATAGTCTTGAATAAATTTGAGGGTTAAGGGGTTAAAGCCAATTAATTCTAGCAATGAATTTAGTTGAGTATTGCGTTATTCACAAGTTTTGTTGGACAGCATGTAGTATGGTGACAGACATTTTGAAAATGGTTTTGCTGATGATGTCTGTTACCGTCAAATGCAGCAACAGTTTTCAGCATGACTATTCAACCCTTGTCACACCAATGTCTAAAGATTAATTGTTACAAAGGCAGTATTAGAAAGGCTGGTGTACAGTTTGTGAACACCATTGCTGAAGACCATTGCTGTCATAGACAGTGCTGTTGCTGTTATACAATTGACAGCAACAGCTTACACAACAGCTGTTGCTTAACAGCTGTTAAGCAACAGCGTAGCGCATTATTTCCAGTTAAATGCGTTAATAAGATTCGCTTCTTATCAATTTATTATTATTAGCTCTATATCAGAGGACACAATATCTTACCTATTTTGCTAGGTTAGGAAAACGGTTAACCCTTTAGCCATCATATCAGCCAAAAACGGCTTCGGCAGTGGTCTTGAGAAATGTCCATTTGTAGACCAAATGAAGACTGTTTTTGAAAATTTTACCATAGGAATGATGGACTCTTTTTAACGAGCCAGTCATTCCAGTGGTAAATTTTCAAAAATAGTCTTGGTCTGCAAATAGACATTTTCTATGGGAAAATTGAACTTTTCTTAAATTCAATGGTTAAATGGTTAATTAAGTTTTATTTCCACCATCCATTGACATATGACAGCTTTTATTACCATAATAGATAAAAACTAAATTAACAGGTTAACCTTTTCCCTGCAACTGCTGCCTAAATATTTAAGATATGTATTGTGTACTCTGATACCTATACTGTTAAAATATTTTGAAATGTATTTGATTCATTGAAAGTTGTTGCTGCCTAAGTCAGCTATGACTAAGTCAAATTATTTTTTAAATAAATTGCAGCATCGCGAACTTGGCCATTCAGCAAGATGTACACGTGTTAAAAGGATGGTTTGGAATATACTCAGTTGAACCTGCTATAAAGACCATCTGTATTAACCCTTCTTAAATTAGTTTAACAGAAAGCCAATGTTGCCTAAGGCACAACGGCTTCGTGTCAAATTAATTTCAAAATATTCAACAAAATAAGTTTTATATCATAAAGAATATACTTTTTCCGGGATTTATGGGTGAAAGGGTTAAGAGACCACCTGCCTTAAAGACTATTTTCTTCAGTTGCTAAATGCAATTAAGCAATGTATTTGAAACTTTATTAGCCCTTTAATGGTCAAACCAGCGAAAACCTGCCTCTGCTGTGGCCTTGAGGAATGTCGATTTGCAGGCCAGCATGAGTATTTTTGAAAATTTACCACTGGAATGACTGGCTCGATAATCGAGCCAGTCATTCCAGTGATACATTTTCAAAATGCTCCATATCTTGGCCTGCAAATAAACATAACCTGAAATTTTTGTTTTACTGAAAAATCATGACCATTAAAGGGTTAAGAAACCAGCTAGCATAAGAGGCTGTCTTCTGATTCTCACTTGAGGGGTGTCTTAATACAAGTTTGACTGCATGTCATCAACTTCTGTTGTTAGTACTGATGTCTTCTATTTTTGCTTAAATATTGTTCAAAAGAACCTTTGCAAAATCAACCATTTGACTGAAAGTCATTGGAAGTGGCACTGATTGATGTAAAACTCCATAAAGACTAGTTGAGTTGTAAATGTTCCAGGTGAGCGACACAGGCCCCTTGGGCCTCTTGTTATTTCTGAATGGATAAAGATCAAGCCTGGACACAATGGTTATGTTGGCATCTAGGCTCTGAAACCTGATCTTTAAATGTAATATGTATAGCCACTAGAGCTGGGCGGATTTCGGTACCATGAAAAACACTGCGGTACCACGGTATACCGTCATCTGAGGTTGGGGCATGCCATGAAGTTAGAACAATTTTTTTCATTTCCTTTTCACTTCCATCTCCAATCAACGGTAAATATAGGTAAAATACATAAATCAGCTTCCTGATTTAGAGAAGAAAAACATTATGGCTATTAGTTTCACGATTTTATTAGGTCACTATTTTTATTGCCGTAATATCATTCACGGGAATATCGGTCAAAGTGTGTGGTCGACTCGCTAACTATAACCCGCTATTTGAGACATTGGAGTGCGCTATTTTCAATCTGGATTGGTCTTGCTATTAACGCAAACGGTAAATGTTGTTTTGGCAGTCGAGCGCGTTGATAAACAGAGTCCAGACAAAATCCGCGAGTATTTAAACGAGGCCAGTGTTGTACGCTTTTATTTCTGTTGGAGTCGTATATTCGGTTACTCGCGAAAACAGGCCTATACACATGCATATAACACGACATTGAATATAGCCGATTCCAAAGCTTCTGATAATTACACCGAGTACCCGATGTGCAGACTCGTTACTCGCCATGCTTCACGTGAACAATGTGTGTAAAAAACTATTTCCGCGAACTTCCGACGTATAGCCAGTTGAAAGATGAATTACAAAAACTAAAACACTATAATTTTTAGGTGTCGTTACTTAAACTGGATTTAATCCGTAAAAGAATTTCTTAAAACAAGCCAGAAAAAATAAAAAAAAGCAACGACAACGCTGCTCATTGTTAATAAATTAGCACGTGATCAAAATGGTGCGAACAAATACTATGTTTTATTAAATTTTCATTGATAAATTCCGCATAGTAATGTATTTTCCCACGGTCTAGTTCATGAACAACCAATCAGATACGTCTTTGCGAGATTGCTGTTGTGTTTGAATAGCATGCAGTTTGTATGTTATTTTGTTATTCTAGCGTGTTTGTTCGGTGACAAAATGCTTGGAGTAATAAATTACAAATAATAGAAACAGGAATAGGGAATATATTATAGTGTAATTACTACCGGCGGACGGCCAGAGAATGAGTTTAGATGTTTTAAATAAAGCAATTTTATCGTGAGACTTTCAGCACGTATGTTTGATGTACAATTCTGCCTGTCATTATTTTGTAATTAACGTCTTGATGTTTGTTTTTACAACGACCCTTTCACCTCAACTCGGCTAATAGTTAGGGATGCCTGTATTTTTGGCACTATTAGCACCTATTTACCCTTGGTCAAGTCAGATTTTATGGATCTATTTCTCAAATATTGCTCAAACATTATGGACGGTATTCACAGTATTTGGACATGTCAACGGTCACGGTATCGGTTCACGGTATACCACGGTCCTCACGGTACTACCTTCAGACCGCCCAGCTCTAATAGCCACATCACTGGATATTGAAATTAGGTCACTAATCTATGGGCTTCGCTTAACCATTAGCACACTGATGCCAATATTCTATCTTTTACCGTGTCAATAGCAAAGAAACTAGTGTACATTTTTCAACAATTTTGGTGGAAGATGCAGCTGTCTATGACAGCACCATATTCCACCAAATTTGTTGAAAAATAAACCCCAGTTCATCTTTTACATTATAAAAGATATCATCATATTTTATAAATTAAAAAGAAGTTGACCGATTTTCACAAACTCTATCACTGTTAAAATTTCAGTTAAAATCATGAACTTTCACGCGTCATAAAATTCATGTATGGCATCATAGCGTTAATCATCAACAGTTGCTGGAGCTCGATTAGAATCACAAATTGTCAACCATGTGGAATCATATTACGCCACACGCATTTTCGCGAATAGACTAACCTGGAGTCTAATATAAAGATACAAAACGGGACATCAGCTCAGATGTCACTACTTGATTTTCATGAGAAAGTGAAGAAAATGACTGCTGAAAGTTATTATTAAAGAATTGGAAAAAGATGAAAATAATATATTTTATTAGCTCACCTGGCTTGAAATGACAAGTGAGCTTATGCCGTGGCGACCATCCATCGTCCGTCTGTAGCGTCCGTCCGTCTCAAGAAACAACAGGACCGATTTCAATTATATTTGACAGGATGCATCCTTAGGGCATAGAGATATAAGATGTAAGCCAGTGGCCATCTTGGATTTTGACAGATTTTCAGAAACATCTTTAAAAATCTCCGAAACCGTTTGGTGGATTGATTTAAAACTCATGAAATATCATCTAGGGCAAGAGCCGAATAAGTTTGTTCAAGGCAACTTGATTGACCACATGGTTCAGCGGCCATCTTGGATGACCTGGTGTTTGCTAAAACAACTTTTCCAGAACTGCTGAATGGATTGGGCAGAAATTTGGGAGATTTGATTAGGAACTAAGGGCCATTAAACTTTGTTGAAGGGAAGTTGTTACATAAAAAACATGGCTGCCATGGACCAATCAAAATGTAGCGTGTTTGTCGGCCATATTGATTTTTTTGTATGGATTTAGAAGCCAAAATTGGTTTTATATAGGCTTTTGGGTATGCTGATTTAGACCTTGCCATTTCTAAAACTGTTGGATAAAAGATGTGGCAGCATGTAGTAAAATCATCATCTAAATACAGGTTGTTTTTATAGCTGGTGGACTGCATTCTACAATCATTTTAATCATTTGGCTGTGTGACCAAGCTTTGTTAGCAGCAGTGTTGGTTCGAGTGAAGTTTATTTTAAAAATAATTTGACTGAATGTCATTATTGCCGTAGAAAGCATCAACTTTCAGTCAAATAAATTCCAAAATATTAAACATTATAGATGTCAGAGCACAAAATACATATCTTAGATAGTTAGCCAGCAGAGGAAAATGGTTAATCGTGTAATTTAAAGCCGCAACTCACTCCCAGGGTTGAAATGAAATTAATACCCTGTGAGGCGGTGAAGACATTTATGGCCCATGCCTAATAAGTACCAAAATACAAACTGACAGCTCAGGTACTGCTTCAAAAAGATTTAATTAATTTATCTTTAAAGCCAATTTATCTTGCAATACACTTAGCTCAGTATTGCAGTATTAGCAAGGTTTATTAGATAGCAATGCATGTAGTATTGTTACTGTGGTGAAAATTGTATTGATGATGATATCTATTACTGTCAAATGTAGCAACAGTTTTCTGCAACACTATTCAGCCTTTGTTACACTGATGTCAAAAGATTAATTGTTATAAAGCCAGTATTAGAAAGGCTGGTGTACAGTTTGCTCTTGCTGAAGGCTGTTGCTATCATAGACAGCAACAGCTTACACCACCCTATTTCCAGTTATAGGTTGCAATAAGAATTCAATAAAGATTTTTTGAAATGCCAATGTTCCAGGTTTTTAATTTAAAGTATGCCAAAGCATCATTTAGCGGTGTGTGGCCATTCTCCGTTTCTGTTCACCGTTAATGTATTTGGCTGATGTGGATGAAGCTTGAGATTTAGCTGTATGTCAAGCCAGTGGGACATGTTAAACGTAATTTCTCTCGGGATAAATGTGGGCTATAGACCTATAGAGCATGCTCTAGAGCGTTAGTTTTAGGCAACTCTGCACAAAGGCCCTTGTGCCTCTAATTAGCTCACCTGGCTAGAATGACCAAGGGAGCATATGCCGTGGCACCCTTCCATCGTCCATACATCTGTCTGTCTGTGTCTGTCTGTCTGTCTGTCCGCCGTCAGCTTTTTCTTTAAACGACTTCTCAAGAACCACTGGACCGATTTCAGTTATATTTGGTATGAAGCATCCTTTTGGCTATGGAGATTCAAGTTTGTTCAAATGAAGTCGATCGGCCAATTTCACTAGTGGTCATCTTGAATTTTGGCTGATTTTTAGAAACGTCTAAAAATCTCCATAACCACTTGGGGGATCGATTGAAAACTCATGAAATATTATCTAAGGCAAGAGCTGAACGAAGGTTGTTCAAATGAACTTGATTGGCCAAATAGTTTGGCGACCATCTTAGATGACCTAGTTTTTGCAAAAACGATCTCCAGAACCACTGAACAGATCAGGCTGAACTTTGGGAGATATGATTAAGGATTGAGGGCAATAAAAGTTTGTTCAAGGGAGGTTGATACATAAAAAACCATCTGCAGTGTGCCATTCAAAATGTAACATGTTTGGCGGCCATATTGGAATTTTTAATTTAGCTTATGAAGCCGAAATTGCTTTTAAATAGTTTTTTACGTATTTTGATTTCAAATTTGCCATTTTCAAAACTGTCAGATAAACAGTTTTGGAGCCATCTTGGATCTTTTTTCAGCCAAAAGCTCCCATACTAAAGGCAATGGGAAACTAGATTGACAACAGTGACAGAGGAGTTGCATTACAATCAATTTCATGACCTTTTGACCGCATCCCCCAACCATTGTGGCGGGGCCAAATGTAAATGTGCTCATCCACTCCACATTGATATGGGTAACTCACATACCAAATTTCGTTGAATTCCGCCCAATGGTTTTGGAGGAGATGCATTACAATCAATTTCTGCGGGTTAAATTTTGACACCCCCCCCCCCCCCCCCCCCCCCCTCTCCACCCCCTGGTGGCGGAGCCAAATCTAAATGGCCTCTTACACTCTGCAATCATAGGAGTAATTCAGATCTCAAATTTGGTTGAGTTCCATCTAACGATTTCAGAGCAATTGCATTACAATCAATCTCATGAACTTTTGACCCCATCCCCCACCCCCTGGGGGCAGAGCCAAATGTAAATGTGCTCATATACTCCACATTGATATGGGTAACTGACATACTAAATTTGGTTGAATTCCATCCAACAGTGTCAGAGGAGTGGCATTACAATAAACTTTTTTACCTTTTGACCCCCACCCCTCACCCACCCCTGGGCCAAATGTAGATGTGCTCATGTACTCCACATTGATATGGGTAATCCATAGACCAAATTTGGTTGACTTCTGGCCAACGGTTTTGGAGGAGATGCGTTACAATCAATTTCTGCAGGTTAAAATTTGACCTTATGACCCCTCCCCCACCCCCTGTGGTGGAGACAAATCTAAATGATATCGTGCACTCTGGAATCATATAGGTGACTCAGATATCAGAGTTCCGTCTAATGATTTCGGAGGAGTTGCGTTACAACTGATTTGATCTTTTGACCCCTGCCATGCCCCCCCCCCCCCCTGGAGGCGGAGCCAAATCTAAATATCGTCTTGCAAAGCGGAATCGTATAGGTAACTCACATACCAATTTGATTTAATTCCACCAAATGGTTTGGGAGGAGATAACGTGATGGACGGACAGACGGACGGAGGCGAATACAATATCTAGGATGTTTTTTTAAGACGTGGGTAGAATAAAAAAATGTTTTATTCTCGAGAACCACTGGGCAGATTTCAATCATATGGGGCAGGAAGCATCTATACGGCATAAGGAATCTAACTTTTGTCAAAGGAATCCGATCAGTCAATTTGGCCAGCGACCATCTTGGATTTTGACAGATTTTTGGAAATGTCTTTAAAAATCTTCTCTGAAATCACTTAACGGATTGATTCAAAACTCATAAAATATCATCTAGGGCAAGAGCTGAACCAAGTTTGTTCAAAGGAATGTGATTGGCCAATTGGTTTGGTGGCCATCTTGGATGACCTAGTTTTCATAAAAATGACTTCTCCATCCACTGAACAGATCGGGATGAAATTTGGGAGATATGATTATGAACTAAGGGCCATTAGACTTTGTTCAATGGAGAGTTGATGCGTAAAAAAACATGGCCGCCATGCACCAATAAAAATATAACATGTTTGTTGATCATATTAGATTTTTTAATGTGATGGATTTTGAAGCCGAATTTAATTTTAAATAGCTTTTTCGGGTATTTTGATTTCAAATTTGCCATTTTTAAACTGTTGGATAAAAGGTTTGGCGGCCATCTTGGATCTTTTTCGAGCCAAAAGCTCCCATGGTAAAGCAATGGAAAATTCAAAATATGTTCTTATTGAGAACCACTAGGCTGATTTCAATCATATTTTGCAGAAACCATCCAGAGTGCATAGTTTGTTCAAAGGAAGCCAATCAGCCAAGTTGGCCGGTGGCCATCTTGGATTTTAACTGATTTTTGGAGACGGCTTTTAAAAGGTCTTCTCTGAAACCGCTTGTGTGATCGATTCAAAACTCATGATATAGCATCTAGGGCAAGAGCTGAACCAATTTTGTTCAAGGGAACTTAATTGACAAATGGTTTGCCGGCCATCTTGGATGACCTAGTTTTCGTGGAAACGACCTCCAGAAACGCTGAACGGATAGGACCAAAATTTGGGAGATATTATTACGGACTAAGGGCCATAAGATTAAAGTATGTTCAAAGGAAATTTATACATAAAAAGCATGGCCACCGTGAACCAATCAAAATCTACCGTGTTTGGCAGCCATATTGGAATTCCAAAAATGTCCCCAAACTTGTTTAAAAGACAACTCTTAAACCACCCACCAAGAATCTTGACAAAAGTTTATAGGCCTCTACATGTAGGATCTATGGCCTTTCTTCTTAAAATGCCAGCATTCCAGGTGAGCGACACAGGACCCTTGGGCCTCTTGTTTCATTTATTCCTGGAGTGGCTGTCTCAGTTATCAAGTTAGCTTTTTATACCCTGCAAAAAACAGTGTCAGGGTATTATGTGATGGCATGTATGGGCGGGCAGGCGACAGTGGTTTCTGCACGATAAATCTGCTACCATTTAGCGGGTTGCTTTGAAACTTGGTGGGATTACTGGACTAGGTCTGAGGAAAAAAACTATCGAAATTAACAATGATCAGAACTCGCAATATTGCCGCCAGCCACCATTGGCTATCTTGAAAATCGGTTTACGGACAATACCTCCATTTCCAGATGATAACTCTTCTGCTGTTTATTGGATGCCTATCGATCTGAAATCTAATATGGTTACCCGGGCTGGGGGCTATCTTGAAAATTGGTTTGTGGACAATAACTCCATTTCTTGGCCCATGTTCCCGAAGCTATTGTTAGCTAGCGATATCGTTACACCCATTGCTTTAGTATGGTGTAATGATATCGCTGACACAACGAGAGTTTCTTGAACATGGGCCCTGGAGGCTAACTCTGCTACCGTTTATTGTAATCATTTAAAACTTCATAGGATGACTGTAAATAGGTCTGAGGAAGAAACCGATTGAAAGTGACGATGATCTGAAATCCAATGTGACAGTCAGCCACAGGTAGCCATCTTGAAAATTGGGTTGCAGCTGATAACTCAATTTCCAGACGCTACCATTATCAGATTGCATTGAAACTTCATAGAATGACTGGACTTCGTATAGGGATGAAATTACTATTTTCTGAAAGCTCATTTATTAGTTTGTCATCATGGCAAGGTATTTTGCGCCACTTGTGGATCTTCTCTTCTTCATTATAAGCACCAACTTCATTCAATTGAAGACTGACTCTAGGTGTAGTATGCATGCGGTTGAGTATGTATGTCGTTTAAATCAATTTAGACCACGGTTAAAAGCAGATAAATACGGTAGAGTGCTCCAGGCTCCTAAAAGGCAGGTGTGCTGCTGCTCCAGGCTCCTCAAGGCAGGGTGCTGCTCCCTGTCACTGTGTCCTTAAATGTATGCATGAAGAATGACAGATGGTGAGAGTTTTCTGTGTGTGTAGGAGCATGGTGATGTTTTGGTGGCAGAGGCATACTGGTTGCAATGAGATTGTTTTGGATCTTATAAACCATTAGTTGTCTGACTGTTCCACGTCTCTCAGTCAACGACTGCCAGTTGCACCGTTTTAGCATGTTTCTGATGCTAGATATACATCGGTATCTGTTTAGGGTGTAATGAGCCTTTGGACCGATTCAAGCTCCTTGGTAAGATTGTTGGTATATGGGTCCCAGACAGATTGGCTGAACTCTAAGGATGGTCTGACAAGAGTTTTCTAGGCACATTCTTTGACTTGGGGATTATGGACATTGATGTTACATCATAGTACGTTCATGGAGTTATTGGCCCACCATCTACTCCATGAACGTACTATGATGTAACATCACCACCACCATCTACGACTACAGATTGTGTTCTGTTGCTTAGGAAGCTGTGTATCCATTAGTTTGCTTTGTGATTGATGCTGTACCACCTCAGTTTCTCAATGAGTGTTACTTGGCCATCTTTGTCAAATGTTTTAGAGAAGTCAGTACGCAAACATCTGTTTGTAAACCTTGTTATATGTTGTTTGCGATGTCATGTACGAAGTTGAAGAGCCGTGTTTCACATGATCTCCTCTCAAAAGCTGTACTGGAGGTCATATAATATGTTATGGTGACTGGCGTGCTTCATTAGGCTGCTGCAGATTATGTGTTCCCTAATCTTTCAAGATATGCGGGTCAAGCTGATATGGCAATAGTTGTCTGGTATATATTTCTGGCCATTTTATAATAACAATAAAAATAGGGGTGACACAATAGCATGTCTCCAGTCTTTGGGAACATAACACTTGTCCAGAAATTTCCTGAAGATTTTACTTAGTGGATCTGCAGTCTTAGGGGGGGGGGGGGGGTGGGTGGGGGGAGCATGGTATCAGGGCCAGCAACTTTGCCTTGTTAAGATTTTTCAGGGTTTTTTGTACATCTGCCATTATGTTAATATGGGGCATTGGTGTAATTATATGTCTGTGTGGTGCTATGTGGTGAATGTCAGTGTTTTTGTGCCTGATGAACCGCTGGAATGTTTTCATTGTTGTGAAGCTACTTTGATCTGCTTCTTGTTTCCAGTATGCCCTTCTTAGGTCATTTTGTACTTCTGTCTTGAGTTTTAGGAATTTGATCCCATCTCTGGGTTTACCATGTCTTTTACTGGACTTGAATGCTTTGTTTCTCCTTCTGATCTTCATGTTTAGCTGGACTTCGTGAAGTAAAACAAGCTACGTATTGCGATACTCTGTACGTCGTCCAGCGGTGGTGGCAGCGACGTCCAATTTGCGTTTGGCTCAACTTTTCTGTTTATATCTCAGGTTTTATTAATCATACTGGACCCAAACTTGGACACATGCTTCCGTATAATGACATGACATCTCACGATGACGTTAGGGTCAAAAGGTAAAAGTTTAAGGTCGCCATGACCTTTGTAAAACCCGTGTTTTTTTTCAACATTAACATTTTTCATTTAGCTCCACTTTTCTGTTTATATCTCAACAATAGCGCTGGACCTGCTGAATATTTTTAAAACAATTTTACTGAAAGTTGTTGATGGCATAGTCACCAACAACTCTGAGTCAAATTGTTTTCAAAATATTTAGCAGGTCCATAGATATAACACCTGCAAAAACATAGCAGTCATACGGTTAAGAGGAAAGGTAGAGGAATTTGCCTTTTGTTAATAATAGTGTTCTTGGCCTGCAAGTTGACATTTCTCAAGCCCATGTAGCCACCATTTTTGGCAGACTTGAACATTAATTGAAGTGTTGATTATACATGTATGAAATCATATGTGTGCGTTCTTGGTTGCACTTATTTATTATGCAAATTTTCCTACAGACTTTCAAGTTTTGTTCCATTTGATCTTATAAGATAATGGGGATAGGAAGATGAATTTTGTTTTTAAACACCGACAGGCATGTATCAATCCTATTTGATCAAATCAGATTAACTTATAAAGTGAGACTGAGGAGAAAGCATCACATCTAATTGCAAGGCGGTTAGTAAGACATATGCTGACTACTTATAGATACTCACCACACTTGATTTCAGTAAATGTTTTTTATTTGGGTCTTTCTGTGATTTATCTTAATAGCTTTTCTGCTTCCTTCGACGTATGTTTAATTAATCTTCTGAATGGCACCCAATGGACCTCAATAGCCAGTGTAGTAACTTGCTTCGTAACGTTACCAGTGACTGAGTGAGCGGTAATTCTCATAAAATCAATCGATAATACACAACCAGAGCTTATGAGTCGGCACAAATTCAGTTCCGTTTGTGACTGTGTTTGGTTTCATTTCCGAGTATTCTCTGAATCACTACAGCTTTCATCATTGGCCAAAACCACGCAAAGTGAAGGAATAGTCAAAGCAAGCATATTGATTTCTTCTGATCATTCGCACACATGTTGTCATCTGGAAAGGGAACGTGTTTTCAGATCACTCAGGAAATTGAACAGATTAATTGGTCAAGGTTACACCTGTTTGTCGTGTTTATTCAATCATTGTCCACTCCTACATGATGATACTGGCTAACCAAGGCAGAAAGTTTTCAATTTTATTCTTTAAATGACTAAATTTGGTCAAGAATATCAACTTCTCTGCTTAGTGAATGTCTATTTGTAGGCAAGAAAAGAATATCTTTGAAAATTTACGACTGGAATGACTGGCTCGATAATCGTGCTAGTCATTCCAGTGGTAAATTAAAAAAAAATACTGTTCTCATGACCTGCGAAAGGGCATTCCCCAAGACCACTACAGAGGCTGGATTCGGCCGTCTTCACCATGAGTGCGTTAACCGATTAATGCTAAAAGCCAGTCAAAAACAGCTTCTGCAGGGCTCTTGAGAAATATCAATTTACAGTCAAACAGAAAACGATTTTTAAAAGTTTAGCACTGAAATGTCTGGCTCGATAAACAGGGCTACTGATTTCAGTCGTAACGAGTCAATAATATCTATATCTTGGCCTGCAAATGGACATATGCTGAGAAAACATTGTGACTTTATTAACAAATCCTGACTATTAGCACTTTAATAATGACCAAACCGGTCAAAGCCGTCTTCTGCAGTGGTCTTCAGAAGTGTCCTTTTGCAGGCCAAGAAAAGACAATTTGGAAAGATTATCACTTGAATGACTGTTTGTTTCGGTTATTGAAGCAATCACTCCAAGGTTAAATTGGCAAAATAATCTTCTCTTGGCCTACAAATTGATATTCAAACATTTAGATTTTATTGGCTAATCCTGACTATTGGCCCTTCCACCAACGAATTCCGCTTATCTCATTTTCACGGCAACCATACAGGCAAACTGTTGAATATATTGAATTTAATTTGACTAGAAGCAGTTTCTGCCCAATGGCTTCCAGTCAAATTAAGTTCAAAATATTCAAAAGTTAAGTTTTGTAACACGACTAATATTTCAGGGATTTGTCTGTGAAACGGTTAAAGGATTAAGCATGTTTTTTTCGCATCATTAACCGGATTAATGTGGAAAACACAGAGAATTGGTTTCAATCAAGGAGCTAAAGTAATCTGGTTTTAAATTGTGGCTATCTCAGGACTGATGAAATCATTGAATAAAGCAACAGGCTAAAGCATATGATTTTTATATAGTTATATAAACCTGTCGTGTTTGTGTCATAGTCATTCACCTGGACATATATCTAGTGAATTATACAGTGATTCTTGCCTATAGCGGATGCATGCACCACCATCACCATCGTCGTCAGCATCGTCATCGTTGTCATCATCATTGTCGCCATTGCCCTCTCACCATGCTTTTATCCTCACATGTCTTTTACACTATCAGCTTTCAACACAAATGTTTTCAAGATAAATGAGCCGTTATAGATTACAAACCCTGTCCTTCCGTTTTTCTCATATTGTAAAGTTCTCGAGATTTTCCTGATTTTTTTTGATTATCCATTTTTTCCTCTTATTTTCCCAATTTTTCGGACCATGAGCAAGGTTGTGTAAGCATTATGTACCGTAGCAGCCTGTCTTGTGTTAAAATTTAAGCACAATTGGAATAGCAGTTTCACAGATATATGCAGATCCAGAATTTGATCCAATCTGGATCCAATTTTTTTATTTGGATTATGTCCAAAGTCTTGAAATTCTCTTTCCATTAAGGTCATATGTTGCATTAAAGTTTGAGCCAAATCAAATCAGTAGTTTTTTAAATACAACTCCAGACACATGCACACACACGCACATGCACGCACATATTCACGTGCTCATTCACGTGCTCGCGTATACACGCAGGAGGATATACAGACACCTGAATGCAATACCCTCTTCCCCTTACAGGATGAGAGTAATTGCGACCTTTTACCCTTCCAGCATAAGGCAGTCCTACAGAGAAAACATGTAGTGCTTCATCTTAGAGTAAATTTATTTGTTTTCTCCATTGTCAGAGTATCCAGCTAGAACTGGGTGACTTTGGTAGTCAGATGGATGAAGTACGTGACTGCGCTGTAGATCTGATGACACACAGTCAGAGCTATGCACGAATGGTAGAACCAGAACTGATCCACCTCAACCAGCGCTGGGAGGAACTCAGTACCAAAATCAAGGTGAGCTTCAATGGAGCACAAAGGGGGAATAAGCCATTCACACATTCTGATAGCGATGTGTCAATTAATGAATCCGATCTGTCGATCAAATATATGATGTCATAATCAATTACATCACATAATTGACAGACATACTCTGTCATGAAGCTGGAATAGACTGTCAAGTGTGCAAATTTTATGTCTTGATGTATTTACTGTTTACTAAACATTCTGTTGAAATTTTTGAAACTAATTTGACAGGGTGCTGTTGCTGCCTATGCACCCAGTCAAATTAGTTTCAAAATATTCAACAGCTTACCTGTATAGTTACCTTGATATTGAGACTCGGGGAATTCAGGGTTCGATTGATCCCAATATGGGCAAAGTGTGGGCGGAGCTTAGCCAGAAATAGCTGGGGCATAGCTAGAAGTAGAACCCTTTAAATTAGAGTTGTAGATTGTGTTATTCTTTGAACACTCCTCCTCCTCCGGAAATCAGTCCTTTTGTTATATGATGAAGTCATTATCAAATTCAGAGTTTCGCCAATATCGGTGTCATTTTATTGTATCACCTAATCACATTCTAAGTGCTGCATATTTAACAAGAAGCCCGTGCCATATATTTTAGAATTGGTTAACCATATTGGAACTAAGCTTGGAAACAAAGTAGTCTATGCTGAAAGAAGATCCTTTACTCCAAAGTCAGAGCCATTGATCAAAGATCATATGTTTTGAATCCAGTATGCAGAGTGGACATTTGGCAGGTAAACAAACGTGATAGATGCAATAGTAAAGCTGATGCTTCAGTGTATTTATTAGCTGCCAAATGGTCTCGCTAAGTACAATCTCTTTGTACTGAGCAAATCCTTTAATAGCACTTCAAAAGTGTTTCTCAGACCTTATTTAATGTGTCAAATACCCGGCTTACTAATAGAATTACCGAAAACATTAATTTATCGGCAACAATATTTTACAGGTTGCTTTGTGAATGAGTTATTAATAGAGCTGTAGATATTAAGAACACAGTGGATGAGAAACCATTGTTGACATTAAGAAAACCATATGTGCTCAAGGAAGGTAGATACTAACCCTTTAACACTCAGGTCAGCCAAGAGAAGAGTATTTTTGAAAATGTACCACTGGAATTACTGGCTTGATAACCGAGCCAGGCATTCCAATGGTACATTTTCAAAAATTGTCATCTCTTAGTCTGCAAATGGACATTTTTTTGAGAAAATTTTAATTTTCTTGTATAAGTTTGGGGGTTAAATGGTTGAGAAAACCCTGAATGATCAGGTATTGTAGATATTAGAATAAAGCTATATGATTAATCACTATCTCTCATCCCAGGAACATCAGACAGTCGTATCTGAACGTGTTACCACAACAACCCCCGCATCAATCGTGCACATCGTGGCAGAAAAAGCTACGGAATCCAGTGCCGTATCAACACACATTCCTGAAGAGTTGCACTTAGAAGAAAAGAGTGATCGACATGTGCTAGTCCAGGAACACTTCATAGAAAGAACAGAGCTATCTCTGTATGCTGACAGAGCGGTAGCCATAGAAACAAGGGCCGTTTCAATATCACATCCAGAACAAATGAGTATGGAAGTCGGGCCTCCACCAATCCCAGTCCAGGAACAGATCACCATAGAAAGATCTGCTCCACCAGTGCCGGCGCACAAAGAGATTATAATTGAAACCAGTGTTCCATCCATGCATTTTGAGGTTTGTTTATAAATTTCATTTTTGTGTCAAAGATTTTTCGTGAACTTATTTATGAATGTATTTCATTCCATTTATTTCATTTCATTCAATGTCAATGTACCTCCTATTACAGTTTAGTTATAACTCGTGTGAAAATGGTTA
Organism: Chaetoderma sp. LZ-2023a; assembly: GCA_034401795.1. Taxonomy (NCBI): domain Eukaryota; kingdom Metazoa; phylum Mollusca; class Caudofoveata; order Chaetodermatida; family Chaetodermatidae; genus Chaetoderma; species Chaetoderma sp. LZ-2023a. The sequence goes on along the minus strand of CM067374.1, from coordinate 59,900,747 downwards.
ATTGTTGCCATTGCCATCTGAAGATGTGCATGTATATTTTTCGATAAAATTACAGTTGTCTCCTTTAAATGTCTTTGGAACAATCAAATGCTCTTGATTATATAATGATATAATTATGATATAACCAGCAGTAAAAAACCCAGAAATAAATTGGAATAATTTGTAAAATGCAGCTATAAGCCAGTTATGTGACTCTTAATGGGTACAGCCATTTTTCTTAAACAGTCCTGAACTAATTAGTGATGCTACTGAGCCTTTGCGCTTTATTGTATGCAAATGAATAAATAATTTCCTCCTCAGACGATCATATAATCTGTTATATTTGCATTAAGCTGATTAGACACTACGTCCTACAGTTAAGATAGTGTTTAATTTTAAAATGATTTGTCTGAAAGCTGCTGTTTCAAGTGACAAGACCAACTTCAGGTCACCCTGATTTAAAAAGATTCAGCAAATATACAACCCTGAAAACCAGCAATGTATTCTGAAAACCTTTTGACCGAAACTCATTGCTTCCACCAGAAACAATGTCTTTCAATTATAATGTTGTAATGAATGATAAGCAGTTATTTGACAGTTGCGAGATAATCTCTGTATAAGGTGCGTCTAGAAAATAGAATTTGTACTGCTCAGGAAACTATTTTTATGTCTGCGATTCACACAATTGACACACGACAGAACATGAAGGGCCCGCAACATCACTAATTGGTTCCACATTAAGCAAAATGGCTGCCACTACTAGAGCGACTAAATGTTTTTTCTCAAATTATTCCGATGCACTAGCGGTAATATTTTTGTCAAGCCCAGAGCGAAGCATAGGATCTAGACATAGCGATCCAAGCGACATCCGACATTCGGCGTCATCAAGCATTAGGTAAATGTTAGTTTTTAATGCACATTTAATTCATCAGGGACTTATCCGATCTCCATAAAACTTTACAGATATGATCTATACCATCATTGCATCCATTCTCCGTCATAAACAAAACAATTTTCAAAATTTGTGCATGTTAAGTCTCATTGCAATGGTCTTTTATGTTATCAAGGGCTTAATCGATCCTAACTAAACTTTCCTTTATTTGCTTTATATCATCTTTGCATTCAGTTTGCAGCAAAATTTAAATGATTTTAAAGTTTATATACTTTTACATCATTTGGACAAATCACACAGAAATAAACTAATTTCTGTGTGATTTGTCTCCTTTTCCAGAATTAGAAGAATATTAAGAGTTTTTCAAAAGACATCTGATTCATCAATGGGGTATGCTAATTTAAGAAATCATTATTTTACGCATATGATGTGTGTGATATGCAGAGAAACTAAAGGGCTCGACTCGTGGGGCGACACGCGGGACGCAGTCATATAGTTATTATTAGCTCACCTGTCCTGAAGGGTCAAGTGAGCTTATGCCATGGCATCAGTCTGTTGTTCGTCTGTCAAATTGCATCTGCTCCTTTATGCTTTGATCGAAATCAACCAAATTTGGCTGGAAGGATTCTATGGTCGTAGGCTCTGGAACCTTTATTCAAATTTTTGGTTGGTCTGTTTTTCTTTTGGCCATCTTGGATTTTACGGAAATCATTTAAAACGCTATTCAACAAAACTTGGATGAACTAATTCTATGCTGGTAGGCTTCAACCATGTCAATACTTTTAAGGAGAATTTTGATTGGTCAATTTTACTGGGGGGCTATCTTAGATTTTCCGAAAATTTAAAAGCCTACTCATTAACCACTTGGACTCATTTCAAGCAAATTCGGTTGGAAGCACCCTAGAGTGCTATGCTTCAGAATTTGTGTACAGAATTGTGATTGGTAAATTTTTTTGGCATTCCTCTTCAATTTTCCGAAAAATGGCGGGAAATCGTTTAAAATGCTACTCCTCATTAACTGCTTGGGACATTTCAACCAGACTTAGCTGGAAGGATACTATGGTGATAGCCTTCAGAACTTGTTTACAGAACTCTGATTGGCCAATCTTTCCGTTGGCCATATTGGATTTTCCGCAAATTTTGTGAAATCATTTAAAAGGCTACTACTGCTCATTAGCCACTTGGTCGATTTAAACCAAACTCAGCTGGAAGAACCCGGCTGGTACATGGTACCTAAAGTTCAATATGATTGTGTGTTCAGCGGCCATCATTAACTTAACACTAAATATCATTTGTACTGAATTCCAATTTTGTATTTTATGTCATGTTACTGCTGAATTTAAAGTATTATGTATGTTCAAATGCTAATGGTTCAAATGCTAATGGTTCAAATGCTAATGGTTCAAATGCTAATGGTTCAAATGCTAATGCTTCAAATGCTAATGCTTCAAATGCTAATGGTTCAAATGCTAATGGTTCAAATGCTAATGGTTCAAATGCTAATGGTTCAAATGCTAATGCTTCAAATGCTAATGCTTCAAATGCTAATGCTTCAAATGCTAATGCTTCAAATGCTAATGCTTCAAATGCTAATGCTTCAAATGCTAATGCTTCAAATGCTAATGGTTCAAATGCTAATGGTTCAAATGCTAATGGTTCAAATGCTAATGCTTCAAATGCTAATGCTTCAAATGCTAATGGTTCAAATGCTAATGCTTCAAATGCTAATGCTTCAAATGCTAATGCTTCAAATGCTAATGCTTCAAATGCTAATGCTTCAAATGCTAATGCTTCAAATGCTAATGGTTCAAATGCTAATGCTTCAAATGCTAATGCTTCAAATGCTAATGCTTCAAATGCTAATGCTTCAAATGCTAATGCTTCAAATGCTAATGCTTCAAATGCTAATGGTTCAAATGCTAATGGTTCAAATGCTAATGCTTCAAATGCTAATGCTTCAAATGCTAATGCTTCAAATGCTAATGGTCCACATGAGCATTAAGGCCCTTTGACCTCTTGTTATATGTGAAGTTATAAACCAACAATATGTGATTCTTCCCTTTTGCCTTCCTTTAAAAAAATCCTTTACACTTTCCTCTTCATGCTTGATCATGAAGAGTTTTGAATTAATATTTTTAATGTTTTTTTAGTTGATAGATTGGAAGACAGTGTCATGACTTCATTTTGGTGAAATGCATCCAGATTGGCCAGCGTTATCTCTCGGAAAAAAAATAAAATCCATCGAAACTTCATGCCAAGACCAGATCTAATAGTTTTGATCACAATGTCATGATTTTATTTTAGGCAAATCTGTCCGTATTCACCAGTGTTATCTCCCCTGATAGACTTAAAATCATTGAAGATATGGTTAGATTACATTTACATGTACTTGAAAATGCTTAGATATATTTCGTTTAAGTTTGGTGCAAAGATACCATGTGAGATATGCTCAGGTGTGAGTATTTCAGCAAAATCTGTTGGTATTTACCAGAGTTATCTTTCCTGACAATTAATCAAAATTTCTTGTGTGGCCCAAATGGCGATAGGTGAACTGAACCTACACTGGAAATTCTTATTCAGTAGATGTATTGGAGGGAGATGCAGTGTCACTATTTTGTTGTTTATTATCCGATTTTTTTTACTATGGTATGGCCTTTATCTGTCTGACAGCTGCCAGCCACCAGACATTTCAGTCAAATTGGTTTGAAAATAATTATCATATCTAGAGTTAAATCCCCATGGAAAATGTGGTCTGCAGAAATTCAGCAGCCAGACAGTTAGTCATTAATGGTATGTAAACTCTTGATGTATGTTTATCGGGAATTTTTGTGTCCAGGTATATGATGTTTTGTGACAGCATCTAAATCTATAGATGGTGTATATAGCATTTGTCTGATTCTCTCTATCAATTAGTCCATTTCTGTGTGATAAAGCACAGGTTTTTATTGTGCGAATGCTATAAAATTTTGCGTGTGTTTGTAGACCTAAAAAGCATTATTGTTTTTATTTTTATTTAGGAACAAAATTTAAAGAACGTTAGTCACGTTACCATCGAGACCAGTGTCGTCGTTTCATCATCGGTGACTGAAAGCAAAGAACTGAAAATGGAGTCCAGCGTCAGGACCCCACCCAGAGTACTCCCAAAATCACCGTCACAGAAGACAACACCACAGTTGTCACCTCTGATAGTACACACACCATTAGCATCACCCGTGTTACCTAAGTCACCACCCGCTACATCCTATCAACGCTCATTACCCAAAACACCTCCAGAGAGGGATTCCCCCATACCACCCGCTGTGCCACCACGCTCCACGTCGATGTCGCCAACCATCGCCATAGTAAGGAGTTCATCGCCTTCAGCTCGCTCTTCATCAATATCACCGACGAGTCCTTATCGGAGTACGTCGCCGCTTAGAGAACATTTATTTCATGATATGTTTGAACGTGTTATGTCCGCCATGCACGCATTTCGTAAGAATGTCGATGCTGATTTGGATTATGGATCTGATGGTGTAATGGATCGTATTAACAGTAAGGTCAAGGTAAGGAAAAACCTGGAAGCTTTCTTTTGAATGGGCCTTTCCTGGTTATCCACCCATCGTGATGTCATAATCAACTATTTGACGTGTACGATAACCTCATAATCAATGACATCATAAAATGATGTAGATAAGTATGTCACGAACACATAATTGGTGATGGTCTAAGCGTTGTTGTACGAAATGTATGTCTACTATTTAATAAAGATGCTGTTGAATATTTTGAAACTAATTTGACTGGGCGCTGTTGCTGCCATAGGCAGCAACAGCACCCTGTCGAATTAGTTTCAAAATATTCAACAGCTTACCTGTATAGTTTTCTGGAAATTGATAATCAGGGAGTTCAGAGATCGATCGATCTCAATGTGAGCGAGGTGTGGGTGGAGCTTAGCTAGAAATGGGCAGGGCATGGCTAAAACTGAAAATGTCCATTCCTCCAGGTGTGAGTGTTTCCAGTGAGAGAAAAATAGCCCAAGCATGTAGAATGAATAAATGTGCCCGGCTTCTGGCTACTTAAATAGTCATTGCAGTCTTGGTTAAGGCACTTTGCAATAGGTTTATCTATTCATCCAGATTTACTCAAGTGTAATGGACCGTTCCAATTTATCCATCCATCATATGATGTCATAATCAACTATGTGATGTGTAGAATGACGTCATAATCAATAATGTCATGAATGACAGATAAGTTCATCAAGAACAAGATCAAAGGCAGCAACAGCACCTAGTCAAATTAGTTTCAAAATATTCAACAGCTTACTTGTATAGTTGATGGTAACACGAGCGAGGTGTGGGTGGAGCTTAGCTAGAGATAGGCGGGGCATAGCTAAAACTGGAAGTTGTCTATTGAGATAGCATTTCTTGGTTCTTCAGTGAGGGGAGATAAGTGTTCACATAAATAATAGTAAATTCTAGATATAGAAATCTACCATGCAAGATTTGCCTCCCTTATGATTGTGAAATGCTGACTAAGCTACGGATGGATACTTTGTTATTGGTACAGTAACTATCCATTTAATTATAACTATCTGTACATTACAATGCTGTGAAGAAGACTCTCAATGCCATAGACAACGTTTACCCTCTGCTGCTATTAGCTGAAGTTAACCCGACTAGTTGAAAATAGTTTTACTGACAGTCATTTGTGTCATTATTAGCTCACCTGGCCAGAATGGCCAAGTGAGCTTAAGGCATGGTGACCATCCGTCGGCCGTCCATCCATCCATCTGTTCGTCAGGCTTCCATCAGTCCGTCAACTTTTGCTTAAAAACACTACTTCTCATTAACCACTTGGCAGATTTCAACCTAATTTGGTTGGAAGGACCCTATGGGGGTAGGCTTCAGAACTTGTATACAGAATTCTTATTGGTCAATTTTTCTTGGATTTTCTGAAAATTTCTGGAAATCACTTAAAAGCCTACTCATTAACCACTGTGCCGATTTCAATCAGACTTGGATGAAAGAACCCTAGCCGGGTATCCTTCAGAAGATGTTTACAGAATTTTGATTGGTCCATTTTCCCGGCGGCCATCTTTAATTTTCCCCAAAATGGTGGGCAATCGTTTAAAACGCTACTCCTCATTAACTGCCTGAGCAATTTCAACCAGACTTGGCTGGAAGGATACACAGACTGGTAGGTTTCAAAGCTTGTATACAGAATTTTGATTGGTCAATTTTTCTTGTGGCCATCTTGGATTTTCTGAAAAATTTTGGAAATCACTTAAAAACCTACTCCTCTATAACCACTGGGCCAATTTCAATCAAACTTAGATGGGAGAACCCTAGCCTACTATGCTTCAGAACTTATGTACATAATTGTGATTGGTCAATTCTTCCGCCAAGCATCTTGGATTTTCTGAAAAATGGCGTGAAAATCGTTTAAAACGCTACTCCTCATTAACTGCTTGAGCAATTTCAACCAGACTTGGCCGGATGGATACTAACTTGGTAGATTTCAGAACTTTTATACCAAATTTTGATTGGTCCATTGTTCGGGCGGCCATCTTGGATTTCTGAGAACTCCTCATTAACCGCTTGAACGTGTTCAAGCAAACTCGGCTGGAAGGCCCGCCCCTAAAGTGCTATGCTTCAGAGCTTGTATATAGAATTTTGATTGGTCAATTTATTCGGTGGCCATCTTGAATTTTCCGGGAAAATGGCTGAAAATCGTCTACTCATTAACTATTTTGGCGATTTCAACCAGACTGGCTGGAATGAGCCTAGGGCAGTAGGCTTTAGAAGTTGCATATAGAATTTTGATTGGTCAATTTTTCCAGCAGCCATTTTGGATTTTCTGAATATTTTGGGAAATCAGTTAAAAGGCTGATACTCCTCATTAACCGTTACCACTCTGTCAAAATTTGTAATTTTCAAATTAAAGTAAAAGATGAACTGGTATTTATTTTTCAACAAATTTGGTGGAAGATGGTGCACGACAGAACCATATTCCACCAAAATTGTTGAAAAATGTACACTAGTTTTTTTGCTATTGACACCGTAAAAGATAGAATATTGACATCAGTGTGCTAAGGGTTAACCGCTTGGCCAATTTCAATCAAACTCAGCTGGAAGAACCCTAGGCCCGTACGCTTCAGAACTTGTATACAGAATTTTGACGGCTTGATTTTGATGGTGGCCATCTTGGGTTTTCCAATAAATGGGAATTCATATAAAATGCTACTCCTCATTAATCGCTTGGACAATTTTGGCTGGAAGAATCCTATTGTCGTAGCCTCTAGAAAATATATTTGGAATTTCGATAGGTCAATGTTTTGGCAGAAATCTCTGATTTTCTGAAAGTTTTCCGGAACCATTTAAAAACGGTACTCCTTCCTTCAATCAATAACCCGATTTCAACAAAACATGGGTGGAACGATCCTATGATGGTTGGCTTCAACATATTAAACGAGAGGCTTGATTGGGCAATTTTTTAGTGGTCATCTTGGATTTTCTGAAAATCATCCATCATGTCTATTTAAATGCAAATGGTTTAAATGCCAATGGTCCAGGTGAGAGCTTGGGCCTCTTGTTAAATATGCAATATGGCATGTGTTGCTTTATTTCTGTGCTATGATACTTAATAAAAGATTATACAGAATATCTATGAAGGACAATGGAGGTATCGGGTCTGTCCTTCGTATCTGATGTCATAGTGGACAAGGGCAATCACATATTGCAGGTCGCCACTCTCCCATTTTTATACGCCCACATAAGCCGGTTTGTATTATGTGATGGCGCTCACCATCCGTCCGTCCGTGCGTGCGTCTTGCCGTCCGTGCATCTTTCCATCCGTCCATGCATCCGTCCGTCTGATTTCTTGTCCGGAGCAGATCTCGAAGGGTTTTGAACCTACGCTCACAATTCTTTTACAGCAGATGTGTTAGGGATCGACGAAGTGCAATGATTTCATTTCAGAAAAATCCGGCCATATTCGCTGGAGTTATCTCCCCTGAAAAGCTAAAATTCTTCAAAATTTTCTTGCCCACAGCAGATCTCGAAGAGTTTTGAACCTATGCTCACAACTGTTTTCCAGCGGATGTGTTGGGGATAGATGAAGTGTCATGATCTTGTTACGGCAAAATCCGCCAATATTTTCCAGAGTTGTCGCCCTTGAAAATCAAAAATGTGTCACAATTTTCTTGTCCGAGCCATATCTCTCGAAGTGTCATTTATCAAAGACAAACTGTTCACGTTTAGCATTCCTCAAACATGTATGCTTGCGGGCATATGTTGAGTTTCACTAAAACTCTTGTCACATTGTAAAATGTTTTTAGAATTTTCAGATTTTCCAAATCTTTCGATTCACGCCCAATGCTTTGGAAACGGAGTATGGTCACACCTTTTGTTGTGTTAAAATTTAAGTCAAATCATACCAGTAGTTTCAGAGATATCCATAGATCCAGAATTCGACCCGTTCTGGATGCATATTCCTTTATCGGGATCATGGCCAAAGTCGGGAAATACTCATGCACGAAAAGTTTCTTCATTGTGTTTATTGTGGCACACGCATGCACACCCACACGCATACACGCACACCCACACGCAGGCACGCACACGCTTCTCTTTACTGGGCGAGGCTAATTACATCACTACTTAGCGGCCCTCAATCAATGGCCTCGCGCAATTAGCAATTAGATGGGTAACCCACATACCAAATTTGCTTGAATTCCCAACAACGGGTTGGGAGGAGATATCGTGACGGACAGTTTTTAGGATATTTGACCTTTTAACCGACCTCCCCCCCTTGCCGGCGGAGCCAAACAAATTTTGTCACACAATCCGCAATTAAATTGGGAACCCACATACCAAATTTGGATGAATTACACACAATGGTTTGAGAGGAGATAGCGTGACAGAGTTTTTAGGATATTTAACCTTTTGACCCTCCCGCTGATCTCAGGGGGCGAAGACAAATCTAAATGTTGTCTGTCAAAGCGGAATCATATTGGTAACCGACATACCAAATTTGGTTGCATTGCACCCAACAGTTTGGGAGGAGATAGCATGATGGATGGTGAACAGACCGATGGAGGCGATTATAATATCCTTGACGTCGTTTCAAAACGTGGGGATAATAAAATGTATTGTTGAATAGTTTGAACATAATCGGATTGGAAGACATTGATTGCTGCTTAGGGCAGCAATGTCTTCTAGTCCGATTATGTTCAAAATATTCAACAGAGCATGTCTTACTAACTTACATGTTTCTGTTTTTAGCTCACCTGACCCTTTAGGCCAAGTGGGTTTATGCCGTCGTGACCGTCCTTCATCCATTGTCCGTCTGTCCATCCATTGTCCATCCGTCAAATCGCTACTCCTAAACGGCTTTCCAGATTTCAACAAAATTAGGGTGGAAGAACCATATGGTGGTAGGCTCCAGAACTTCCATTGAGAATTTTGATTGGTCAATTTTTGCAGTAGCCAACTTGAATTTTTCAGAAATTTTCTTTAAATTTTTAAAACTGCTACTCCTTAACCTATGTCCTGACCACTTTGTGAGAGGACCATGCTTGTGATGTCTCAGCAAATCTGTTCATATTCGTCTAAATTATCTGTTTGATTTGGTTGGCAGTCATCTTGGATTTTGTGCTATTTTTGCAGCTTAAATTTGTGCTTTTGAAACTGACAAAATCCTAGGGCCGTACTTGCAGACTATGGCCTTTAAAGTTAAAATGCAAATGTAGGTGAGCGATATGTATGGTCTCGAATATATCCCTGTGAGGATGACATTTGTTGTATGTTTGCTGTGTAGAATCTGGAGACTAGCAGTGAGAAGTTACAGTATGAGGTGGATGCTGTTGTACAATCAGCTGAACGTCTTCTCACATCACTCTTCCTTGATGAGGATGAAGAAAAACAGCAGCACATCAGGGCCATCATTGAACAAATGCGGGTAAGCACGTTATTAGTTGACTTAATTGATAATTATCTACGCATGACACATAGTATGGTTATCTGATTTGCACATGTCTGCTCATCCTCTGTCACACATTGAGGTCGTATTTTGTGTAATGTTATCGCAGTTTATAAAATTCTCAGATTTCAGATTGAAAACATTCATAATTGTAAGATAATGTTATGTTCAAGTTTAAATGTTGTGTTTTGAATCGTGTATCTAAATAAATCACTTCCTAAGTCTGGATTCATTACTACAGTAACATAATCCAGAACTGAAGCAATGTTCCCCAGAACTGAAGTAGCATAGCCCAAAACTAAAACATATCCCAGATTTAAAAAAATGTGACCCAGTACTGAAGCCATGTAACCCAGAACGGAAGCAATATAGCCCAGAACTGAAGCAATGTAACCCAAAACTGAAGTAGCATTGCCCAAAGCTAAAACAACACAGCCCAGAACTGAAGCAATGTAACACAGAACTGAAGCAATCTAACACAGAACTGAAGTAGCATAGCCCAACACGAAGACAGCATAGCTCAGAATTGAAGCAATGTAACACAGAACTGAAGTAGCATAGCCCAACACGAAGACAGCATAGCTCAGAATTGAAGCAATGTAACACAGAACTGAAGTAGCATAGCCCAACACGAAGACAGCATAGCTCAGAATTGAAGCAATATAACCCAGAATTGAAGCAATATAACCCAGAACTGAAGTAGCATAGCCAAAAACTAAAACAACACAGCCCAGAATTAAAGCAATATAGCTCAGCACTGACACAGTATATATTAGAACTAAGGCAACATAGCCCAGAAGTAAAGCAGAATAGCACAGAAACTTGACCAGTCACTACAAAAATAATACTGACCATTCCATCAGGTCAATAGAGCAATAAAACTCACCATTCCATCATACGAATCAATAGAGAAATAATACTAAACATTCCAGCAGACCAATCAATAGAGAAATAATACTAACCATTCCCGCAGACTTATCAAGAGAAATAAAACTCACCATTCCATCATACCAATAAATAGAGAAATAATACTAAACATTTAGGGAGACCAATCAATAGAGAAATAAAACTCACCATTCCATCATACCAATCAATAGAGAAATAATACTAAACATTCCACCAGACCAATCAATAGAGAAATAATACTAAACATTCCAGCAGACCGATCAAGAGAAACAATACTAACCATTGCATCAGACCAATCAATAGAGAAATAATACTAAACATTCCATCATACCAATCAATAGAGAAATAAAACTCACCATTCCATCATACCAATCAATAGAGAAATAATACTAAACATTTCATCATACCAATCAATAGAGAAATAATACTAAACATTCCAGCAGACCAGTCAATAGAGAAATAATACTAAACATTCCAGCAGACCGATCAAGAGAAACAATACTAACCATTGCATCAGACCAATCAATAGAGAAATAATACTAAACATTCCAGCAGACCGATCAAGAGAAACAATACTAACCATTGCATCAGACCAATCAATAGAGAAATAATACTAAACATTCCAGCAGACCAATCAATAGAGAAATAATACTAAACATTCCAGCAGACCGATCAATAGAAACAATACTAACCATTGCATCAGACCGATCAGTAGAGAAACAATACTAAACATTCCAGCAGACCGATCAAGAGAAATAATACTAAACATTCCAGCAGACCAATCAATAGAGAAATAATACTAAACATTCCAGCAGACCGATCAAGAGAAACAATACTAACCATTGCATCAGACCAATCAATAGAGAAATAATACTAAACATTCCAGCAGACCGATCAAGAGAAATAATACTAAACATTCCAGCAGACCGATCAAGAGAAATAATACTAAACATTCCAGCAGACCGATCAAGAGAAACAATACTAACCATTGCATCAGACCAATCAATAGAGAAATAATACTAAACATTCCAGCAGACCGATCAAGAGAAATAATACTAAACATTCCAGCAGACCGATCAAGAGAAACAATACTAACCATTGCATCAGACCAATCAATAGAGAAATAATACTAAACATTCCAGCAGACCAATCAATAGAGAAATAATACTAAACATTCCAGCAGACCAATCAATAGAGAAATAATACTAAACATTCCAGCAGACCGATCAATAGAGAAATAATACTAAACATTCCAGCAGACCGATCAAGAGAAATAAAACTCACCATTCCATCATACCAATCAATAGAGAAATAATACTAAACATTCCAGCAGACCAATCAATAGAGAAATAATACTAAACATTCCAGCAGACCGATCAAGAGAAACAATACTAACCATTGCATCAGACCAATCAATAGAGAAATAATACTAAACATTCCAGCAGACCGATCAAGAGAAACAATACTAACCATTGCATCAGACCAATCAATAGAGAAATAATACTAAACATTCCAGCAGACCAATCAATAGAGAAATAATACTAAACATTCCAGCAGACCAATCAAGAGAAACAATACTAACCATTGCATCAGACCAATCAATAGAGAAATAATACTAAACATTCCAGCAGACCAATCAAGAGAAACAATACTAACCATTGCATCAGACCAATCAATAGAGAAATAATACTAAACATTCCAGCAGACCGATCAAGAGAAATAATACTAAACATTCCAGCAGACCAATCAATAGAGAAATAATACTAAACATTCCAGCAGACCGATCAATAGAAACAATACTAACCATTGCATCAGACCAATCAATAGAGAAATAATACTAAACATTCCAGCAGACCGATCAATAGAGAAATAATACTAAACATTCCAGCAGACCAATCAATAGAGAAATAATACTAAACATTCCAGCAGACCGATCAAGAGAAACAATACTAACCATTGCATCAGACCAATCAATAGAGAAATAATACTAAACATTCCAGCAGACCGATCAAGAGAAACAATACTAACCATTGCATCAGACCAATCAATAGAGAAATAATACTAAACATTCCAGCAGACCAATCAATAGAGAAATAATACTAAACATTCCAGCAGACCAATCAACAGAGAAATAATACTAAACATTCCAGCAGACCGATCAGTAGAAACAATACTAACCATTGCATCAGACCAATCAATAGAGAAATAATACTAAACATTCCAGCAGACCGATCAAGAGAAATAATACTAAACATTCCAGCAGACCGATCAAGAGAAACAATACTAACCATTGCATCAGACCAATCAATAGAGAAATAATACTAAACATTCCAGCAGACCAATCAATAGAGAAATAATACTAAACATTCCAGCAGACCAATCAATAGAGAAATAATACTAAACATTCCAGCAGACCGATCAAGAGAAATAAAACTCACCATTCCATCATACCAATCAATAGAGAAATAATACTAAACATTCCAGCAGACCAATCAATAGAGAAATAATACTAAACATTCCAGCAGACCGATCAAGAGAAACAATACTAACCATTGCATCAGACCAATCAATAGAGAAATAATACTAAACATTCCAGCAGACCGATCAAGAGAAATAATACTAAACATTCCAGCAGACCGATCAATAGAAACAATACTAACCATTGCATCAGACCAATCAATAGAGAAATAATACTAAACATTCCAGCAGACCGATCAATAGAGAAATAATACTAAACATTCCAGCAGACCAATCAATAGAGAAATAATACTAAACATTCCAGCAGACCGATCAAGAGAAACAATACTAACCATTGCATCAGACCAATCAATAGAGAAATAATACTAAACATTCCAGCAGACCAATCAATAGAGAAATAATACTAAACATTCCAGCAGACCGATCAATAGAAACAATACTAACCATTGCATCAGACCAATCAATAGAGAAATAATACTAACCATTGCATCAGACCAATCAATAGAGAAATAATACTAAACATTCCAGCAGACCGATCAATAGAAACAATACTAACCATTGCATCAGACCAATCAATAGAGAAACAATACTAACCATTGCATCAGACCAATCAATAGAGAAATAATACTAAACATTCCAGCAGACCGATCAAGAGAAATAATACCAACCATTCCAGCAGACCAATCAATAGAGAAATAATACTAAACATTCCAGCAGACCGATCAAGAGAAACAATACTAACCATTGCATCAGACCAATCAATAGAGAAATAATACTAAACATTCCAGCAGACCGATCAAGAGAAATAATACTAAACATTCCAGCAGACCGATCAAGAGAAACAATACTAACCATTGCATCAGACCAATCAATAGAGAAATAATACTAAACATTCCAGCAGACCGATCAAGAGAAATATTACTAAACATTCCAGCAGACCGATCAAGAGAAACAATACTAACCATTGCATCAGACCAATCAATAGAGAAATAATACTAAACATTCCAGCAGACCAATCAATAGAGAAATAATACTAAACATTCCAGCAGACCAATCAATAGAGAAATAATACTAAACATTCCAGCAGACCGATCAAGAGAAACAATACTAACCATTGCATCAGACCAATCAATAGAGAAATAATACTAAACATTCCAGCAGACCGATCAAGAGAAACAATACTAACCATTGCATCAGACCAATCAATAGAGAAATAATACTAAACATTCCAGCAGACCAATCAATAGAGAAATAATACTAAACATTCCAGCAGACCAATCAAGAGAAACAATACTAACCATTGCATCAGACCAATCAATAGAGAAATAATACTAAACATTCCAGCAGACCAATCAAGAGAAACAATACTAACCATTGCATCAGACCAATCAATAGAGAAATAATACTAAACATTCCAGCAGACCGATCAATAGAGAAATAATACTAAACATTCCAGCAGACCAATCAATAGAGAAATAATACTAAACATTCCAGCAGACCGATCAAGAGAAACAATACTAACCATTACATCAGACCAATCAATAGAGAAATAATACTAAACATTCCAGCAGACCGATCAAGAGAAACAATACTAACCATTGCATCAGACCAATCAATAGAGAAATAATACTAAACATTCCAGCAGACCAATCAATAGAGAAATAATACTAAACATTCCAGCAGACCAATCAATAGAGAAATAATACTAAACATTCCAGCAGACCGATCAGTAGAAACAATACTAACCATTGCATCAGACCAATCAATAGAGAAATAATACTAAACATTCCAGCAGACCAATCAATAGAGAAATAATACTAAACATTCCAGCAGACCAATCAATAGAGAAATAATACTAAACATTCCAGCAGACCAATCAAGAGAAACAATACTAAACATTCCAGCAGACCAATCAAGAGAAACAATACTAAACATTCCAGCAGACCAATCAAGAGAAACAATACTAAACATTCCAGCAGACCAATCAAGAGAAACAATACTAAACATTCCAGCAGACCAATCAAGAGAAACAATACTAAACATTCCAGCAGACCAATCAAGAGAAACAATACTAAACATTCCAGCAGACCAATCAAGAGAAATAATACTAAACATTCCAGCAGACCAATCAAGAGAAACAATACTAAACATTCCAGCAGACCAATCAATAGAGAAATAATACTAAACATTCCAGCAGACCAATCAAGAGAAACAATACTAAACATTCCAGCAGACAAATCAATAGAGAAATAATACTAAACATTCCAGCAGACCAATCAAGAGAAACAATACTAAACATTCCAGCAGACCAATCAATAGAGAAATAATACTAAACATTCCAGCAGACCGATCAAGAGAAACAATACTAACCATTGCATCAGACCAATCAATAGAGAAATAATACTAAACATTCCAGCAGACCAATCAATAGAGAAATAATACTAAACATTCCAGCAGACCAATCAATAGAAAAATGATACTGACTATTCCATCAGACCAATCAAGAGAAATAATACTGATCATTCCATCATACCGATCAATAGAGAAATAATACTGACCATTCCATCAAGTCAGTAGAGAAATAATACTGATTATTTCATCAGATCAGTCAATGCAGAAATAATACTGACCATTCCATCAGACCAATCAATACAGAAATAATACTGACCATTCCATCAGACCAGTCAATAGAGACAATACTGACCATTGCATCAGGTCAATAGAGAAATAATACTGACCATTGCATCGGGTCAATAGAGAAATAATGCTCGACATAATACTGACAATTCCACCAGACTGGACAAGATAGATATCATAATGACCATTGCAGTGTTTTCAGGTAGGATTGCTTGTGCATGTGAGTGAATATTGCGATTACTTTCTACAGGCTGAATGGACGACTACTAGTCAGGTAGCACAGGCTGAAAAGGAAGAGCTAATTAGTGTTTTGAACTTGTGGATGCAGTTCCGGCGTGAATCTGACCGTCTTCGTGTGGAACTGGATGGGGCTGAGAAGAGAATTCAACAACTCTATGGCCCAGAAGGAGCAACGATACAGGTGAGGATATTATGCAGGCATATACTCAAACCAGATCAGACCGAAGAATAATTATTCTCCTCACCCCACCTCACCCAGCATCAATGGCTGGTGAATGTAGCGATCAGCAAATTTGTGTGTGTCTCTGTCAGCTTTCCAGCATCATTTTTAGCCAAAGCATCAATGGCCATTTCTTGTCAAGGCAACTCCGCACATTTGTTAGTTCGGCTTCTTCAGAAAGTTTCTGTGTTACCATATCGCACAAAGACAAGCATGGGAACCTTTCATAATCCTAGGATGATTTATTCTGAAGTATGGCACTTTAATATTGGCATTGTTACATGATAATGGTGCTTCACTGCTGAAATATATCAACTCTTCGTGTGTGGTTACCCACTGCCAATTCACATTTCGCAAATAGTGAAATGTCTGATATCAGTGGGTGGGGAGGTGGGATTGAGGGTGGACAGTGTTGGGTTTGTGTGTGCCATATCCTTATCCTAGACTGGTACACAGACACACCGCGAACCAGTTTGTCTTGCTTTAAATCAATTTACATAGAAGCCATTGCTGCCTGTGCGACTGACTTAAAATTGAGATAAAGAGATTTCCTCGGTGAAACTGTTAATAGTAAGAAATCCTTGTTGAATGCTATAATGAGTGTGTGTAACCAAATAATCTTTAATCTTTTTGATGCTGAAAGCATTTTAGAACTAGGAGACATATGTCTACCGTTCATTCCCCCCCCCCCCCCACCCCCCCCCCCCTAACAAAAGCAAAAATATAAATTTTCCTGACCATTAAAGGGTAAATACTTGCAAGAAAGACTGGCACCTATAGGCATAAAGCTATATAGCTATCCATCCATCCATCTACCACCACCCCACCCCATCCGTCCATCCACCCATCAAGTCTTCCATCCATCTATTCACCCACCCACACGCACGCACGCACCAAGTCATCTGTCCCATCCATCCATCCACCAATCCATCCACCCATCCATGTGTTTCTATGCTTAAATGTGCGTCCATCTTTGCGTGAAGCGGGGGAGGGGTATACATCCAGATTCATTTTTGGTACATGAGTACCACTGCAATGACTGGCTCGGTTATCGAGTCAGTCATTCCAGTGGTAAATCTTCAAAATAGTCCTCTTGCTCTGCATATGGACATTTCTCAAGACCACTGCAGAAGCTATTATTTTGGCTGATATGAGTGTTAAAGGGTTAAAATGTCCTGCAGTAATAATGTTCTCAAATAATCCTACAACAATGTTCTCATCCCTGCTGTATAATCATAGATTGCTGAAGGCATACTACCTACAGTAAGGGCAATTATTTCAGTTCTATCGAGGAGCAAGCCATCTGAGAACATCTGGAATTAAAAATCCCCCCCCCCCCATTCTTGTTTTCCTTGCATATGATCAGGCCAATGAGAAACTACTTGCTATGTACCCGAGGATACTGAAAACGTGCTCTCATTCAGCAGTACAAGGGGGTAATTACAGGGGTGTTTGTGCAATGCTCAGGTACATTAATTCACATTGATTCAGATAATAATGCAGGTAGAATATGGCAGCTTTCATAATAACTGCCTTCAAACAACATTTATTTTCATCTGGAGAAAAGGAATTTATTATCCAAAGATCACAGGTGGAATGCTAAATCTGTCTGTGGTCTAGGACCTGATGGCACATTAGCATAACTGAGTACTGCCTAAACATATATATTCTTAGATTTACTTTCTGAACAGAAAGATGATAAATCTTATGGTTATATCAGATGTAATGGACCTTTCCCGTTTTAGCTATGCCCCGCCCATCTCTAGCTACTCTCCACCCACACCTCACTCGTGTTGGGATCGATCGATCTCTGAACTCCCTGACTATCAATTTCCAGAAAACTATACAGGTAAGCTGTTGAATATTTTGAAACTAATTTGACTGGCTGCTGAGGCAGCAACAGCGTCCAGTCAAATTAGTTTCAAAATATTCAACATTATGTTTATTAAATAGTAGAGACATACAATTTGTACAAAGTGTCGGACTGTTACGAGTTAAAGACTGGCCATATAGAATCATTTATGACGTAATGATTATGATGTCATCCTAGACACCGCTTAGCTGAGTATGGCATCAAATCATCTATGCATACCCTGGAAAGGTGAATTTTACTGCCCCCTTCACCAAATGAAAAGTGCCACAAGGTTAGCAGTATTATTCAGTCCACTACTGACTATTTAAAAATATTTGACTGAAGATTGTTGCTGTACCTTTAATCAAGTAGCTTTCAGTCAAACTTGTTGGAGAATTATGGACCCAGTTGGCAATGAGAATAAATAAGAAAGAGACTATTATTCCTCACCCTCTTGAGATACCATCTGGCTTTTGCCAAATTGGTAGACTAATCTACTGGCAATAGAACTGACATATGAGGGGTGGGGAGGTCGGTGGGGGGGGGGGGGGAGGGGGCGGTATAGTATAAGCGGGAATGATATGTATCTAATGACTTTGATTAATCTGAAAGCACCTTCACATGATAGCAATGCATAGTGCCCAGTATTGCATAGTTGTAAAAGAGAATATTAACTTAGTGAATAACTTGGCATATATGTATGTATTAGGAATTGCCAACTCAGTCAATTCACATGCACGCATGAACACACACACACAAGCACGCACGCACAGGCACTCATGCACACACGCATGCACGCACACACACACACACACACACACACACACATGTGTGCCATGTGTCCATGCATGTGTGCATAAGGATTAGATAGATCAAATCGAATGTCCATTTGTAGGCCAAGCATATATTCTTGAAATTTTAATACTGGCATGACTGTCTCGATAAATTCTAGTGATAAATTTCCAAAAATATCCTCTTGGCCTGCAACATTCGATAAGAAAATATTTTGATTTGTGTTAGCATTGTCTAAGCAAGCACCTGTCTTAAGCAAATTCTGCTGACCCATAGAGTATGCGTTATGGAGAGGCTTGAGTGTGATTTAGATAAGATGTGTATCAGAAATAATGATGTAAATACAGCGCAGATGTAGCTCTGACATTAGGCTATTAGAGAGATGCATAGGTATGATTACATGATTAGAGGCCTGCTATCAATTGCTTCTAGCTTCTCATTATTTCAGGTTTATGAGTACGAAAATAGCGGCCTGATTGCACATGCATGTGTTTTATATATGCTGTAATGTTATGTTGGTATTTAGGAATTAGTAACACTCTCATCTCACAAGCTTTAGCATTTTAATTTAGAAACTTGACTATTTGAAACATTGTTGAAATTGAAGATGATTACTACCCAGGGGTGTCCACCCACCCCCACCACACCTCAACACCATCCACTATGACATGAATGCATTTGCCACCCCATGCCAACACCTAGACGCCAGATATTATGCTGTCTTGGATACTTTCCAGGATGTGTGTGTGTGTGTGTGCGTGTGCGCATGCATGCGTGTGTATTTGTGTGTGTATGCGTGATTACCTTAAAAGTGCTTATTTTGCTAAATGCGTTTACATTTACCAAGCAGTTTACAATCATATCAATGTCAATGTATGTTAAAAAATGATTATCCCACATTTTGAAAAAATGTCGTAAATATTATAATCATTTCCGTCCGTCTGTCTGTCCATCCATCTGTGCATTCGTGCATCTGTGCATCCGTCCATCATGCTATCTTCTCTGTGCGTTACCCATATGATTCTGCTTCGCAAGACAACATTTATATTTGGCTCCACTGTCTGCGAGTCTGGGGGGGGGGACAACCAAATTTTGCAAGTGACTTGCCCATATGATTGTGGAGTAAGAGGACATTTACATTTGGCTCCACCCACCGGGGTGGGCTGGTCAAGAGGTCAAAGAGGTGAACGTGCAGATTTGTGATGTGTCATCGACCGATCAATCTAGTTATAGTATGTAGAACACACAATTATCATTTTGATTGGGCATAGAGTTTGCGGGAGTGATTGGGGAGGGATGGGGTGGGGGTGGTTGGGGTGGGGTTGGGCAGAGAGATGATTCCCTCCCCTGGATTGATGTGGATAAAAATGCATCTCCTACCCCTAACGTCAACACCCCTGTTGCTACCAAAAGCAGCTCAGGAATTTTCAAATAGTTTTATTTCCAAATGTTTTAACCAAATATCTGTAATGCGTTAATGATTTTGCTTGCTGATAATTCTGCATGGTTGAATATAGTTGATGGTGATGTAACATCTGCTGTGAGAACTAAAGCTTGTATCTCAATAAAACTCATATATCAAAAGTAATGATGTTCTTTATATAAGATATCATAAATCAAATGAACATTTTAACCCTATTTAATATTTACAGAACAGAAGTGACAAAATTCTTTATGATCCAAGGAATTGTTGAATTTTTTTAGAACTGTCATCTGGGAGCTGTTGGCAGCAACAGTTTCCAGTCGACTTAGTTTTAAAACACTCACAAAATTGTTCTGTATTGTTGTCTTGAAATTGAGATACTGACATTTCAAGGGTTAAAGGGTTAAGTATGGAATTATTGAGTGTAATATGAATACGATGTAAGTAGATGCTTTAAAAGATAATTTGGCTGAAAATTATTGCTGCCTTTGAGTCGAGCTGATTTATTCTTGTTCTGAAGACAGTTTGCTTTTTTGGCATTCATACAACATGCTTAGTGTGAATTTTGAAGTAAAATTAGTGGCTTAACTCTCGAATTATTTTCAAGAAAATTTCTATTTTCTCATAAGAAAATGTACATTTGCAGACCAAGAGAAGCCTATTTTTTGAAAATTTACCACTGGAATGACTGTCTTCGTTATCAAGCCAGTCACTCCAGTAATAAATTTTCAAAAATGGTCTTCTCTTGGTCTGAAAATGGAGATTTCTCAAGACCACTGCAGAAGTCATTTTTGGCTGATATGAGGGTTAAAGGGTTAACTTCTAAATTTCCCCCAAAGCTAGTGAGAGAAGATGCTGATGAAGATGTAACATCATGTTCAAGTTTATGCTGTTGGACGCATGCCAAATCATAATGTAATGATTAAAGGAGGCTTACCAGAAGGAAGGAGGTGAACTTTGATCATCATTATATCACCAAACTGAATGTGAGGACTTATGTGAGATGAAGCGTGATGCATGTAGGACAAAGAGAGAATCGGTCTATTTATATACAATGTACAGGTTACATTCAAGTTATGATCAAACTCATGACAGGAAGTATGTTCTTACATTCAGCTGTTCTTGCATTCAGCTGGTTGACATTATGATGATCAAATTTCACCTTCCACCTAATTAAAGTTTTTGATTTGATTGGCATCTATCGAGTCCCTGATTCTGCGTCCCATCATGCAATGTCTAGGCTGGTTTTATTTCAGTCTATTATTGGTAACTACCACAGTTTTTACACTGGTACCCATTTATGCTCCTGGATGGAGAGTGGCAATGAGAAGTGAAGGAGATTGCCTGTGTTTTCACCGATTGTAAGCCTCCATTACATTTAGGCTTGCACGATTTTTCGATTTAATAGTTAGGTTTGATTTATTTTTAAAATCAATTTTTATGATATAATTGAGGAAAAATCGGAAAATGGTAAAAAATTTCATGTTTGTTTAAAATCTGAAGTGTGTGCTTTTCCGTCCCATTTTATCAGTACATGAGTGTAATTATAATCGATTCACGCCTGTATTCAGCGTGTGTATATCCCACCGTGCCATGCACGTGTCGAATAATTGATAATCACAACACAAAGCGATACAATAAACAAGCTAACAATTGCGACCTTTGTCAGATGAAAACCAGTAGATATTCCGTCGAATCGCCATATAATTTTCTTCTTTCGCTACAGACCATGAGTCTGTCGTGAAATACCAAGTATATACTTAGTCACAGAGTGTTAGGCAATAATCAGTGAACATAATTCTTTTTAATTCTAGAGTTAGCAATTTCAGGCGGTGTAATAATTTTTCCTTTTTGAGTCTTATTAAAGAAAATAAAGCAACGGCATTCCAGATTGTTGTATTTTGAACTGCGTTCTGTTGATTAATCTTAGATGTAAATCGTACATTCTGAAAGCAACTATAAACCACACTATAGGACGAGTTTACGCCGTTACACTCGTACCTACTCAAAGCTACCATCCTATGTATGTGGATTGCGCAGTATCTCCCCGGGTACTAATTTTAACGCCTTCGCGTTACTCCGGTAATGACCTAAACTCGTCCTACAAAGGGAGGCTATAAGCGGAAGCTGATACATCACGTAATTTTAATTTTTTCTCGTCGACATTTTATGTCAAATTTTGATGAAATAAATGCTGTTTATTAAACTATACACAATATTTAGGCGGTGCTAATTAATAATTTCACTCCTGCGATGATGGATATAAGGTATACATTAAGCATAGACGTAGGATGGTAAGAATTTGTCACATGAAATTGTGTTCTAATTTCGTGCTATTTTTGTATCATTTATTTCAACTTTTTCTAGAAATTCTAAGTCCCAGTTTTCGTGAGTTGACACAACACGGTTTATACTGTTGGGAATTTGGACCTACGATTTAATCGAAAATTGCGATTTTTTTTTTTATAAAATCGATCGCGATGTTTCAAAGCAAAAATCGCGCAAGCCTAATTACATTATAGCAACCAATTAGAATGCTTCAAGAGCATTTAAGAAACTATGATTGGTTTCCCGTGGAGATTCATTTCAACAAAGGATTTCATCTACATAGTAATTTTTCTAATCGACACGTGACAGTGATACTAAACGCAATAGGCACACGTGTTAATCAATCCTGTGCCTACAGCTACAATCCATTCATGATAATCTGTGTATCCACATTTACACCATCCACTATATACAAAACAGTTATCTCACTACTTGGTGTCCAGTACTCTGTTAGTGAAAACTGATTCACTCTGATCCATAATCAGTTTTAAGTAACACCTTACAAAGGTGTTCTCAGGCCAAGCTGTGGTGTACGACACCTCTCTGACATCTGTGCCATTTTGGAGTGCAGTAGAGGTTGATACAGCATGACAGCTATGTGCCTTAAACACTGAAGTATCCATCCCGGCAAAAGACATAATTGTCTTCAACCACGGAGAAATACACGTAGTGTCTATTAGGGCTGGGTGGTATTGACATTTGGGTGACGATAATGATATCACAGGAAAATACTGTGATAACGTGTAATACCACAGTATTCTGGTGGCTTATGTCCCGAGAATATGATGATGATGATGAACTTAACGCTTGCCCGTGGAAAATGGAAAATATGGTGGGAAGGTCAATCTCGTATATCGGTTGCTCTCCCGGGCAATCTGTTATTTTTGCAAAAGATATTTTTTTATCGCAATTTCTATTTGTCAATGGCCAGTAGATTGCATTATCAGCTTTGGTACAGCTGTCCGGTAACGTAAACATTCCATTCTTACAGAATGGCGCGATCCCGGTTAATAATTTCAACAATAAAAATTGTCATGAATTGGCCTAGAGAGGGGGTCTGCTAATTCACCAGTAATGAGAAATGTCTCGCGCGACTGCGCAGTCGTGAAATAATAATCAATAATGTGCAGTCATAGTTTCTGATTGGTTCGCGGGACATCGGATGTCATTAGGCATGAATGAAAATTACTATCATAGTAAAATGATGATCACGTGCCTCGTCATTCATAACAAATTAATCACATGATTTATTTCAATCAATCTCTGTGCGACTCTCACGATCAATATTGATGGATAACGGCAGAATGAAAAATCTAGTCACTGTGCGTCTTTTAAACGCAGTAAAGCAATATCTTAGCGCCCACTTTGACGGGTTATATGACCCAATATATTATTACTGGAAAGTTCCGAGAATAATACCACCCGATATTTAAGTGGTTCATTGCTTTGGAGCGATCGAGAAAACAGGACTATATATGTCAGGAAAACCGCTGCGTAGTAACTGTTATTTCCAGTAAATCGCATTTCCAGTAAATTGTCAGTCTAAAGCGTACAAGTTAAGAAGGGTCAAGCTATCTATTAAATGCCTTAGAGATGGTTACGCTTTTTATTGTGGCGGACTTGCTGGTCATTGTTTTATATTAGAAATGTAAACACAGAAAACTAGGACATTATTTGGATTTATCTTTACCGTTGTGACGAGCTGGATTTATAACGGCAAAAG
The DNA here is from genome assembly GCA_034401795.1 of Chaetoderma sp. LZ-2023a. Lineage (NCBI taxonomy): Eukaryota > Metazoa > Mollusca > Caudofoveata > Chaetodermatida > Chaetodermatidae > Chaetoderma > Chaetoderma sp. LZ-2023a. The sequence continues at coordinate 59,876,322 of CM067374.1, read as the reverse complement.
TGGAAAATACAGTCGCCGGCATATTATCAATACCGTCGCTGACGGTAGTGACGGTATTTAGAAATGCGACGATAACAATATTATCATGCTTATTCAGGTATTATCGGGAAACCACCCAGCCCTAGTGTCTATTGAGACATGAAATCTTCTAAAACTTGGTGCTTAGGTATTATATTTGACTGACATGTTTCTACTATATGAGAAGAGTCTGGATGTTAAAGGACAGTTATGCATTGCTTTTCTATGTTCCCAATGCGGCTAACAGTGCTAGATATGGTCCTGGATGTGGTTAATGCGGTATTTGGGTGTATTCTGCATATAGCCACATTCCTGCATTTGCCGCAGCTATATAGCTACATACCAGCTCAGATGTGCTAGATAGCCGCATTTTGCCATACTTTCCGCAACAGGCGGATATGGCAAATTGTAAGCAGCATGGGATCTTAAAAATTTTCCCATGACCGCTGACTATGGGGTTGTTTCATAGTCAACACATTTATGGCATTAATGAAGGGGTTCCCTTCTTTTCCAAGTGATCCAATCACCTCTTACAATTTGCTATATCCGCCCATTGTAGATATTATGGCAAAATGTGGCTATCTAGCACATCTGAGCGGGTATGGGGGCTATACATTTCCGGCTAACATGCATTATACCGCATTAACCACATCCAGGACGAAATGTAGCACTGTTACCCACACTGGTAACATATAAAAATAAGACACAACTAGTCTGTCATTCAGACTTCCCAAACTGCAGAAAGCTTCAGGCAAATATAATAGTTAAGCACTAAGTTTTGAAGAGCTCTTTTGATCAAATGAGCATTGCGTTGTGTATCCATCGACTTTGAAGATAGAAGGCGATGGCTGACAGTGCTGGAAGCAGCCCAGACGTTGATTCGATTTGACCAACACTGTGGTCAACCCACTTGGGAAAGTTTCTCATATCCCAACACCAAGGGATATCAGGGTAGTACTATCCCAAACAAAAAATGCCAGAAACAGAAGTGTGCATTCTGCCGATTTCAGTGAAAGGAGAAAACCTTCCAAATAAACTGCATCCAATACAGAGTCATAGAAGTCCTTCGCCACGATCCTGACAGCTTTGAACCTACCACTTCATGCAAGGAGCGTGAATCTTTTTTGATTCACCAACAAACATGGATACAGTGGGTATAAATCACTCAGACTAATAATCCCTAAACCCCTGTGGGTCGTAAACCATGTCTGTTGAAACATGTTTGAGCAGTTTGGTGGAGATGAAGAGTTATAAAAGTATATAAAGGTTATAAAAGGACGTAAAATATTGATCCCTAGCTGCGACTGACCATGAACTAAGACATCTATTTACAGTTTCCCGTGACTCAAAATTTCCTGATAAATCACAGGCCATGAGCCACATTTTCTATCATATTGCCTGGTGTATGTCTGAGTGTGGTAGAGGATTTGCCCGTAATCTCGGGTGTAGTTGGGGGTCTTAGCAGCAGTCGTAACAAAACAGGATACCAAAACCTCATTCTTCCACTGTGAAATAATCAAGATTCCTGTGGCCTTGCCCGTCTCCACCTTCCTCAGAATCTGTAGCGCCTAACAAAGGGAAAAGCGTAAAACCTATTAATTAATTAACTAATCAGAACTTGTATACAGAATTTTGATTGGTAAATTTTTGAGTTGAAAATCTTAGTTGTTATTACACCACAAAAACATCCATTACCGTTCAATCACTACTTGCTAAATCAATTATTTGCATTTTTCTATCAGAATAAGATTTTTATGCCTGCATTCACACCTCCCCATGCCTAATCCTATTCCTATGGACCCTCAACCAGGCTACTGGTTGAGTCCCATCTCCAGCCTACCATCAGGTATAGACTGGCACCAGTCTATAATCACCTCATAGTGACGCTTGTCGCTAAGTGCGCTCGCGCATGCGCATTAGAGCCCGAATAGGAAACAGATTCACTTTTCAATTATTCTGCAGGCAGAATAGTTGTCTAAAAATATTTGTATAAGTTTTTGTGTTTTGCGCTGTGTCAGTGATACCTTTTGACTTTATATCTCGGAAGAATATGCCCAATATGAAGTCAATCCTCCCTAAGTTACGTCTAGGAAGTATAACTGTGTTTATATGGTATCTTATAGACGAATTTTATATATTACCGGTTTTCGCGAAGATCGTTTTGCTTCGTGGTATCTTGATTATTATGCCTATCCTTACTTCATCATCATCATTAATAATGTCCAGTCCATTTCTAGAGCCTGTAACGAATTGTAAGATAAGGCAAAGTGTTCATCGTCAAAATGTGATCGTCATCACTCTATCGAGTTCGCCGGGCACATCTGTGCGAAGTGTACGTCCGGTACACCCAATTCTATGTGTGGCCGGTTTCGGTAGCGAAAGCATTTTGATTTGATTTTTAAAGATTTGTTTGTCACAATCGCTGCCCTCTGGTCGTCCGTCCCTTTCCTCCGTTGCTAGCAAGGCAAAGGCTGTTTCCTTTGCTCAATCTTCGGTTCCTTTATCGGTAGCAATGGAGGGGGGAAACTCGTCGGGAAATTCTGACGCCGGGTTGGCGCTTTTTGCGAGGTTCGAATATTTTGCCTCGGTGCTGACTAAATCTCTCGATGAGCAAATATCTTCTGCTATTAAGGAGGCCAAATAAGCAAGAAAGTTCTTCAAGTTCGGAGGATAGCCCGAAGGCTAGCGGGCATTCCCGCAAATGGGGAATGTCGGCCTCTCTAACCTCGATGCAGCTTAGTGTCACCAAAGCAGAAGTCAAGAGCATCCAAGCTCTTGAAGGTGTGCTCGATGCAGTGCAACAGATAAAATCCACATACGACTTGAGGGTGACGGGCATAACCCTCAAGCCGTGGTGGCGTCGGCTGAAACCGGCGTCTATAAGGCCAGTCCTTATGAGAATGCCAGTTTTACGGTGGTTCCGGTCGTTAAGTTCCGTTGTGGTGGACTCGGGTTTACTTCCGTTTTTCCGCATCTCAGTCTTTTTCCGTCCGAACTTCCGGTCTAGCAAGACATCCGGGTCTTCAAGATCCGGTTCCTTCTTCGGTGGTTTCCGTTTCCGGTAGCACTTCCGGTTTAGTGGGTAATCCAGGTCGGTAAGCTCCGGTTACCACTTCCATTCGGCCACTTCCGGTCTGTCTTCCGGTTAGGTAGGACATCCGGGTCCTAGAGATCTGGTACCTACTTCCGTTTCCAGTTCTATTAGTGCTTCCGGACATTCCGGATATCCGGAGTCTGAGGACTCCTTTTATTTTCGAATTCCGGCAGAGGCGTTTCCGTTTCCGGTTTGGACGATAGTCAGTACACTTCTACTTCTGGTCTTAGGGGTGTACTTCAGACCTGGATAGACTTCCGATTTCCATTTCCGGTTTCAGGAGAGCTTCCGGAAGAATGCATATCTGGGTCTGTTGGACCCGGCATTGCATTGTTCATCAATTTCTGGTTCCGTTTTTTCAGTTTCCTCTTCCGGTTATTCTGTACAGCAGGGTTGGAGGATCTTGATCAGTTTCCGGTAGTCTACTTCCGGTTTTATCCATTTCCTTTTCCTTTTTTCCACATCCAGATTTCGTACAGCCGGGGATAGGGTCATTTCCGGTTTTACCCGGCATTTTATTGTTCATCCATTTCCGGTTTTTCAGCTTCCTCTTCCGGTAATTTTGTACATCCGGGTTGTAGGATTTTGATCAGTGTCTGGTAGTATACTTCCGGTTTATGCATTTCCGTTTCCCTTTTTCCACATCCGCTTTCCTAGAATCTAGTCATCTTCTTGCCTAAGAATTAGTCTTATTTCCTTATTTGTTTAATATTGGGAATGTTTAATGGCTGAAAATATTCATACTAAGGCATTGCCAGTCTTGTAGTCTCTCTTGGAATTGTAGTCTATTCAGACTTATTCGTTTATCAGGGACAATTTTCAACGTAATTAAAGACTCCTGACTGGGTACCATATGGGATTTTGTTGCACATTATTCTATATGCGCATTTCATCAGCCGATAAGTCAGTGTGTATTTTACGCAGTATTTCGGGATACGATTTTTGCTTTCATCCAACTTTAGATGGCCAGTTGTCTTCGGGCCATTCAGCCTTTTTTCTCGCTCCTTTTACCTCTTGTGTCGGCAGGTTGACATATTTATTTAACCAAAGGGAGTTTATTTGTGGATGGGATAACCCTGATTTTTAAGTAAATCGTAGTATAATTTTGTCAGTCGCTGAAAAGAATTAGATTCAGTAGAGGTTTCATAGGATCATTATGAGTACAGGATAATGTCTACAAGTACATTATTCGCTTAGAAAAGATAATCAATCGGATAAGGGGGCAGGAAGGAGGAATATGAGTCGGATCCTTCTTCTGCGTTGACATAGTTTCGGTGAGTTCGTTTTGTTTTCATTTTTTCCAGATTTTGTTTGTTTTTCCTTTTATAGCGTAATCTTTGCTCTATTTTGACTGTGTTGCTGCGGGCCTTTGGACGGTGGTTCGGGGGGGCGGGGCTCAGGATTTGCTGGGTATTTTGGGTGCAGTTTGGCTGAGGGTTGTTGGTGATGCCACAGGCAATTTTCAGTCGGATTATTCCCGGACTATTCGGTGATTATTGGGTTTTTGCTCGTTGAGATTGTTGTCTGGGGACTGGCGGCGGGCCAGTTGGAGTGGGGTTGGGGTTGCGTTGGAGGGGGGAAGAGCGGACGAGAATCTTTGGATTTAAGCATCCACCAACTATTTTCGGTCAAACTGTTTTCTAAATCTTTGCAAGTCCAGAGATATTACAGTTGTAATATGTCGTCTGCAAAATTGAGTATTCAATCAGTTAATATCTAGTATCAGTGTTCAATCTTTCCTTTCTTTGGGATTTCTAACACAATGTCATTTGTTAGTACAAAGATGAAATTATTGATGCTAAGACTATAAATATAAGAATCAATAAATTTAGTAAAATCTTTTAAGTTTCTGCCTCTTGGCATAAATATCGAATTGTTTAGGAGATCTTATTTATCAGCAAGGCCGAGCGGCTAGGCAACCGTTGATGTATTCAATACAAATTTTTATTAAATCTCCATTGTTATACGATGGTTTAATTAGATAGTCTAATGTTGGCCATAGTTCTCTTATCAGGACCTTGTCATGTATTCTTTTCATAGAATTGTGATGACGGTCATCACTAGTAACTTTCCCGTAGTTCATGTAGATCTCGGGCACATGATTTGGCTATATCTTGACTATAAGCACTCCCATAGACTTACTATGGGGTTTTGGTTTGCCACAATCTCTGGTTAAATCTCTGTAAATAATGTTATCTATAATTTTTGCAGAGTCTTTAGCATTATTAATAAGTTAGGCTATACTGATATGACCCTTTTTGGTCTCCATTCAGAGTAAGCGGTATTATTAAAATATCCATACTAAACGTGAGTTACCTATTTAGTGAGGACTAAGCATTATGATATAGCCCAGGATTTTTGGCATATGTAATCTATGTGTTTTCTATGAGCAGTCCTCTTTAGCATATAGTAAGTTTGACACGTCTTTAAGGGGGGGGGGGGGCCTTATTAAAAGGGGCTAGATATTCTTGGATCTAGAATCCTTCTATGTAGTCTCTTCTTCCAAAATGGTCTTTTGTTCATTATTATTAGAAGCTATTAGCTTTAGAGTGGTTGTTGCTTGTCTATGATTGGCAAGGAGTCTAGAGAAGAGGCTATTCATTGGAAAGTAGATCCAGGCTTCTGTGCATTGGTTGGATTGTCTGTTAGGCTTCTAAATCTCGATTCGTTCAGTCATTGCCATGGGGTTTTTCTTTCATTTTTAGAAGGAGGAATGAGGTTTAGTCTTATGGATTGTCCTTTAGTAGAGCTGTTCGCGGCCTCTCTGAATGCTCAGATCTTCTCTTACATGTATCCTTTTCCGGACAGTCAAGCCCTGGGGGTGGAGGCTCTGTCTCATTAGTGGACAGGAATGTTCGCCTATGCCTTCTCTCGAACGATTTTGATTCAGTTAGTTTTGAAGAGGGTCAAGGATCAGGTTTGCGAAATTCTTCTGATAGCTCCCTTTTGGCCAAAGAGGATTTGGTTTTTAGACCTAGATTTCTGGTAGATTTCCCTCTTCTTCTTCCAGTATACTAGGATACTAAGACTTTTAATGGCTTTATTAGAGGTCTAAGTAATATTCGTCCTCAGATTGCTAAGCCTGTACCTTCCTGGAGTTGGGCTTTGGTTCTTCAAGTTTTGGCAGGTCGCCATTTTGAACCTATTTATTCTACCAGTAGTAAGCTTGGTTTTGTTTTTAATTGTCAAAGCTGTTGTTTCTTGTTGCTACAGCCTCTGCTGGAAGGCGTTCAAGAGATTCATGCTCTTTCGGCTGAAAAGGAGAAATTTATAGGTTCAGGAGACGGCTTGGTTTGATATCCCAGAAGGAATTTTTTATCTAAAACTCAAACTAACCGCTATCCCGCTAGTCCGATCATTTTAAAAATCCTTTTTGTCTGTCGCCATCCGAAAATTTTGGTGTCCTAGTAAGGCATTAGGAACATTCAATCAGCGATCAGAGGTTATAATTTATGTTTTTCCTACGAGGAAGAGTGATCTAAGCCGGTCTCTAATTCTTCGATTGACAGATGGATTTTTGAGGGAATAAGTAAGCCTTGTTATGAGGATCAAGTTAATCTCTCCCTTATTAAAGCTGATGACGTTAGAGGTAGGGCTACTTCTTTCGCTCTTTTTGAGGGTTCGTCTTTAGATTAGTTCATGCAGGTGGCAGGAGGGAAATGTGAATACACCTTTACATCCTTTTATCTCAAAGACCAGAGTGCAGCAGCTTCCTTCTTCCATAACATTTCCACTTTTAACAACAACAAAAAAAGCTGAAGACTATTTACCAAGCACTTCCCACCATTTTCGTTAGGACTCTGCGTCTGTGAGAAATGGTGAGAGTCTTCTGTTGGTTTTTATTTATTTCTTTAAGTTCAAGTTGTTCTTATTTGCTAATCATGGTGTGATTGAGCTAAATGCTCTATTAGGTTATGTTATTAACATTTGGATAAGATTGATTTAATTTTATCCTTGTTTGTTAAATAAAAAAGCCGAAGACTATTTACCAAGCACTTCCCACCATTTTCGTTAGGACTATGCGTCTGTGAGAAATGGTGAGAGTCTTCTTTTGGTTTTTATTTAATTTTTTAAGTTCAAGTTGTTCTTATTTGCTAATCACGGTGTGATTGAGCTAAATGCACTATGATGTTACGTTATTAACATTGGGATAAGATTGGTTTGATTTTTATCCTGGTTTACTGATTCTCTAATCTCCTCCCACCTTATGTGGACAGGGGGCACTGACCAAATCTACAGGTTTAGCAAGTAGTGATTGAAGGGTAATGGATGTTGTTGTGGTGTAATAACAACCCTCCACAGACCCCCCTTGCGGGTTGGTCTGTTGTTTTATTAACCACTATAAAAACATACTTACCGTTCAATCACTACGACCCGGCCTCAACCACCCCGCGTGGTAAGATTTGAGAATCAGACTTGAAATATTTTGCACTTAAATTTAGAAAAGTGAATCTGTTTCCTATTCGGGCTCTAATGCGCATGCGCGAGCGCACTTAGCGACAAGCGTCACTATGAGGTGAGTATAGACTGGTGCCAGTCTATACCTGATGGTAGGCTGGAGATGGGACTCAACCAGTAGCCTGGTTGAGGGTCCATAGGAATAGGATTAGGCATGGGGAGGTGTGTATTCTGATAGCAAAATGCAAATAATTGATTTAGCAAGTAGTGATTGAATGGTAAGTATGTTTTTATAGTGGTTAATAAAACAACAGACCAACCCGCAAGGGGTTGTCTGTGGGGGAATTTTATGAAATATTTACTGGAAATTGCCAAAATGCTACTTCCTCATTAACCCTTACCACTCTGATGTCAATATTCTATGTTTTATAGTGTCAATATAAAAAAAACTGGTGTACATTTTTCAACAATTTTGGTTGAAGATGTTGTTGTCTTCACTTGGTCTACAAATTGGACATTTTCTATGAGATTTAAATATTTTTGAATATGTTTGAGGGTTAAATGGTTCCAGTGGTGTGGCAGCGACTGCTTTAACCCTTTAATCCTCAAATTTATTCAAGGAAATTTCAATTTTCTCATAGAAAATGTCCATTTGCAGACCAAGAGAAGACTATTTTTGAAAATTTACCACTGAAATGACGGGGTCGGTTATTGACCAAGTCATTCCAGTGGTAAATTTTTAAAAATCTTCTCTTGGTCTACAAATGGACATTTCCCAAGACTACTGCAGAAACGGTTTTCAGATGATATGAGTGTTAAAGGGTTAACCTATACACATGTAAATGCAGTGGTTCAGCAGTTGTTCAACTGCTTGAGCAGCAACATTTTGTCTATAGGGTAGTGCTGACAGCTATATAGTCGATTCACCCCTGCTTGAGCAATGCCAATGCAGTTGATCAGCAGTGTAAGAAAAAATGTTCCGATTCTTCAGGAAGTTCCTCGGGCATTTGATAAAGGATACCAAAGTTAAATGAAATATCAACGTGCAAAATTAGTTTCTGCTCCGAAGCTCAAGCTCCATGTTGTCAGTGAATGTGTAAATAGTCTGTGTTCTGATCGGGTTAAACTTAAAAACATAAATTTGATCAAAGAGCCAGGTTCTGAAGCACTGCTCTAGAAATATGCTGCTATCTATTTACAATTCTTAGCATAGAAAATTATTTAGTAATTTTGACAGAAATCATTTGGTTTTTAGCTCGACATTACGAAGTAAAATGAGCTGTTATTGTGATACCCTGCACGTCATCCGGCAGCGGCGGCGTCCTCCAACTTGCGCTTAGGTAACTTCTGTTTATATCACATGTTTGGCTAATCGTAGGACCCAAACTTGGGCACACACTTCCTTATAATGACAATGCATTTCACAATGACCGTGGGGTAAAGAGGTCAAGGTCACTGTGACCTTGTTGAAAACCTTGCTTTTTTCAACATTAACATTTTCCGTTTAGCTCAACTTTTCTGTTTATATCTCTGGTTTGGTTAATCATACTGGATGGAAACAGGGAAATATGCTTCCTTATAAGAACATGACATCCCACAATGACATTGAGGTATAACGGTCTTCCTTAATCAATTGCCCGGTTTCAATGAAACTGCAAGAGTTCTAATCAGAATTTTGATTGGTCAATTTTTTCGGCAGAGATCTTGGATTTTCGATTACTACTACTACTACTACTACTACTACTACTACTACTACTACTACTACTACTACTACTACTACTTATTTTGATTGTTCAATTTCTTTGGCGGTCATCTGGGATTTTCCAGAAATTATCCATCAAGTCTATTTCAGTGCAAATGTTTCAAATGCTAATGGTCACAGGCCATCTATATTTATTTTCATAGATCATCTTAAAGTCTCGTTTCATGATTGCATTGCAACCACATTTCTGGTTAAAATTTTCAGTTTGTGTAATAATTATCACCTCGCATTATTAAACTGGTTTCAGTCAGTCTCAAGCTTTGCTCAATGAGAGTCCAAACACGTTTACTAAAAATAACAGAAGCTGAAAAAGTATTACTGAAAGATAATTATACAGAAATGCTTTGAGATTGACACATTTTATCCTGTCTTCGACATTAAATAGGGTTTCATTGGATAGAATTATTAAACCGGCTTATTATTTTGAGCAACACAGATTTTCAGTCAAATTGCTTTCAAGATAAGTAGTGTCATTTTATCTACATAGAGTATAAAATCATCTCTATGATGTATAGGATAGCATGTATTAATTTCTCTCAAACTTGAGCTTTGATGCAATTTGTAGAATATAAACAAATAGACAGCACCTGGAGTGAAAGATTTATTCCAGGAAAAGCAGCATAATAAATATATCACCTGAGTTTGAGTATATACCAAGGTGATTTGTCTGGGATGGCAGCACGTGTAATGTTTGCCTGAATGTGTGTATTTATGGCCTGTTCATTGGAATCATATGGCCTGGTTTGTCTAGTTTGTTGTGATTCATACCTGTAGACTTGGCTCTAATTACGCCACACCTGGAATCAATCATGCAATTAAACTGATGTATCACTCACATGTACACTTTCTCTGTGACTTAATTATTAGGTGTTTTAATGGGGGAAAAAATCAGAATTGATTTGTTCATCAATTTGCTGAGCAAAATGTTTTAAAACCAAATACAATGCGCTCAATATTTGTAACATAAACAGCATTGTATCAAAAAATTGACAAATTGACTAACCGACTGATGGACCGACAGACTGACCATATGAGCGGCAAGTGGTAAATAAAATGTTTTAACCTCACAACATAAGACGTTAAAACAGAGATTAGGAGTTCATGCCTTCCACTTTGGGTTAAAAGTGCATAATCACATCAAGATGGAAAACTATAATTAGCAGTTCCACAGCTCTAGAACCATACTTTGAGGCATTCAACCATATACTGATGCGCGTATAACAGGCATCTTGTAACATTGACAGAATATAGAAACCACCCACTAGGCATGCACACACACACACATGTATGCGCACACATGCATGCACGTGCGCGCACACACACGAACGCACACGCACGCACTCGCACACATTTCGCTCCTAGCACATAAGTCTGTACGGATATTTATATATTACATCAATCACATTTTTCAAAGCCATACATCGCAGAAAGATATAAAATATATTGAATGTTTGGAAACTAATTTGACAACAAGCTGTTGTTGCCACAGGCAGCAACAGCCCTAACTCATACTAGTTTCAAAATATTCAATAGCCTCTTTTTATTCTGGAAATTCAGGTTTCAAATTTTAAAATCGATTCCAACATGATTAAAAAACTGGATGGAGCTTAACTACAAATGGGCGGGGCATAGCTACAAATAGATTCCTCCATATTCACATTGCGTAACATTAACCAGTGTAGTGTATCAGGATGCCACCAATGTGGTGCAGCAACTTGTACTTAGACTTTCAAATTAGTCTGATAACAAGCCAGCATTCATTTAGGGCACAAGTTATGGGGGTGGGTGACAAGATGTTCTAAGATTATTAATATGCAAATTAACTAAAACAACTAATAACCCTATAACACTCGACATATTGGCCAACAAACGGCCTCTCCACTGGTCTTGAGAAATATCCATTTGCGGACCAAGAGAAAACTATTATTGAAAATTTACCAGTGGAATGACTGACTCGATAACCGAGCCAGCCATTCCAGGGGTAAATTTTCAAATATAGTCTTCACTTGGTCTGCAAATGGACATTTTCTATGAGAAAATTGAAATTTTCTTGAACAAATCTGAGGGTTTAAGGTATAATAGCCCTCGAAATTCGAAGCACCAATCAGCAATGCAGTAGTAAAATCCATTGTAAACTTAATTTGCCTCGGCAAATATTTGTCTTGGACAAAAATTATGGGCCTAACAACTTAAATGTGATATTTTCGGGCTATTATCATAGCATGTATCAGTCATGATGTCAGACTGAAGCAAGCTGCTACAAGCCACCATTAAGTAGAACAAAGATTATAATTAATGAAATTTGAAAACGATGCTGTGGTAGTACTATGGTGAACTAGATCTACCACAGCATTTTTGTGCCATGGCAAAATTGTCCGAATTTCAAGGACTGTAATAAACAAGTACTTACATATTTAATTGCTGCGATGCATGACTGTGGCAAAAATTTGACCAATGGGCAGTCATACATATGGACTTCTAGTAGCACATGTTGCATCTAAAAATATATAATGATACTGATAGCCAGCCTATAGGTGTTATTGCGATTAGCTAATTTCCTTTATGGTATATCCGCATGATTTGTTTTTCGTGATTGACAGATAATCTCTGATATGTACTTAATCCTCTGGAGGTAGATGTCTGTTATAGCTTGCAAACATCACAAGCATCTTGTCTATCCAGATCAGATCTCTGTTCATTCACTATGGAACCAGCGTGTTAGACACCTATCTCCTGTGTACAGTAATCTAACTGTCTGTCTGTTGAGAGCCATTGGACAATAATTTCAGACAATGCGCAATAACTGAACCTACTGAATATTTTGAAAACAATTTGACTGAAAGTTGTAGGTGGCTTAGCCACCAACATCTTTCAGTCAAATTGTTTTCAAAATAGTCGGTATATCTAGATTTAAAGGCCATGGAAAATGTAGTCTGCAGAACTTCAGCAGGCAGACAGTTAACCATGCTTCAGATATGCTAACATTGATCCCTGTTTAGCAGCAGTGAAATTTACTATATTGGTATCATATATCATTTAAATGCTGATGAATATTTTGAGGAAAATTTGAATGAAGGTCATTGCTGCCTATGGCAGCAATGACTTTCAGTCAGATTTTTCTCAAAATATTCATCAGGTTTCATAATTTTCTCCCTTGAAATCCCGTATCTTGGTATTGATAAGTATGGTTAAGTTAGCTTACTTACTACATTCACCTATGCAAATGGTGCTCATTGTTGCTTGTAAGTGGCTTCATAAAAAATAAACAATATGATAGGGACGGATAGAGAGCCAATGATGCACTGCAGCAACTGTTCCCCTCTGATCACTCCCTCTACGATACCATCGCTGCCAATCGCAACACCACCACCACCGCACTGTACTTTTTGACATAATCCAGCTATTTTTCCACCAAAAAAAATGCCGCCTCCATCTGAAAGAAAGAAAGAATGGCAAATGAGGAAAAAATAAAATCATTCCAGGTAAGCATTTACACGTGGTGTACAATGTTGATCATCACCCCACCCACACCACGTTTCTTGAATACGGAGGTAGACGACTTAGCGTAGCGGCAGCAGTTGATTCTCAGCTGTTTAAATGATCATGCATTACTCAGGGAAAGAATAGTCTCAGCTCAAGACGCTAGGGGGGTAGAAGGGGGACATGTGCTGTAATAATGATGATCCACAATATTTCGGGTGCCTGATCGACATACAAACTTACTGCTATTCATATTAGTAGCCGGCTTGTAGTAGTATATACCTCTAGTTTTGTTATATTTATATCTTTTCTAAACATGCTCTGCGTTTTGTTAGGAGAGTGTGAACAGGATTTCGTTCTGAAATATATACAGATATCTATTAACACATTTCATTATGAATTTGCAGGAATCGAATGTCAGAGGTATTTTAGAAATCTTTTTAATATTTTGATAACAATTTGACGGAAAGTCATTGCTTCTTATGGCTGTAATGACTTTTAGACAATTTCTCCTCAAAATATTAAACAGTATTTTGACAATTTGTTGTTAATATTTGATTTTAACTAGAATTGGTATCTAGAATTGTGTGGATGAATTGTTTAGTGTTTTTTCTCCGGACAGTGGCGCAGTGTGATTCCACGTTGGTATTCTTTGACTCCATCTGGAACAGTTCTTGTCTCGGATCATCGGTGTCGGAACACACGGCGGGGGAGGTGATTTCATTTCATCTACAAATCAAACATACACCTGAGTAACATTTTTTCGCTTTTTGGCCAAAGTTTGCAATTACTAATTTCGTATATCACAAAGATATAAACAAAAATTTGGTTAGGATACATCAAACTTGATCGTATTCTTCATTTATAGAAGTCATGTTTATAGAATACAGATTGCGCTGTGCGAACAAAGTTAAGCAATAAACAGACTTCGTATTCATGTTGAAAATTAGCACAGAATAGAAAGTGTGTGATATTTTGTATATTTCTGTTTCAACATTTTATTCCGTGCCACACAATTGGTTTATTTGTTTTGTGTTTGAGCAAATATTGATTAAATATTGTCCTATTAATGACTGTGTGATATGTGATTTGATGGATTATTTTTGGAACTTGCATGATTAAGTGGATTGACAGAAGTGAAGAAAAGTGCATTAAAATTTGCGTTCAATTTAAATCGGCTGTTTATAGGACAATTACTAGCAAGGTGTTGATGTCTGTGCTAGGTAATTCATGTATGCAATTAAAGATAGGTACATATGGTAGTAAGTATGAATGTCAGCTAGCTTTAGAAATTATGTCAAACATCTGCTGTGAGAAACAGGTTGGCTGTCTGTTGTACTTCTAAACTGAGAAATTGTCATTGATATGTAAGAATAGACTAACATGAGAATTCTTCATATTATTGATTCCTTATCTTAGAAAAAAGAATGGATTACACATGTACCATATTATTGCAGATAATAAGTTTACATTGTGGTCATAAAATTACTTTTCGTTCTGCGTATTGAACTTTTAGTAGGTTCATCATAATGAAGAAAAGAAAATATGTTTCTGTTTGTATGATTTGACTCTTCTTCGTTACGTGCTTTCGTTAAAATAGTTATGTAATAAGTGCTCATGTTTCGGAATGCCTGATTGGCTAGTTGTTTATAACAGTGTGAGCCAATCAGATTGCAAGACTTGGGCAGGATGGCCAATGAGATTGTGTCTCTTGTTACGGCATTGACAGGATTACTTTCGCTCGCCTTGCTGTGTTTCATTGCCTGTCTCATTGCTTTCGGAGTGTGGATTCTAAAACATGTAAATATAATTGATTGTTATGTCTAACAGTTAACCCTTTAACACTCATATTTGCAAAAATGGCTTCTGTAGTGTTCCTGAGAAATGTCCATTTGCACACTAATTTTTGAAAATTTATCACTGCAATGATTGGCTTGATAACCGAGCCAGTCATTCCAGTGATAAATTTTCAAAACTAATCATCTCCTGGTCTGCAAATGGTCATTTTCTATGAGAAAATTTAAATTTACAGGATTAGTGGTAATACTGGCCGAGATATATTTTCAGGTGGTCAAAATGTTCATTTGCAGACAAAAAGAATGTTTTATGAAATATATGACTGGAATGACTGACTGTATTTGGGCCAGTCATTCTAGAGGTCAGTTTTCTAAAATATTCTCATGATCTGCCAGCTGTGAGTAAAAGTAGTTGTCTAACCCTTACCACTCTGATGTCAATATTCTATATTTTACTGTGTCAAGAACAAAGAAACTGCTGTCCATTTTTCTACAATTTTGGTGGACAATGTTGATGTCTACGACAGCACCATCTTCCACCAAATTTATTGAAAAATGAACACCAGTTCATCTTTTAATATATTTGAAAATTAAAAAGTTTTGACATCAGAGTGGTAAGGGTTAATTTTCTTTTCTGCGACATTACAGAGCCAGAGGTGACACACATTCAGGTGATGACACGCATTCAGGGTGTGTATGTGTGTGTGCATGCGTGCGTGCATGCGTGCGCATGTGTGTGGAAATAGCCCAATATACTTTAAGATCATTGAGAAAAAATGTTTTTGCCCCTTAACTTCGCACAAAGGAACAGTACAATGTGGAGATATGGACCTGTGCCTGGTTGTTTTTTTAAATACATCTCCAGACGGACGGGTGGTCGGCTGGGCAGACAGACTAGTCTCTTGCCCTTAAGAGGCGAGGCTAAGGCGTGTTCTCACTAGAGATTTAATCGTAAATAACGTGATACCTCACTATTGCAGTACACCGGTTAAGTCTGTAGTGAGAACCCGGATTTAAAGGGGAACAAGAAGGGTCGCCATCATTTGCATAAAACACGCAATTCTATCGTAGAGCCCATATTTAAGCTACTGTGTAAAACTTTCCTGCCACATTTATATATAAATCTGATTAAAATGGTGTTAAAAATGCTGTTACTATAACTTTCTGAGAGTTAATTAAACCTATGATATCATAGGTTGAATCCCATCCGACAAGATCCATGATAACGGCACTCTGAAGACAGGAGTGCATGCATTTGGATGGTGATATCTCTATCGGTGATAATGCTATCAACATCATTTATATATGTACAGATTGAAGCGATTAAGACGTTTATCGCGCTATCACAAATTTATGGAGTATATTTGTTATTTTCGTATATTAGTTGCTTAAACTTAAGATGCCATTTTGTATGAAGATACATGCCAATGACATGAATATTACAATATCTCAGGAAGCTTTTTGACTCGTATGAAAACATATAAGTACCTAAAGATCGACTGGATGTATGTACAAGCTATTTAAACTCATATTAACAGATGAAACTTTAATAACATTATCTGCCGTAGCCCCAGTGAGGGTATTGATTCAAAATTGCCAATTATATTGATATGTTTATAATATCGCGTCATTCATTTATCTGAAGATCAAAACTTCATGTCAAAATCGGCACCATCAGAGAATTCAGACAAAGGACTGTTATTATATATTCTTCAACATTCCGCAAATATAGTTTATATATTCCTAAAACCGCTAAAGCAAACCGCCTTGTAAAAAAGCAATTCGCAATTTTATTGCGATTGGGTTAGATGACAACGAGAAAACGGTCAACTTATGACATCGTACACATCATCCGGGAATAGAAATTTAACTAATGTGTCAGATATTTAAATAACAAAGATATATTTCTAATTTGAGCACAGAGATTACAATTATATTTTTGAAAACGTTACAGTCTGTAGATTCATTTTATACACAGTAGTATAGGGGTCTGGTGTTTCCCTTTAACATGCTTTAGAAGAAAGGCAAGAAAAAGCCTGGACTTTTTTGTTGTCTTTGGATCTCGGTAAAGTCCAGGTTTATCCAAGCCTTTTTTAGTACTAGGGTTCATATTTCAAAGCCCAGGGTTATCTAGCCCTATCCAGTTTAGTGAGGATTATCCTGGATAAGTTAGGATTTTGAAAATCCAAGAATATCCAGGTTAATCCCTGAAGCAATGATTTTAAAATTCCAGAATAATCAGGGGTTGCTTAAGCCTGAATAAGCGATGGTACGCGATGATTTTAAAAACTCCTTGTTTAATCCTCGCTAGCCAGAGCCACAATTCCAGAAATTCCAGCCGAGAGGAAAAGCCTAGACCATTTTTTGCAAAGGATGTTATGGCACTCATCTGTTGTCCATCTGCCTGTTTTGTCATCAAATTTTCTTTTAAACTACTCAAGAACCTCATGGAGGATTTCAACCAAATTTGACAGGAAGCATCCTGATATCATAGAGATTCCAGACTGTTCACTTGAGGAAGTGGCATGATCGATTTGATCAGTGGCCCTCTTGAACCTTTCGTTATTTAAAAAAACCCACCTTTAAGCTTCTTGTCCTCCAAAATCACATTACAGCCGATAGATATAAAACTCAGAAACTTTATGTAGAGCAAGAGCTGAACAAGGTTTGTTCAAGAGAGTCTGATTGGCCGATGTGTCTGGTAGCATTCTTGGATGTACAAATTTAATATTTAATGGAATCTGATTATTATATCCATCTGTCAATTATCTTGAATTTATGTACTGGTGTCCCAATGCTTCCAAATTCATTTCTTTTGGTAAACAATCTTTTCTATTCAAAATTTGTGCCTTTCTAATGCATCCATTTTCATCCAAATTATGGGCTCCTTCATTTCTAACATAATAGTTTTCAAAATATTCAGCAAGTCAAAGGTTGTTACTCATTGAAAATATTGTCTGGTGGCTTGTAGCAGCGAGGCAGTTACTAGAGGGATCCGATCTGTCACTCAAGTATATGACGTCATAATCAGTAGTCAAGGGGGTTGGGGGTCGCTGTGCGCTATTGTTCTCCTGTCAAAATGATTGATGGGTATATGTCATGAGGTCAAGTGCAATTGTTGGGGAACAATAGTGTACAGCCGGTCCTCTCCAGTCAAAAAATTATTGATGTGTACACGAGGTCAAGTGCAATTTGTTCTAAATGAGCGGGTGGCTGCTATTATTCATGCAGGTGTCCGCTCTAAATGTCGGCTACAGGCTATTGTCTGTTATGACATGTTAATGCATAGCTTAATGTGTTTTTAAATAGGTGACGCGTGCATGTGCTGTGTTTAACCTATTAATTAGGTAGGCGGCCCCCCCCCCCCCCCCCTTCGTGGTTAAAAAGATATTTCTGCCTCAGTCATTTAATTTTTTTTAAATCGGATGTCAGTCATTTAATTATTAAATTTTCAAAATTATTATGGAAATGAGTTGGTGTCGAAAAATGTCCACTGCATGTCCATCATCGTTGATGAATAATGACATCCCGTGCACCCTTGTCGTGTTGACGTATTAATTAGGTGTGCGGTGCGCCCCACTCATGGTTGTAGTAAAAAGTAGAATATTTTGAAACTAAGCAGAATTGTGGCTTCCTATGACAAATTGTTGAACGGCGCTTTTTGAAGAATAGCATTTATGCACATGATCGAAGACATCAGCATGACCAATAGCGCACAGCGGTCACTTATGAACAATAGTGTACAGCGCCAACTTATGAACAATAGCTTCCAGTGGCCACCTGCATGAACAAAATGTGTTCCCAGTTATTTAATTTTCAAAAAATCAGCATTACACGGGTAATAGGTAAACTTATCGATGTTGTATAATATTATATAGATAATAATCATGTATCTATCGTATTTAAGGAGTGGTCTTTAAAGTGGCAGTCATTAAACTATTACATTTTTAAAAAATGTGTTATACAGGCGGCTGCACATTTATACATGCGGCAACATGTATATGTACATGCCCGGACACACATGCACGCAAAAATGCATGCATACATGTGCGCTATAGACTTTCTTATCCCTTTAACCCTCAAATCTCTTCAAGAGAATTTCAATTTTCTTATAGAAAATGTCCATTTGCAGACCAAGAGAAGACTATTTTTTAAAGATTTATCATTGGAATGTCTGGCTCTGCTGGCTATCCATTTGTCTAGCCATTGCGCCAGCAAACACCCACCACCAACCACTACCACCACCACAACCACCACCACCACCACCACCACCACCATCACCACCACCAGCATCAACACCACTACCCACCACCTTCACCACCACCGCCACTAGCACCACCACCAACAGCCACCGCCAACCACTAAGTACCAACACCCACCACCGAGCATTAACCCACCACCACCCATCCACCACCAACTACTTCCACCAACCACCAGCCCCACCGCCACCACCAACATCAACAGCACCCACTCCGATTTGTATATTGAGAGATGTGGGGGACCCGGCTGCATATATAGCTACAATCATCAAATCAACACACACATAAAGAACCAATGTTTTATTTGTATCCATATTTTACATTGAAGAAAATATTACGTATGATAATACATATAGTTTCTGTAGCATAAACAAATAGTCAATGTTCTGGAGATCCATTTATCGATGGGTAGACTGATTCCTTATGGATCAGATCCATCACTGGCAGAATCATCATCATTATCGTCAGCATCTAGATTGTTCCTTATGTACTTCTTGATCAGAAACTCTTTCGAAAAACTGAGGACTGCTTCATCGAATGCGTTCCCCTCGGTGATAAAATCCTTAGTTTCCCAATGAATTATTTTAATGAGCGTAGAGTTCTGTAATCTTCTCCACTGGAACATTATGTCTATACACTTTGTAACTACATCATCAGCATATACAGAAATAGACACATTGCCTACATCATCTGGGTCTGTGTTCACTTCACCATCCTCATCTTCTAAACCTGATTGTTCAGCGTCTAAGACCTGCTTAATATTTTGGAATATGGTGAATAGTTCCTGATTGCCTATGGCTTCTTTTTCACCTTCACCTTCATCTTCAGTCTCATACTCTGCTGACTCATCACCGTCTTCACTCTTCATCACTGTCATTTCTTCATCTTCAATGTCTAGATTTTCGCTATCTTCATCATTATGGAATCGGATCTTATGCCGCTTCAGGTCATTTGACCTATCAAAAGTTTAAACACATTCAAAACATTTGCGTTTCGCCATATTGATTATAGGATAAATCTAGCAAGCATTCAAGTTACAAGGGTCTTCAAAGAAATCTTCTGACTGCCTAAGGCTACCTAACTACTCTGCAGTTAAAATACACGTCCAACCACTTTGTGATGTTTAAACTGGAGTGAGAAACGGGATTGAATTTGAACTATTTTATAGGATTATATGTACTGCAGCCGCAAATCCGCAACATGTGGCCGCACATGTATGCATGCATTTTTGCATGCATGTGTGTCCGGGCATGTACATGCACATGTTGCCGCCTGTATAGCACAATATTAAGAAAAAGATTAATTAATTAAATGACTGCCACTTTAAAGACCACTCCTTAAATATGATAGATACATGATTATTATCTATATAATATTATACAACATTGATAAGTTTACCTATTACCTGTGTAACGCTCTTATTTTTTTGAAAATTAAATGCTTGGGAACACATTTTGTTCATGCAGGTGGCTGCTGGACGCTATTGTTCATAAGTGGGCAATGTACGCTATTGTTCATAAGTGACCGCTGTGTGCTATTGTTCATGCAGGTGCCTTCGATCATGCACATAAACACTATTCTTCAAAAGACGCTGTTCGACAATTTGTCATAGGAAGCCACAATTCTGCTTAGTTTAAAAATATTCTACTTTTTACTACAACCACGAGGGGGCCGCACCGCACACCTAATTAATATGTTAAACACTACAAGGGTGCTCGGGACATCATTATTCGTCAACGATGACCGACATGCAGTGGACATTGTTCGACACCAACTCATTTCCGTAACAATTTTGAAAATTTAATTAAATGACTGCCATCTGATTTTTTGAAAATTAAATAACAGGCAGAAATATCTTTAAGCACGAAAGGGGGTGGGGCCGCTGCCCACCTAATTAATAGGTTAAACACAGCACGTGCACACGTCACCTATGTAAAAACACATTAATCTATGCATTAACACGTTATAACAGACAATAGCCTGTAGCCGGACATTTAGAGCGGACACCTGCATGAATAATAGCAGCCACCCGCTCATTTAGAACGAATTGCACTTGACCTCGTGTACACATCAATAATTTTTTGACTGGAGAGGACCGGCTGTACACTATTGTTCCCCAACAATTGCACTTGACCTCATGACCTATACCCATCAATCATTTTTGACAGGAGAACAATAGCAGCCAGCCTCCCCCATGACTACTATAATCAGTTGTGTCACATGTTAGCTGACATCGCAATCATAACTAGAAGACACTTACTGAAGTAACTGTAAATCTGCGATGTCTGGTGATTAAGGAATATTATAAGGCCTCTTCTTACATCACTATTGGAAAATTCTGTGCAAGTGGAGTTGATTTCTGTCAAAAACGAAGACATAAATTTGACAATTATGGAGTATGCTTGACCTTGAGGTCGGATCACTCCGAAACCATAACCATTGGATCCGGCATGCGTGATATACCATTGGTAAAGTATTTATGAAAATTGAGGAAAATTTGAGCCCTGAAGTGTTAAATAACCAAGAAATTTGCAAAGTTTGTGTGTGGTGCCTTGGATGCAAAATTTAACATTTGATTCATTCTAAGACTCTTAATCAGCTGGTATGGGTAAAGGGAGGTAATCTATGCCAGTAACAAAAACTGGTATTATTCGAATCTACTGGGTGACTCTGACCTTGAGGTTGGATCACTCCAAAAGCATTGCCATTGGATCCGGCATGCGTGATATACCATACTTTCGTGTCTATTTTGCGCACTAATAGATAACATGCTGGGCAAAATTTCAGAAAGATTGCAAAACATTTTTCCGACGAACGAAAATTGATCCCGTAAAACGCTCATTAGTAACTGCGGCTTCTAATAGGACAAGGGCTGTAAATTCTTTAAATCCAAACCTCTGAGAAAGGGTGGCGACTTCTATTAGGTATATTTCAAGAAAGAATTAAAAAAAATTATGCAAAAAAGACCACAAAATTAGAACATTTAAAATTTTTCATGCTAGAAATTCTTACCATCTTACGCCTATGCTTATATGTATACTGTATATCCATCATCGCGGGGGTGAAATTATTAACTGGGACCACCTAAATATTGCATATATTTTAATAAACATTGTTTATTTCATCAAAATTAATCCAAAGTTTGAATAGAAATCATGTGATGTATTAGGCTATAGGACGAGTTTAGGTTGTTACCCGAGTAGCGCGAAGAATCTGGTAGTAGTACCCGGTTAGAGACCTGCGCAATCCATAAATAGGAGGGGAGCTTCAAATAGATGATACGAGAGTGCCGGCATAAACTCGCCCTATAGCTGATTAATACGGCGATTAATACTCGGTAGAATGTAATGTAACCAAGTCGGCCGAGACAAAATCGTCCAAATGAACACAAATTTTGCCAGTAAATATATTGCCGAATATATTTACTGATTAGGTAATAGTGAATTTATTGCTCAAATTCTTTTAAAAACATTATCTTCTGTATATATTTATTAGCTCACTTGGCCAATATTGATGAAAAGCAGTTTGTTTTTGCCAAAAACGAAAACTAGTAACTTTGAAGTCCAAGAGGTACCCTTCAACATGGGCATGTGCTTTGCAGATGAGTCAACACCATCAGGACACCTAGTGTAACATCCTGGCCAAGTATGGTAATGATCCGAGCAAAACTATGTGTAGTCGTAGTTCAAATCTCAATATTGAATTGTAATTTTGATAACCAAGGGGTGCCCTTCCACCTGGGCCTGGGATTCAGGGGTGGTGGAAACTTGCAAGGATGTCACAGGGTATCTTCTAATATGTCCATTGACCTTCTCTGATGAAGAGAAGTTAATTTCTGGCAAAACGAAGACAGGTAATTTAGATTCCCAGGGAGTACCCTTCAACTTAGGCGTGTGCCTTGCAGATGAGTCAACACCTTCAGGACTCCTAGTGTAATATCCGGGCCAAGTATAGTAATGCTCCGATCAAAATTCTGTGTAGTCGTAGTTCAAATGTCAATATTGAATTGTAATTTTGATAACCAAGGGGTGCCCTTTCACCTGGGACTGGGATCCAGGGGTGGTGAAAACATGAGACGATGTCACCGGCTATCTTATAATATGTCCATTGACCTCTGATGAAGGAGTTAGTTTCTGTCAAAAATGAAAACTGGTAATTTTGATGCCCAAGCAGTACCCTTCCACTTGGGCACCTGCCCTGCAGATCAATCAGTACCTCCTGATCTCTAATGTTAACATCCTTACCTAGTATGGTAGTGATCTGATCAAAACAGTTCATGGATCAATATTGAAATCCACTCAAAGGTGGGTAGCTCGAAAACTATTGGACATCCAAAATAAAAACAGTAGCAGAAGTTGACCAAATTTGGATTTGATCGGATGAAAACTGTAGGAGGAGATAGTGTCCAAAGTTTTTGACGAAGAATAAAGGAAGAAGAAGAAAGATCCCGAGTGACTTTAATAAATATCTCCAGCCGTCATGAATATCAAAACATCTGTCATAAGTGTATGAATTGTATGTCCGATGAACTTACAATTTGACTCTTTAATGACAAAATTTTTTCAAAAAATTAAAATAGTTACTTATTGAATGTCCATTCTAGCCAATCACCACTCAGTCAGCCGGAGTTCCACGAGAGACGTGTCATGACTTGATCGGATGAAAACTGTAGGAGGAGATAGTGTCCAAAGTTTTTGACGAAGAATAAAGGAAGAAGAAGAAACATCCCGAGTGACTTTAATAAATATCTCCAGCCGTCATGAATATCAAAACATCTGTCATAAGTGTCCGATGAACTTACAATTTGACTCTTTAATGACAAAATTTTTTCAAAAAATTTAAATAGTTACTTATTGAATGTCCATTCTAGCCAATCACCACTTAGTCAGCCGGAGTTCCACGAGAGACGTGTCATGACTTGCTGAGATCATTGTGCTTATGGCTTTTAACCAGATCAGTTATTTGTTAACAAAATGCCTATTAATCTGAAAAATTAGCATTTTTTGTTATTAATTTGTGTTATATAATAAGACAGTGATAACAAGTTGTGAAAGTTGTTAATTAAAGTCAAAAGCTTTATGTGTTTTGTGTGATTAGAACTTGTATTTTAGAGTAAATTAAGTTCTTTTACTGACCTACTGACCTCACACAGGAAAAGAATACACATTCTATAGGCAGTAGATTGAGAAATAAGACGAAGCAGCATCATATTAATGTACTGGGCATTAAAGCTCGATTATTGTGTTTAAAGTCTTCAGTGGTGCTCGTGCTAAGTTTGGGCTCTGAATGGATATTTCTATAGTAGCGACGTTAACTTAATATCTGTGTTACTCTCTTCCCTCGCAATGTTGTAATGGACTAGCCAGAGAAGTTTGGCTATGATTTAGAGAATGAAATTTATGAATTACTGTTGCTCATTCAACTGGTCAGATGAATTGTATAGCAAATAAAAAATCTAGAGTATTTGATGATGAGTGCAAATTGAATATCAAGGAGTTTTATTAGTACATCTGTAGTAGCTTTACAATGAAGTTTTGTGATTTGTTCGCTTCTAGGCCTAATTTTCAGATTAAGTCACATGTTACTTAGCTTATGATATTGCTTTTTATATTAGATCGGTTTGGAGTTAACCCATGGTCGTTTACACTTTTTGCCTCTACTGAGAGTTAATCTACAAGAGTAGAATTGGATCAACCAGCAGAAACAGTAACATAGCATCAAGCTGGAAAATACATAAAACAGATTTTGCTATTTAATAAGATGTTGTTTTTGAATTGACAATCTTGGTGCATTCACGCATAGGGACCGTGTGCATCTACTAAGCAAAATATTGTTTGTTAATAGCCTCTTATCCAAGAGAGCCTCGGATGATGAAGATCTTGCTGGCTAGACAATTTTGGTTATTAATTCATGGAGAGAATCAATAAAGAAATAATGCTTACTATGTGGATTAAGTTTTGAAATCTTTAGGGTTATCGATGTTTTTACCAATGACCTAATCAGTGTTCCATTTCTGGGTTTAAATTGGCTTCACCAAACCATTTATGAGTCATCAATTAATGATAAGATTTTAAAATTGGATCATTGTTCAAATATCAACTAGGGCCAGATAAAATTATATTTGCCATTTCAGTAAAGTTTTGAGTAAAATGCTTGAGACTTTTATGCAGCAATCTGTTGAGGAATCAATTCAGGAATTTTCAGCAATCATGATTAGAACACAACAATTTTAAGGACTATTTTGCTTGCATATAAATGAATTTCGCCCAGGTGTATAGTTTTCAATACATTGCCATGAAGATGATAAGGCAGTATGTAGAGACACTATATATCGAAGGCTGAAAATAACTAGGATACTGGCATGGATTGATATAACTATCTATAGATAATACAGTAGACAGATTTGGCAGTAGACCATTTTTCGCTGTCCATTGAGAGCGTTTGAAAATTCCATAACCTAAATCTGTACAACAGGTTGATAGTGAGTGTTTAAAAGTTTTATAACAAACTGCTGAATATATTAGAAAGATGTCAGTGTTCAGACGGATGATTATCAAATCTGTTAATTGTTCAGTTCATATGTTATCATAATTGTGAACAATTCATTACATGGAATTTATAGTATTGAGTGCACCCACAGCTTTGAAGTCTCATGGAACTCTGGCTGACTGAGTGGTGATGGGCTAGAATTTATTAGTTAAACGAGAAGTTACCTGAAAGTGGAAGTTAGATGTTTGGCTGTAATTCTATCCAATCACCACTGGAAGCCAGAGTTGCATACCCACCTCTAGAAAAGATGTCATAGTTTGAGGTTTCATTTGGGGACTTTTCTTGTCACACCCTAATTTGGGATTACTGTGCTGTGCACTCAATTTATCTTTGAAGACTGATCTCAGCAAATCATGACACATCTCTCATGTAACTCCGGCTGCCAGTGGTGATTGGCTAGAATTACAGTCAAACATCTAACTTCCTCTTTGAGGTAAGTTCTCGTTTAACTAATAAATTTGCAGGCCAAAAGAAGACTGTTTTTGAAAATTTACCACTGAAATGGCGGGCTCGGTTATCGAGCCAGTCATTCCAGTGGTAAATGTTCAAAAATA
Source organism: Chaetoderma sp. LZ-2023a (assembly GCA_034401795.1). Classification (NCBI taxonomy): domain Eukaryota; kingdom Metazoa; phylum Mollusca; class Caudofoveata; order Chaetodermatida; family Chaetodermatidae; genus Chaetoderma; species Chaetoderma sp. LZ-2023a. The sequence continues at coordinate 59,850,412 of CM067374.1, read as the reverse complement.
GTCTTCTCTTGGCCTGCAAATGGACATTCCTCAAAACCACTACAGTGGGCGGTTTTGGCCGGCTTCGTCGTGAACGAGTTAACCCTTTAACCCTTGAATTTGTTTAAGAAAATTTTCGCATAGACAATTTCCTTTTGCGGACCAGGAGAAGACTATTTTTAAAATTTGCTACTGGAATAACTGGCTCGGTTATAGAGCCCGTCATTCCAGTGGTAAATTTAAAAAATACTCTTGGTCTGCAAATGGATATTTCTCAATACCATTGCAGAAGCCGTTTTTGGCTGATATGAGTGTTAAAGGTTAAAAGAATTAACTTTGATAATATTAGAATACACGAAATGGCCATTGTTACATCCTCATATGACTTTTCGCAGCCTGCTTCAAATTTTGTATAAATACACCATTGCATGCATTACATGGATCAATTTTACAATCACGAATGTGCCTTGTTCATGCTTGGTATTTGCGCCTCCGATAATTATTTTCTTCTTCTTGAAAGCTGTTTTAACTCTTTTACACTCATATCAGCCAAAAACCGCTTCTACAGTGGTCTTGAGAAATGTCCATTTGCAGACCATGAGAAGACTATTTTTGAAAATTTACTACGAGTGACTGGCTCGATAACCGAGCCAACCATTCCAGTGGTAAAATTGTCAAAAATCGTATTCTCTTGGTCTGCAAATGGACATTTCTTTAAGAAAATTGTAATTTTCTTGAATAAATTTAAGGCTTAAGGTTTAATATTTTGGAAACTGACTGAGGCAGCAAGTTAATGTTGCAGAATATTTCCCGTCAGACAGTAATGAAGGTGTTGTATGAGATCCGTAGCTCAGGATTAAAAACTGCACCCACAGTCCTATCAGATCCGTAGCTCAGGATTAAAAACTGCACCCACCGACCTATCTGTATTTGTCTCCATGTATTTTCTCAGTATTTCTCTAGCTCCCACCTGCATGCAGCCTGAGATAAATCAAAATTGTACAATAAAAACAAAAGGTTAATAGGTACCTTATTACAACCAGAAGACAAACCCAAAATGAACCAAGAAAATGTGCTTACGCCAATGGCACAATACCAACGCGCAATCAAGAAGAATAAACATATCTGTAGACCTGACACTTTACACAGCCACCACCACCACCACACACTCCCCATATATCCTTCACTCTCACTCCCACCGTGATAGCGGCAACATACCCTCTCTCCGCCATCCCCACTCCATTTCCTTATTTCCCCCCCCCCCCCCCCCTCTCTCCTTCCCTTTCCTCCCCCCCCCCCTCTTGCTCTCCATCCCTCCCTTCTCTAGCACCTCTCTCACTCTCATACCCTCCCTCTCATCTCACCCCCCCTCTCACCCCTTTCTCTCCCTCTCTCCCTCCCTACCTCCCTCCCTCCCTCTCATATGTGTATGTATGTAATTTTGCAGTGATAGACACTACACGTTTATGAAACAGTATTCGCCCGGTTCATTGGGCATTCATCTGTACGCAAATATACCTGACTATTGTGTGGGTGGTCTATATATTTGGAAGCAGACATATTTCTAATGATATTCATAGCCTGTAGATATATATTCCAGTGTCTCGAGAGACAATATGGAGGTTATGAGGCCATTAATCTCCACTTATAATGCACTTTTATACATAATGACTATTTCTAGCACCTGTCTACTCAGCTAGGATAAGATGTACAATTTGGCTCTCAGCCTTAATTTCGAGTGTGCGTGCGTGCGTGCGTGCGTGCGTGCGTGCGTGCGTGCGTGCGTGCGTGCGTGCGTGCGTGCGTGCGTGCGTGCGTTCACAAGTGGATGCTTTGAAGCTGATTTGTGATTATAGAATATAGATCACCTATCTTAACCATATACTGCTTGGTCTAAATTGGTGAATAAAACCATGAGGTTGGCTTTAGTCTATGTCAATTTGCAGGCAAAGAGACGATTAATTAAAAAAATTCATGACTAGAATGAATGGCTCGTATATTGAGCCAGACATTCAAGTGTTAGATTTTCAAAATTCGTCTCTTGGTCTGTAAGTGGACATTGTCCAAGACCACTGCAGAGTCCGGTTTTGGTCAGCTTACTCTGTAATGGGTGAACCTGCACGATTAGTCTATTATTTTGAAAACGAAGAAAACTGATTTCAAATAAATATACTGGTAAATAGGAAATATTCGTACGCCTGTCATATTAGTGAACAGTTCTCAAATAATACAATTCCTTCTATCTCTTAACCCGTTAATACCGCGCATACTGTCAAAGGTATCACACTGATGTCAGAAGTGACCACACAGATGTCAAAACTAACCGCACTGATGTCAAAACTAAAAACGCTGATGTCAAAACTAACCACACTGATATCCAACACGTATGAATTGTAAAGCTATACAATTCGTACAGAGGCAGCAACAGCACCCAGTCAAATTATTTTCAAACAAACCTGTATAGTTTTCTGGAAATTGATAGTCAGGGAGTTCAGGGATCGATCGATCTCAACACAGGCGAAGTGTGGGTGGAGCTTAGCTAGAGATGGGCGGGGCATAGCAAAAACTGGAAGGGTCCATTATGTGAGTGATAGGGTAACTATATAATTGTAAAGTTTTACACTAATGTGCTATAACGGTTAACTAGCTAATTATAAATTATAAAGCTAAATCTCCTACTGCCCAATGGACGATAGGCGCTAGGAATCAGCTGTATATGAATGGGAATATAGTTATTAGTCATCCAGAATTATGTAAAATTGATGGCTGCCATTTGTCTTGTGTTTTGCTAGAAAACTGATAGTTTATTAGTCGGGTGAATTAGTTGGTGGATAGATGTATGCCAAAATAATTGCTTCTGAAGTTCGTCTGTTTCAGCTTAAAAAGTCATTTGTTCTTGGTAATGAAACGTATGCACCTCTTAAAGCTCACTATGCGCAGCATTTTAATCGTTTGAGCCCAAATTCTGTGTGACTAAAGTATTTTGAAATTAATATCACTAGAAGCTACTGTTGGCGTAAGACATCAATTGGATTTCTACTCAAGTTATGTTCAAAATCTGCAATAGATAGAAATGGTGATACTCACATTTAGTGAAGAAAAATTTGAATAGGATGCTACCCATATATCAATATGCCATACTGCACACCTGAGTAAAGATCTATTAACAATAATTAACCTGCCTATTAATTTCCAAGCATCCATACAAGAAATCATGTGAAGTATTTTAAAACTCATTTGACAGCTTACCTGTATCAGTACAAATGTATGAGGACCTGGTGTAGATCAGTTGTCTAGATGATATCTTGAGAACAGCTTCATCTATCAACAATTTGTCCCCCATCAAACATGTGATGGTCACGTCATCACCATGGCAACACCAAACACAAGGGTTTGTCATCATTATGGTCACATCAACCACATTTTTCTGTCATCACCATGTCAACACCAAACACATGTCTTTGTCATCACCATGGCAACATAAAACATCTGTCTCTGTCATCACTATGGCAACACCAAACGCATGTCTCTGTCATCAGCATGGGAACACCAAATACCTCTCTGTCATCTGAATATGGTTACACCAAACATCCATTTCTGTCATCATCATGGTTATATAAAACACCTGGCTCTCATCACCATGGCAACAGCAAACACATCTCTCATCACCATGGTGACACCAAAGCCCTGGCTTTGTCATCACCATGATCATCACCATGGTCATGTCAACCACCTGTCTCTCTCATCACCTGTGGCAATGGCAAACACATGTCTGTGTCTTCACCATGGTCGCACCAAACACCCGTCTGTCATACCATGGTCACACCAAGCACGCGTCTCTGTCATCACTTGTGGCAAGACATATCTCTCATCACCATGGTCACACCAAGCACCTGTCTCTGTCATCACCATGGTCACACCAAACACCCGTCTGTCATCACCATGGTCACAGCAAGCACGGTCTCTCATCCCCATGCTCGCACCAAACACCCGTATCTGTCATCACCATGGCCACACCAAGCACCCGTCTCTGTCATCACCATGGTTACACCAAACACCAGTCTCTGTCATCACTTGTGGCAACACATCTCTGTCATTACCATGGTCACACCAAGCACCTGTCTCTCTCATCACCATGGTCACATCAAACACCCGCCTGTCATCACCATGGTCACATCAAACACCCATCTCTCTCATCACCATGGTGGCATCAAACACCAGTCTCACTCATCACCATGGTCACATCAAGCATCAGTCTCTCTCATCACCATGGTCACACCAAGCACCCATCTCTCACATCACCATGGTCACACCAAGCACCCTTCTCTGTCATCACCATGATCAAACTAAACACTCGTCTCTGTCATCACCATTGTCAAACTAAACACCCGTCTCTGTCATCACCATGGTCACACCAAACACCAATCTCTGTCATGACCATGGTCACATAAACACCTGTCTCTCTCATCACCATGGTCACACCAAATACTGTCTCTCTCATCACCATGGTCACATCAAATACTGTCTATCATCACTATGGTCACAAAATAAACGAGTGTCATCCGCATGATCATGCCCCGTCTCTATCATCACAATACCGAACACTGATCTATTTTTTTGGCAATTAAATACCACTGGAATAACTGAGCAGCGCAAATGGACCTTCACGTTTAGCAAAAAATTAATTTTCTTGACAAATCTTAACCATTAATGTGGTTAAGACTAACTTTGTTATCCTCCAATAGAGGGCTTGTCTGTCTGTCTGTCTGTCTGTGTGTCTGTCTGTCTGTCTGTCTGTCCATCCGTCCGTCCGTCCGTCCGTCCGTCCATCCGTCCGTCCGTCCGTCCATCTGTCTCTGTCTGTGTTTCTCTGTCTGCCTGCCCGCCCATCTCTGTCTGTCTGTCCACCCGCCTGCCTGTCTTTGTCTGTCTGCTTGGCTGCCTGTATGTCTGTCTGCCTGCTGACCTGCCTGCTTAGCTGCCTGTATGTTCGTCTGGCTGCTGACATGCCTGCTTGGCTGCCTGTATGTCTGCCTGCCTGCTGACCTTCCTGCTTAGCTGCCTGTATGTCTGTCTGCCTGCTTGGCTGCCAGTATGTCTGTCTGTCCATTGACCTTCCTGCTTAGCTGCCTGTTTGTCTGTCTGCCTGCTTGGCTGCCTGTATGTCTGTCTGCCTGCTGACCTTCCTGCTTAGCAGCCTGTCTGTATGTCTGCCTGTATGTCTGTCTGCCTGCTGACCTTCCTGCTTAGCTGCCTGTATGTCTGGCTGCCTGCTGACTGTCCTGCTTAGCTGCCTTTATGTCTGTCTGCCTGCTTGGCTGCCTGTATGTCTGTCTGCCTGCTTAGCTGCCTGTATGTCTGTCTTCCTGCTGACCTGCCTGCTTGGCTGCCTATGTGTCTGTCTCTCTGTCTCTCTGCGTGTATGCCTGTTGACCTGGTTGCTTGCCTGCCTGTATGTCTGTCTGCCTGCTGACCAGCCTGGCTGGTTGGCCATCACTATTTCTCAGAAGCTACATGTACTGATCTGAGTTAAATCAAATTTTGTATTAAGAAGTTATAATGTTTCCATACACTAAGACTCTGAGACCTCTGGACTTTATCATTTAGAATGAAAGTGACAAATTGGCAAATTAGAAACCGTTAAATAAGCAGTGGAAAATGAAAGGCCTGGCAAGGACATGTGATCTCTGATTGTTCTTTTGATTCTGAACAAACTTTCGTAAGCGTAGAAGCTAACTTACACTAAACCTGTTGAAGCGCATTAATATATGCAAAGTCTTGTCAAGAAGCACTATGATTATAGTGTTTATATAAACAACACTTTGAATTATATTACCTGAAACATGGAATAGGTAGCTAAGTAAAACAGCTGTTTACAATAATCTCTCTTTTCTAGGAATATTGCCAGTTATCCTCCCACCTTCCTCACTTTCAACAAGGCTGACTATTATAGTACATTGTACTTCTCTCATCTGTAGTTTAGAGGCTTTGGAAATGAACGCTTGTTAAAATACATTTATTGGTCAGACAGGACACACTTTCCGCAGACTACATTTTCCATGGGGTTTAACTCTGGATATGCTGAATAATTTGGAAACAATTTGACTGAAAGTTGTTGGTGGCTAAGCCACCAACAACTTTCAGTCAAATTGTTTTCAAAATATTCATCTGGTCCACAGTTATTGTGCATTGAAATTATTGCCCGGTGGCTTGTAGTAGATAGACAGTTAAAATATGTTTATTGGTCAGACAAGACATACTTTCAACAATAAAATATGTCACTACCAATAATAACAGCCATAGAAGAATTGTTATAGCTTCATTCCAGTTCCATGGTTGATGGAATGCTGATCTTGTTGGTAAAATCTAGAAGCTACTTTCATGTGTAGAATATTATGAAAACATTGGTCTAACTAATGGCAATGTAAATCCAGTTAAAAGATTCACAAAACCATTAAATGTTGGCATGAAAAGAATTTTAACTGGTTATTCGCTTTCTTGCCACCTTACCTGCTTGATAATTTATTAGTTAAACGAGAACTTAGGTGAAAGTGGAAGTTAGATTGTTTGACTGTAATTCTAGCCAATCACCACTGGAAGCCGGAGTTACATGAGAGACGTGTCATGACTTGCTGAGATCAGTCTTCAAAGATAAATTTAGTGCACAGCACAGTAATCCCAAATTAGGGTGGGATAAGAAAAGTTCCCAAATGAAACTATGACCTCTTTTCTAGAGGTGGGTATGTAACTCCGGCTTCCAGTGGTGGGTGGCTAGAATTACAGTCAAACATCTAACTTCCACTTTCAGGTAAGTTCTCGTTTAACTAATAAGTTCTAGCCAATCACCACTCAGTCAGCCGGAGTTCCACAAGACTTCAAAGCTTTGGGTGCACTCAATACTATAAATTCCATGTAATGAATTGTTCACAATTATGATAACATATGAACTGAACAATTAACAGATTTGATAATCATCCATCTGAACACTGACGTCTTTCTAATATATTCAGTCGTTTGTTATAAAACTTTTAAACACTCACTATCAACCTGTTGTACAGATTTAAGCTATGGAATTTTCAAACCATCTGAATGGACAGCAAAAATGGTCTACTGCCATTTCTGTCTATTGTATTGTCTACAGATATTTATGTCAATCCGTGCCAGTATCCTAGTTATTTTCAGTCTTCAATATATAGTGTCTCTACATACTGCCTTATCGTCTTCATGAATAATTTTGTGTTATTATCTTTCGTAGATTTTTAATTCTCTCTAAATATGATGGCAATGCATTGAAAATTATACACCTGGGCGAAATTGATTTATATGCAAGCAAAATAGTTGTGTTCTAATAATGATTGGCTAAAATTCCTAAATTGATTCCTCAAGAGATTGCTGTATAAAAATAACAAGTGTTTTACTCAAAGCCTTACTGAAATGCCAAATATAATTCTATCTGGCCTTAGTTGATATTTGAACAATGATCCAATTTTAAAATCTTATCATTAATTGATGACTCATAAATGGTTTGGTGAAGCCAATTTAAACCCAGAAAATGCAACACTGATTAGGTCATTGGTAAAAATATCAATAACCCAAAAGATTTCAAAACTTAATCCACATAGTAACCATTATTTCTTTATTGATTTTCTCCATGAATTAATGACCAAATTTGTCTAGCCATCAAGATCTGTATCATCCGAGGCTCTCTTGTATAAGAGGCTATTAACTAACAATATTTTACTTAGTAGATGCACACTGTCCTTATGCGTGAATACCCCAAGATTGCCAATGCAAAAACAACATCTTATTAAATAGCAAAATCTGTTATGTATTTTCCAACTTGATGCTATGTTGCTGTTTCTGCAGCTTGATCCAATTCTACTCTTGTAGATTAACAATCAGTAGAGGCAAAAAAGTGTAAACGACTATGGGTTAACTTCAAACCGATCTACTATAAAAAGCATCGATATCATAAGCTCCTGAGATATATGTATTCAAGAAACATGTGGCTTAATCTGGAAACTAAGCCTAGAAGCGAACAAATCACAAAACTTCATTGTAAAGCTACTACAGAAGTACACATAAAACTCCTTGATATTCAATTTGCAATCATCATCAAATACTCTGGATTTTGTTATTTGCTATACAATTCATCTGACCAGTTGAATGGGCAACTGTAATTCATAAATTTCATTCTCTAAATCATAGCCAAACTTCTCTGGCTAGTCCATTACAACATTGTGAGCGAAGAGGTTAGCACAGATATAGTTAATGTTGCTATTATAGAAATTTCTGTTCAGAGCCCAAACCTAGCGTGATGTTGATTTGTCTTGCCAATCTCATAATCCTCTAACCCTTGATATTTCTGTAACTTAATGTCAAGACAACCCGCTAGCAGGAAAGCTGTTTAACCCTTTCATTGACAAATCCTTGAAGAAGTATATTCTTTATGAAATAAAACTTATTCTATTGAATATTTAGAAATTAATTCGACTGGAAACCATCGCTGCCTTATAAGGCAGCGATGGCTTCCAGTCAAATTAATTTCTAAATATTCAACAGTTTTCCTGTGCACACCTGAGTAAAAAGCATTTAAAATGATTCATTGGTGAAAGGGTTAATATTTTAAAACTAATTTTAACAGGAGTCTGTTGCTGACAAAAGCTCTCAGTCTGATTCATTTCAAAATATTCAATGGAGTATAGCTTACATTTGAAAGAATTTGTCGCTTATGGTCTGTACTTGTAAAATCGTTAATTATAATTCCCTTTATTTGTCATTCAGTCACTATATAATCTATCAGTCACACTTTTGTTTGCCAAACAGATTATGTGAGAAATACTCATTAATTATCAGTTCATCTGTCAATCAGTCAATCATTACACCTTTAAAATTGAACATTTAAGTCTTTGTCAGTTTATCTGTCAATCAATCTGCAATTAGCGACCTGTCATTATCTTCCCATCTATTACTGTGACAACAGTAGACTGACTAGCAATTAGCATTATGAGAATGGTGTTATCCTGGGCTTTACCCAATAGAGTGAACAATAGAATCCCAAATAATGTCTGCTACAAATAGCAAGCTAAAATGGCGGCTCTGAAGAAGATAATCTTCACTGAAACATTCAAATATACTCCTAATCTTATTGCTTCAAGCTAATTTTAAGGCAGATGATCTCTCATGGTCACATTAGACCAGTTTTACTAGATGCGTGTGAAGAAATGAGCTAATTTTTAAATCTTTATCTTCTCCAGGCTATTGAAGAAGAGTTACGGCGACGTCAAAACGATATCCAGTCTTTGGCCAGTACTGGCAGAGAACTAACAAGTCGAGCATCTAGTCAACTTGTGGATCCTGAAGTTTCTAGACTTAACCAAAGATGGTACGATGTCCATTCTCAGCTGCCGCAGCCCCCAACCACACCAATATTACCTGTACCATCAGCTACAGTTACCACGGAGACGGCAGTGGTGAGCAAGTCGTCTGTGAACTATGTCTCGAGCAATGTCATCATGACACGACCCAGCGTAAAGTCACCATCATTGTATATGCAGGAGATAAAACAAGCTCTTGTGTCAGTGAATAGTGCCAAGGACCTGCTCAGGTCACCTGAGTTAATGAAAAATGAGTTTGATGATTTTGATCTGCAGGAGAAACAACTCAAGGTTAGTATTTATAATGGTGTCTGTGCCTTTTGTATGTATGCCTGTTTACGTATATATCTGTGTGTGTGTGTGTGTGCGTGCGTGTGTGTGTGTGTGTGTGTGTGTGTGCGTGCGTGCGTGCGTGCGTGCGTGCGTGCGTGCGTGCGTGTGTGCGTGTGTGCATGCACATTCATATATTTAATGCATGAGCTGTTTTTACACAATCCAAAAGTTTGCTCTCCACCAATCTAGGAAGCCCTCAGCCATCCTTTATGCTTCTTGGTAACAAGCATAATCTCTGAAGCATGACATCAAGCTATCCAGATGTAGAAATTAGTTTCAATACATTCAACAGAATGTTTATTAAATTGTAAATTCATCAAAGACATGCAATTCGTATCACTAGTGACAGACTTTTTGATTTTTGTGAAAGCTATGCATCATTATGATTGTGACATCACCTGACTATGACACAATTACAGTTACTTGAGTGACAACTTGGATCGCTCCAATAATGTAAAATGCTAGGACAATGAATGGCCGGAATCGATCTGAAAATAGGAAATAAAAGCTTACGTGGTGAAGCGGATTTCAAACTTACATTTCCATGTCATATCTAATTTATCACTCTCACTTAGTAAGATTTCATTTGGAACTTACCAAAGCTTGCTTCCAATAGAGGAATCCAGTTTATCAATCAATCATATGTATGTATGTATGTATGTATGTATGTATTTTTATTTTATTGACGCACTGGCAACGTGCGGCTTCAATTTCCATGTGCTAACTTAGCCGACAGTGATGCACCCGTTAGTTTAATTTGTTGATCACCATCTCCCGATCGGGGGATCGAACTGCCATTCTGCAACTCCGCATAGCATCAGCAACCAGGCATCTTTCCACTGGACCACCGCACCAAGACTAAAAAGTCAAGGATTGGCCGACCAGCTTTCACATGTCTGATATACTGACACACTGACGATTCATATGGGACTATCTGTGGATGCATCTGTCACAATCAATCCTAGGCTTTTACGCCTATTGTACTCTGACTCCAGCACGGCTCTGGCAGTATATGTATTTTTATTTTATTGACGCACTGGCAACGTGTGGCTTCAATTTCCATGTGCTAACTTACCCGACAGTGATGTATGTATGTATGTATGTATGTATGTATGTATGTATGTATGTATGTATGTATGTATGTATGCATTTATATAGCGCCAATTCCAGAATTAACTGCCCAAAGGCGCTTTACAAAAGTTAAAGCTAATTTAAAATGGTGAAATAGGCTTTTTGGAACAAATGGGTTTTTAGAAGAGTTTTGAATGTTGGATGGAAGGTCGTTCCAAAGTTTTGGTCCAGCTATGGAGAAAGCACGCTCTCCAATGACAAGATTGGAATTGGGTACTACGCAGAGTAGCTGTTCACTCGATCTTAGTGCTCTCGGTGCTATTCGTCTAGTTATGATCTCATAATCAACAATGCCACATGTAGTCTGACGTCATAATCAATTACATCATGAATGGTGTAATCATTTCCGTCATAAATACTTAATAGTCCATCCAGTTGTGTGAATTGTATGTCTACTTTAGAAACAGCACCCAGTCAAATTAGTTTCAAAATATTCAACAGCTTACCTGTATATTTTTCTGGAAACAGATTCAGGCAGTGCATGGATGGCTCGATCCCTATATGGACAAAGCATTGGTGGAGCTTAGCTAGAAATGGGCGGGGGCATAGCTAAAACTGGATTCATCCATTGTTATTTTCCTAACCTCATGTGATAAATGGCAACCACTCATTAGAGAGCCTATTATATATATATATATATATATATATATATATATATATATATATATATATATATATATATATATATATATCTGGCCAGCCCTGCTGCCTATGTAATACTCTGGTGTGATCATGTACAAGCTTCTGTCAAATCTTATTACATTTCTACTTGATGTATTATGCAAAGGTTAATTATGATCTCAGGTGAATCTCCTCGAGGTGTTCTATACACAGCTCTGATTACACCTACCTGTGGATGATTAATCACTGTCAAATATACAATTTTATTTTCTTGGCATTTTCGATGAAAATCTAAACAAAGTTATGTTTTTGATCCCAAGCAATTTTTCGCTATGGCGAGTCCTCTGTGAGTTCTTGCCAGTGTAGTTTTGTATTTACTGTAGTCATGGTGACCTTTGATGATTAGGTATTTTGTGAGAATATATTTAATAGGCACACTAAACAATGAAATTTTTAGCACCTTTTCTTCTGAATTATCACGAGAGCTTAATATGAGTTACATAGTGGAGACCTCATTGCTGCTTTGTGTAGCAATTCAGTCTGAATGTTCTCAAAATAATCATGAATGTTAATGTATATTATAAATAAAACAAACAAGAATTCTGAAAAATCCAATCTCACCCTCCAGCCTTTTTAATTGGCCTTTGAACTTCTATCCCCAAACTTAAAAAAAGTTCCTCGAAACCCAAGAGCAACCTTCCAGCAAGATTTATCGGTATGCATTCAATAGAACTTGTTGTCATGTGGGGCATTTTCTGCCTTTCACACCAACACCTGATTGGCTCTGTCTGCACACAGCTGAGCCAGTATCTGACATTAGTTAGAATGGAGAGATCCAACCTGTCATTGTATCTGATGTCATTGTCAGAGTACAAATGTTTCTGTTGAAACATTCTGTTGAATATTCTGAATCTAATTGGACTGGGTGCTGTTGCTGCCATATGCAGCAACAACTCAAGTCAAATTGGTTGAAAAATAATTCACCAAGTTTGAACTTGTGAATTTTTGGTTCAAAGGGTAAAAATTGACTCAATATGCGTACAGATGGTGTAGAATTTAGCTGGAAATTTGTGGACGTAACTAGAAATGAATCCCTTGATTGATGAACCAAATCACCCCTGTTAAATTACCATGGTCAAACCATGGTTGACTGTGGTGAAACCATGGTAAAAACAATATTTTAACCATGGATGGAAATGGCATCATGGTCAAACCATGGTCGACCAGTTCATTATAATACAAAATAATTTTGCTCAAAGTCACGGACTCATCATGGTTTGAACATGGTCCACCAGGGTCAGACAACTTTGACCATGGTCGTCCATGGTCAAACTTAATAGCTTTGACCATGGCCGACCATGGTCAGCCTATAGCTCGAACATGGTCAGATGATGGTCAACCATGGTTTGGAATGGTATTTAATGGCAGCAGAGCACGTTTTATGTCCACATGGCATTAAGTCAGCAATCCAACCCCAATTATGTAAAAAAAGTGAAGTGTGCCAGACTGAGTATTGTAAGCACGGGTCATGAGCTACGGTAATCATCATGAAGATATATAATAATGACGAAAATTTCTACATATGAATGACTATGAAAATCTTGTAGTGGTTTACCTACATTGGCATTGAGATAAAATTTATACATTCAGTGTGTATATTATTATGTTTCTATGCATATGGCATTTACCATTTAAATGTCAATATTAATGATGATTACATAATTTATGGGTAATTGAATAATTAAGACTACTTGTAAAAATACATAAGTTTATAATTAAAGAGTTGCCTCCCTTAGTAAATTAGATGTCAACCAATTTTGATTGATCGTGGTCAAAATATGGTTGACTAAGGTCATATACAGTTTTTATAAATTTGTTTGCTCATAGTCGGGAATTTACTTTTATATTTTATTTGACCGTGTTCAAGACATGGTTTACCGTGGTTGATGTATATTATCACAGTCAGTACTATGCTCAAAACAGAGTCGACCATGGTCACCATTCACCATAGTCAGATTTTGGCACATCAAGGTTGACCATGGTCAAACCATGGTTGAGCACGATAACATGGTCAACATTTTGCAGGGGCTTGCTCATCATTGGTTTTTTGTTGTTATAATAAAATGATATAGTGACACAATATAGTCTTCTTTACTCTTGGATGGAAAACAAAACTTCAGACGATCAATGATCTAGGTGGTCTTTCTTTCTAAAGCTGACAGTTTGTTGGCTTCATTGTTTTCAATCATTGAGATTGACAATTGAGACAAGAGAAAACTCAAGACATGAAAGTATTCTGTCTGTTACGCTAAATGTTACATGTCAGACTCGAACAGCCTTCCATAAGACTCCATATTTCCAGTATTGCTACTTCATGTCAACACGCACACACGCACGAGCGCACGCACGCATGCACGCACACGCACACACTTGTAGCCATTCCAGGACACGTATCGACTACATACTCCTGTTTATGATTATATAAAGCTCGCAAAAATGTCATGCCTTATCTATGGCGACAACAATTCTCACTCAAAAAATTACAATTAAGATAATGAATAAGCATTTACATGATAGGTATAATCATGAATAAATGGAAGGTAGTGTGTGGAAACCTGTTTGTTCCCTCACTACAGTATCATCCTTGAATCAATCTCAATTCTGTGAAGCATCAGCTGCTGAAATACATAGCATTGATAGGCCACTTTGATGTGTAATGAAGCTTGAAAGGAATTTAACTGCACTTCAATGTACCCTAAAATATAACATTGACATGAATGCCGGTGAAAGATTATTGTATCTTTATTGTTGAGAAAACACATGTTTTCTCGCTGCGCCGCTTTCTGTATTGTGGTAAAGCAAAGGTTTTTTGGGGAGTAATTTCTCGGGTTTATGTACTTTGAGCCAAGAAACTTCTATTTGTCTCTGTAAATGATAAAAAAGCATATGTGGTGAAGTGGATTTCAAACTCACATTTCCATGTCATATCTAATTTATCACACTCACTTAGTAAGCTTTCATTTGGAACTTAGCAAAGCTTGCTTCCAAAAGAGGGATCCAGTTTATCAGTCAATCATATGATCTCATAATCAACAATGTCACGTGTAGTCTGAAGTCATAATCAATTACGTCATGAATGGCGTAATCATGTCCATCATTAATGCGTAATAGTCCATCAAGTTGTGTGAATTGTATCCCTTTACAATATAGTTTTCTGGAAATTGAGATTCAGGGAGTGCATAGATCGATTGATCCCTATATGGGCAAAGCATGGTGGGGGGGGGGGGGGAGTTAGCTGGAGATGGGTAGGGCATAGCTAAAACTAGATCCATCCATTGAGATTTTCATGACCTCATGTGATAAATGGCAAGTCACTCATTAGAGAGCCTATATATATATATCTCTGGCAAGCCCTGCTGCCTATGTAATACTCTGGTGTGATCATGTACAAGCTTCTGTCAAATCTTATTACATTTCTACTTGATGTATTATGCAAAGGTTAATTATGATCTCAGGTGAATCTCCTGTAGGTGTTCTATACACAATTCTGATTAACACCTACCTGTGGATGATTAATCACTGTCAAATATACATCGTTATTTTCTTGACATTTTCGATGAAAATCTAAACACAGTTATGTTTTTGATCACAAGCAATTTTTCACTATGGAGAGTCCTCTGTGAGTTCTTACCAGTGTGAGATTGTATTTAGTCCCCCCCCCCCCAACCCCCGACATCGTCAATGGGGACTATAGAAACGGGCCGCGTCCGTGCATCCATCTGTCCGCATTTAGTTTCCATTCATTAACTTCAGGTAGCTTCTATGGATTCATTTCAAATTTGGTATGTCAACTCCTTATGACAAGACCTCTGTGGGTATTGCATATCGGCGAAATGTGTTCTGACCCACCGCAGGTATCCCCCTCAATTTTTTGAAAAATCCTAAAATATGGTTTCCGCTTGGTAGCTTCAGTTAGCTGGAATGGATTCATTTCCAATTTGGAAACTCATTATGACAAGACCTCGGTGGGGATTGCATATCGGCGAAATGTGTCCAGCCCCACCGGAGTTATCCCCGTTTATTTCTGGAAAAATTGTAAAATATATGGTTTCCGCTCGATAGCTTCAGTTAGCTTCAGAATGGATTCATTTCAAATTTGGAATTTCAACGCCTTATGACACGACCTTGATGGGGATTGCATATCGGCGAAATGTGTCCAGACACACCCGAGTTATCCCCCTTGATTTCATGAAAAATCTTAATATATGTGGTTTCCACTCGATAGCTTCAGTTAGCATGAATGGATTAATTTCAAATTTAGAATGTCAACTTATGACAAGCCATCGGTGGGGATTGCATATTGGCAAAATGTGTCCAGATACACCAGGATTATTCCAATTGATTTCTTGAAAAATCATAAAATATGTGGTTTCCGCTCGATTATTTCAGTTAGCTATAATGGATTCATTTAAAATTTGGAATGGCAACTCCATATGACAAGACCTCGGTCTGTGTTGCCTATAAACAAAACACCATGTGATAAACTAAAAATTTGTAAAAAATTTGATTTCTGCGAAAACATCTGGGTCGGGGAACATGTGACCAGAATTGGTCTTTTATTGGTATAGTCATGGTGACCTTTAAAGGTATTTTGAGAGAATATATTTAATAGGCACACAAAACAATGGAATGTTTAGAACCTTTTATTCTGAATGAGCACGAGAGCTTAATAAATGAGTTACATAGTAGAGACCATTTTTAGGTCTCCTGGCCAGAATGGCCAAGTGACCTTATGCCATGGCGACTGTCCGTCTGTCTGTCTGTCCGTCATCCGCCCATCAACTTTTGATTAAAAACGCTACTCATTAACCGCTAGGCAGATTTCAAATTAATTTGCCATAAATGATCCTATTGGGGTAGGCTTTTGAACTTGTATACAGAATTTTGATTGATCAATTTTTTCGTCGGCCATCTTGAATTTTCTAGAAAATTGCGGGAAATAGTTTAAAACGCTACTCCTCATTAACTGCTTGGGAAATTTCAACCAGACTTAGCTGGTAGGATAGTACGCTGGTATGTTTCGGTACATGTGTACAGAATTTTGATTGGTCGTTTTTTTGGCAGCCATCTTGGATTTTCTGAAAATCTCTGGAAATCACTTAAAAGCCTACTCCTCGATAATCACTGGGCCAATTTCAATCAAACTTGGATGGAAGAACCCTAGCGTAGTAGGCTTTGGAACTTATATTTAGAATTTTAATTGCTCCATTTTCCCGTGCTCATCTTGAATATTCCAAAAAATGTTGGGAAATCGTTTAAAACGCTACTCCTCATTAACAGCTTGAGCAATTTCAACCAGACTTGGCTGGAAGGATACTAGCCCGGTAGGTTTCAGAAATTATATACTATGGGTACCGAAGTTCATGAATCTAAGCAAGTAATGCACTCGTGAAAGAAAACTCTTAAACTGCGCAAGAATTTAACACAATGTGAAATAACACTTCCGAATACAAACGAAAAAATTTCAGTACAAAATTTAAATTTTTAAACAAATCCCAAGCATTTGAACTGACCCACCTCGCCAGGTTATGTGTGAAATAGCGGTACCGAATTTCATGAATTGGTGATTATGCATCTTCAGCTGTCTGGTACATGCTTGTAAATCCTTAAATATCACTGTATTAGTTTGTTGAATGTTTCAACTGCTAATTTTGCCCGTTTTAACCGATAAATTACTCCTACAAATGAATGTATAAACTATAAAAGCAGTTGATACATTTGAAGAGAAGAAAAAACCCCAAATGGATGCCGCTTTCGTTAGGTAGTGACGTCACATGAAATTCACAAATATTAATGAGCTGAAGAAATGAGCTAACGCTAGGGTCTTTAAAACATGTTCAGCAGGCATAAAGGAAAGAATAAAAAAAATGCTATCATTAAAAAAAACATGTGTAACTTATAACATAACTTATGTTAATTTTGACACTTTGGTAAATGATTAATAAGCACCCACCCCTTCCTCTAGAGCCTCTCCAATAAAATTTAGATGCGCTCCCGTCAATCAGGCTAATCCTATGTGGCAAAAAAATGTAACCAAAGCAGGTGGTAACTTTGGATTGTAAAAATTGCTCATTTTAGGTGCTAAATAAGCGCAAGTAAGTAATCTAAGAAAGTGCATTAAGGAAGCTTGCAATTTTCATCACTACTATCAGTAATTGTATGAAGTCTTGTTTTGACCGTATTTTGCTCAAAACTTTGTCAAAAGCTTCAGAACTGTCAATCAAAACGTGGCTACTGTGTAGATGCGTTCCATGCAACGTTACATCATAGAACGAGAGTGATAAAAACAAATTCACGAATTTCAGTACTCACGAATTTAAGCAACTCGACCTTATAGAGAATTTTGATTGGTTAATTTTTCCGCCGACCATCTTGGATCTTCTGATAATGTTGGGAAATTATTTAAAAGGCTACTCATTAACCAATTGAACCAGTTCAAGCAAACTCGGCTGGAAAGCCCCTGAAGTGGTATGCATGTAAACAGAATTTTGATTGGTCAATTTGTTCGGTGGCCATCTTGAATTTTCCGAAAAATGGCTGAAAATCGTCTACTCATTAACTGCTTGGGCGATTTCAACCTGACTGGGTGGAACAAGCCTAGACTTCAAAAGTTGCATACAGAATTTTGATTGGTCATTTTTTTCGGCGGATATCTTGGATTTTCTGAACATTTTAGGAAATCAGTTAACCCTTACCACTCTGATGTCAGAAGAATATAAACTGGTGTTCATTTTTCAACAAATTTGGTGGAAGATGGTGCTGTCATAGATTTTCCGAAAATGGGAATTCGTATAAAATGCTACTTCTCATTACCGTTTTTATTCGGGGAAAGGGTGCTAGCTTGTATTGGACGCAGGCTAAATTTTGGGCCAAATCCTCCCA
Source organism: Chaetoderma sp. LZ-2023a (assembly GCA_034401795.1). NCBI lineage: Eukaryota > Metazoa > Mollusca > Caudofoveata > Chaetodermatida > Chaetodermatidae > Chaetoderma > Chaetoderma sp. LZ-2023a. Next base: position 59,832,029 of record CM067374.1, on the reverse strand, counting down.
AAAAATCCTTGTACTCAGAGAAATGATGCATAGAGAAATTGAAATCCATTCTCTAAAATGGTTAAAACTCATATAGAACCTGCCACAAAAATTGAACACAATTTCCATACGCATGCTTACCGCTGTACCACTATGTTTAATGTACGCCTCAATATCATCGTGGAAGTGAAATTATTAATGGGACCTCCTAAATATCGCGTCTCTTCAATAAAGATCGTTTATTACATCAAAATCAATGCTACTTTAGACAAAATGTCGCCTAGAAAATATGGAAATCATGTGATATTAGGAATGCTGTAAGATCAGCAGTTGTCTTTACTAGAATTCTTCTAATATTTGCCATTCTCTATTTTTACTGGCTTGTACGGGAAAATGTATCCAATCAGAACAGAGAAATAATATTTCTCTTCAGAGAATATTAATAATGGAACAGTGTTTACTCTCGTATTGCGAATTAATTTTGTAATGCCGACCAACATTAAATGCTTCAAAATGTAATCAGAATTAAAATGAGATAAAGCACTTCTTATGTTGGCGAGCTGCTGGCTCTTTTGCGATTGGTGGTACCATGTTCTCGTGAGATCTTATACGCTAATGGGAGTTGTTTATCCAATGGGTAGGGATCAGACCTAAAGTACAATACTTAGTTCCTATCGCGCAATGATAATATATAGTATTCAGAGTTCTGAGTCCAGAATATTTTATCCGAGTACTCGCTCTAATTAAAAACAATTTTTTACATTTGGAGGTGGATCACGTGATTTATATCTTTTCTGCACGCCATTTTATGTCAAATTCAGGATTAATTTTGATGTAATAAATGATATTTATTAATGGATGCACAATGTTTAGGTGCTCCAATTTAATAAGTTCACTTCCACGATGATGTTTTGAGGTATACATTAAACAGAGTCGTAAGGCGGCGAGAATTTGTACCGTGCGAAAATGAGTTCAATTTCCGTAGTATCATTTTTTTTTTTTTACGAAACGTGCCCAAAAAAATAATGTGCTCAAAGAATGTGCTCAATTATAGGAGGCACCCCAGTTCTAGAACATGTAATATGACAAAAATAACCTGCATCCTTTAGTCAAATTTTAACGGTAATCACTTGGGCAATTTCAACCAAATGTTGCTGGAAGAATCCTATTGTCGTAGCCTCTAGAAATTCTATTCAAAATTCTGATAGGCCAGTGTTTTGCCAGCAATCTCTGATTTTCTGAAAGTTTTCCGGAACCATTTATAAATGGTAGTCCTTCAATCAATATCCCAATTTTTTGGTGGCCATCTTGGATTTTCCGAAAATCATCCATCACGTCTATTTAAATTATAATGTTTTAATGGTTTTGAGCACATTTATTCAATATGCGTACAAAGAGTGTGGAATTTAATTAGAAATTGGCGGCCGTAGCTAGAAATGTATCCCTCGATTGATGAACCAAATCTTGCTCATCATTGGTTCTTGGTTGTTATTGTAAAAGGATATAGAGACACCATATAGTTGTCTTTGCTCTTGGATGGAAAAACAAAACTTCAGACGATCAATGATCTAGGTGGCATTGACCGTCTTTCTTTCTAAAGCTGACAGTTTGTTGGCTTCATTGTTTTCAATCATTGAGATTGACAATTGAGACAAGAAAAAACTCCAGAAACCTCATGACATGAAAGTATTCTGTCTGTTATGCTAAATGTTACATGTCAGACTCGAACAGCCTTCCATAACACTTTCCCAATTTCCAGTATTACTACCTCATGTCAACACGCACACACAAGCACACTTGTAGCCATTCCAGGACAAGCATCGACTACATGCTCCTGTTTATCATTACATAGACCTCGTAAAAATGTTGTCATGCCCTATCTATAGCGGCAATGATTCTCACTTTCCAAATTACAATCAAGATAATGAATAAGCATTTACATGATAGATATGATCGTGAATAAATGGAATGTAGTGTGTGGAAACCTGTTTGTTCCCTCACTACAGTATCATCCTTGAATCAATCTCAATTCTGTGAAGCATCAGCTGCTGAAATACATAGCATTGATAGGCCACTTTGATGTGTAATGAAGCTTGAGAGGAATTTAACTGCACTTCAATGTACCCTAAAATATACCATTGACATGAATGTCAGTGAAAGAATATTGTATCTTTATTCTCGAGAAAACACATGTTTTCTCACATCTTTCTGTATTGTGATAAAGCAATTGTTTTTTTGGGTAGTTTCTCAGGTTTATGTACTTTGAGCCAAGATGATTCTATTTGTGTGTAGATGATAAAATCTTAATGAGTGCAGTTTTTGTAGCGTCCTGTGCGAAGGTGGTGTGGGTTGTGTGGTGGTGGTTGATAGTTTGACATTCTGAGTGTAGCATACAGGATTAAATAAATGTTAATATGGTTCAGTGATTGTGAATTCGTCAAGGTCTTATCCAATCTCCATATCTCAATAACAGATTTGTTCTATTCCATCATTGCATCGAGTCCTCTGTATTGTACCATATCATGCCTCACCAATACAAATTTTGTGACACCGCTGCATTTGAAATGTAATATGAGGAAAAACAAAAGGGTCGAAGTGAGGGAGACTTTCTAATACATGTATGCTAGAATTAGATTAGAATTCTGTCTCATTTCTGTACTTAAAAAGTTTACATTAGATAATTTATCTTTATATATATGTCAGGCTGCTTCCACTATCATATTTGTTCTGTCTGAAGTGTGTTGGTCCATACAACACGTGTATCCAGCTCACCGGTATTGGGCTTAATAGTGTTCAGTAGGTGATGTTGACAGTTTTATATTATACGAGATCTGTTTTATTCACATTCACTATATAGACTCATAATTTGGATAGGAAATAAGCTTACGTATTGCAAGGTTATTACACTTCACAGCTTTTTCAAAGTGAGTCTGAATATGGTGTTGTTTCTGACCATTCATGCCTTTGTATACATGCATGGTGAAGTTCGCATCTGTGACTGTGGGCACATGTTGGCTTTCATTTTGATGAATTACATTTTACAAGCAGTATTTAATTTACCTTCATGCATGTTTTGTTCATAAGTCTAGGAAGAAACCTTATTGTGATGGTCAGAAGGCATAAGGCACATTCACAAAGAAAAGTGCGTTGTTTTTGTATCTGCATTTCATGTCTCCAGTCAAGAATAGTTTATATATGTGGCTTCCCAATTACTACAAAATACAAGGACAAAATCCACTGCTCCCCACGTACTCGCCTATCTGTTCATGTGTGAGTCTGCAAATTTCTATTTTCATTTCATAACCTAGCCTTCGAAGCTTGTGGTATTGGTCATTCTGTAAAGTCCCGGGTCTATATATTGTGGGCCAATAGTAAAATTCATGTTTACATAAGACTGGTTTCTTCCATATCATATCTCTTGACTTTACTTTGAGGCATAGTTCTCAAGGAAACCTTGCAACTCCTCATGTTACACATTCTCCTTCCTCTATCAATCACAATCTGTTCTATACTGTTGCTGTCATAAAACTATTTCTGGCTTGAATTTGATCTGGCCAGTGGTTTGGAGGCCTGCCTCTGTCCATAGGATTTGGAAAGTTATTTTTGTTTGGAGTGGGCACAGTATAATTTTCATTTAGCTGATCAGGAAATTTTTTTTTCAATATCACTGCTTTTTTGTGACCATTATTTAATCTGATGATATGCGGGGTACAATGTTATCCTGAAAATAAATTGATTTACATACATGCTTAGCAGTTTTCGCATCAAACACAATGTCATGGGACAGTCAGGACACTGATGAAATAGGTTTGCATTTATCTCCATCAATTTTCTTGACCAATTTTATACAGGATATTTCCAGTTCTTGTATGAACATTTGTAATTACTGATGTCAATGTAGTATCATGCGTGTAATATTGCCAGGCGCCCATTGTATTTGTGCCGCGAGTGAGTGAAAGGCCAGTCTTTATCCCAGGATCTATGACACTAAGCAGTGGAGAGTATCTCTACTCCCTCATGACAGAATGTCAGCCAATTGCGGGCAATACTAGTACTCATTCATACCCCTGGGTAGGGAAAGACAATGAGGAGGAAAAGAGATAATCTGTGTAGCAATTATCTTTAGACAGCAAGTTTTGAGGTTGTAGAGTTGCATCTAAGCTTCTCAATTCCATGGCTCAAGTTCTTAATTATTTTATTTTATTTTTTTTTTTTTTTTATTATTATTTTTTTTTATAAGGAGAATTTAACCAAAATCACTTCTAAAATTTAAAAACTAAAATATCATGTACTTATTGGCAAACTAATTTAAACTTATTAAACAATGTCTTACAGGCTAAAACTGTCTGATGAATCATTAACAGTTTAAACATCGAAACATTGTTTTCTAAATATAAACTGGTGCATCATCTATTTAGCATTTAACTCCTTTACCTGTATCGAGGATCTTGATTATGTAGCTTTTAACCACGCTATTACGTCATGACAAACAGGCTGCCCAAACCCTCTATCGTGCCTTTGGTACAGCAACTCCGTCTTGATAAATCAAGAGGAAGGTCTGGTTAGGTGTCACATAAGATCTGGTTGATAAATATATTAAAATGCTTTAATTTTAAATCGTATTGGATACGGCATTTGTCAAGAAAGTATTAAGAAAAAATAACATACTAGAAATGAAAAATAAAACTACCAATGTCATAAGAAATGCATATGATATCAACAGAAGTACCTGAAATAAAATGTGCATGGTAACAGTGTATCGGAATGACTAGATATATAAAAGATATTATTGTAAAATAATTTTTATGAGTTAAATTGTATTCAGTATTAGCCAGGATTCTAACCGTGGTGCTTATGGTTTATAAGTCAAAGTCTCTACCTTTGGGCCAATGATGATATTCTCAAAAAATCATGTCAAAATGTCCTGTTTCCTGTATGCGAAAACTGGTACCAAATGGAATATATACTAATTTTGAAAGATGAAATATAACTAAGCATGATTATTTAGATTGCACATAACGGAAATAAAAAACCTGTTATCAATTTAAGACTTTTTTACAGGCAAACACCTGTAAATAATTGTATATAATGTAAAGCAGACAACATTTTCCTCAATAACAACTCTAAGCTGGTACCCAACTCCAATTGCTCATAATCACAATAGTGGTGCCCGTAACTGCTACGGAGTCCACGGCGCTGATTGGCTAACACTAAAAAGCCGCACAAGTCGAAGACCGAATATTTCTATTGGTTGCCAATTTTTAGCCCGGGGAAACCCAAAACAAAGGCAAGGAATGAAAAACTCTGTTTACAGTTTTCTCAGTCGATTACAAATACGGCAATACATTGTGTAAAACGACAATTATGAAATGCAAAACAAACAGTATTTGTCATAATTTTGTACAAATCAATAGTGCATTGTCAGATTCAAGCTGCTAAAATGTATTTCTGTAAACGTGTTCTAAGATTCCGGGAAATTTCAACCATCAGCTGTTGGAAGTACAGCACAGTCCAGAAATGACTTATGCTTTTTCAAAAACAAAATAAAACACGCTGTTGAATATTTTGGACTTAATTTAATTGGACACCTGCTGCTGTAGAGCCATAAGTCCGTGGGTAAAAAATATTCAAGAAAACAATTTTTACATCAGGTTCAAAATTAAACTAACTTGCTTCTTTTTTGTTTTTTGGAAATGCAATAACTTATTTATGAACAGGACTGTAGTCCTACTATATTGGAGGCTGTTATACGGGGAGGGGTGGTGTGTGGGGAGGGGGGGGGGGAGATATCAGTCTTCCACTAGGCCTATGTAGGTTTGTGAGTTTTTTATCTGTGCATTTAGCCACCTTGTTAAAACACAGTATTCGATCCAATGTTTCATACAGAAGAATTTGTCTAACATGATGTTCAGAGCTCAAAGAGTTAACCCTTTAACCCTCATAGCTGAGAAATGACAAATTCTTTTAGGATGTACCATAATGAATATTCTATTGAATATTTTCAAACTAATTTGGCTAAGCCGTTGCTGTCATTGAGTCAAAATATTCAACAATATAATGGAAATTGAGACATTGATATTTTAAGGGTTAAACTGGTATTGCTATGTATCAGCCTAAAATGTCAACATACTTTGTGCACACAGGAACCTTGTATTACCATGATGAATATGTTGTCTGGTCTTTGGGTTTCGAATGAGTTAATGGCTTGAAAATAACCCTTTCACCGTCAAATCCCTGAAAAGGTATATTCGTTATGATAAAAAACTTAATCTGTTGAATATTTTGAAATAGGCATCAACAATTTCCAGTCAAATTAATTTCAAAATATTCAACAGTTTTCCTGTATGGGTGTCTAGAAAATGAGATATTGACAATTCATCGGTGCAAGGGTTATAATCACTGAACCAGTCAAAATAACTTCTGCAGTGGTGTTGATGAATATCTCTAGAGACTATTTTAGAAAATTTATTACTGGAATGGCTGGTGCGATAATATAAACAGGCATTCCAGTGGTAAACTTTGAAAAATACTCCCCCTCTTAGTCTGTAAATGGACAGACAGGTGCGATTTCAATATCCCAAAATTTGTACAAATATAAAATTGTGGGGATAGAAAATCTGTTGTCCAAGAAGTAAATCACAAGTTAATTCACTGGAATGAAAGTTTTAACTTTTCTATGTGTGGTATTCGAGTGACGAAAACTGGTAACCAAATGTGGAAATGTGCCTACTATCCTTGGAGAAAATAATCTCGATTAATAGCACGACTTTCTAATTTTGTGGCATAATCTATAGTGGAAAATTCCATTTTGGTTAGTAATCATACCGAAATGTCCTGGATAAGACCATATTAATACACGAAGCTGTATTGTTGCACAAGGGTTAAATCGCTGTCATTTCGCTTGGAAGCGTCTGCTGCCGTGTGGATTTCCCCTATTTGTGTAATGACGTCATGTACAGGATTCTTGTACAAAGATGGCAGCCGTTACCGGCCCTCATATCCTGAGCCAGAGAATCGTCAGCGAGGGAATGAGGAGTCGGGTACCAACCTATAACGATTGTAATAACAACGTACTGGGCATGTCCGCCTATAGTAGGCGTGTTGGTCCAGATAAAGGGTGTTCCCTAACCTGCTAGATTGATGCCTATAGGTTCCATCGTGTGGAGCTGGTGTATTGGTGTATCCAATGGCATTCCTTGTGTCTCCTCCATGGTGTGGAGTTTTCATCATCGGGGGTCTGATGAGAGAACCTGTATGATTCTGAACTGCACGTCTGTTCGTGAGTGTCCAGGTTTGTTGAAATGCCTGGCGACTGGGGTGTCGTATCTCTCACTTTTGTGGAGGTTTGATATAGATCTCAGGTGTTCCTGAATTCGGATCTTAAAGGTGCGCAGGGATTCTCCCACGTATTGTTTGTTGCATTTGCTACAAGTTAGGAGGTAGACGATGTTTCTAGTTTGGCAGTTACCTATGATTTTGGCCTTGTAGGTTAGGCCCGTGTGGGAGCTTGTGAAGAATCTGTTTTTCTCCATCCTGTGGCAGATGGTGCAGTTTTTTGTTTTGCATGCGATAAATGGGTTTCTGTGCATTACAGGGGCGTGTTCTCTTGGGAGTTTGGCCCTGACAATCGTGTCTTTGATTGTTTTGTTCTTCCTGTATCCAAACAGCGGTGGTTCTGGAAATGCTAACCTGCATTTGTTGCTGGCTTCCAGAATTGGCCAGTACTTTTTTATGGTTTTCTTCAGAAAACCGCCTGTCCTGGTGAACTCACATACAAAGATTGGTCTTTGTATTTGAGTTTTGGCGGTTGTTTTTGGTGGTGGGTGGAGGATTTGTTGTCTGTCTTGTGATCTGGCTTTGGCCCTGGATTTGTTCAGGATGCCTGTGGGGTAGCCTCGTGCTTCAAAGTGTCCTTGTAGGAGGATACTGTTTTTGTCATAGTCCTCTATGAGCGTGCAGATGCGTCTCAACCTGAGGAATTGTCCGTATGGGGACGAGTTCTTACAGTTTGAGGGATGCGCTGAGTCATAATGCAGGTAGCCGTGGGTGTCTGTCGGTTTTGTATAGAGATCAAAGATGATAGAATGATCCTGTGTCTGTTTGACCAGTGTGTCTAAAAAAGAAACTTGTGTTTCTGAGCATTCCATGGTGAATTTGATGCTCTGGTGAGCTTCATTCATGTATGTGACGAACTCTTCTAGGGCTGTTTTGCCGTGCTCCCAGATTATGAATATGTCATCTATGTATCTAACATACAGTGCAGGCTGGTGTGGTGCAGTCTGCAGCAATCTTTGCTCTAAGTCCGCCATGAAGATGCATGCGAAGGTGCAGACGGCCTTGCTTCCCATGGCAGTTCCTCCTATCTGTAGGTAATGCTCGCCATTAAACTCGAAGTTATTGCATTCGAGGACAAGTTTTAGAAGGTTTAGTAATCCTCTGATGGAGAGATCGCCTGGTACCCCAAATTTGCTGCAGAATTTGGCCACCGCTCTTAGTCCTTCATTATTGGGTATGTTAGTATACAGTGAGGTGACATCCATTGTTACTAGAAGCGTGCCGGGTTTTGTTGGACCGAATGCTTCTAGTTGGTTGATGAAATCTGTGGTGTCTTTCACATATGATTTGATCTTTGTGACATGAACCTTGATGTGTTCGTCCACGAAACTGCTGATGAGTTCTGTGGGACAGCCTATGCCGCTGATGATCGGTCTGCCTGGGACTAGAGCGTTCTGTTTGCTTTTATGTACCTTTGGTAGTAGGTAAAATCTAGCTGTGATTGGCGGTTTTGGTAATAGTCTGCCGGCAGTTTGTGCATCAATCTCTTTGTCTCTGACTAGTTGGTCTAGTCTTTTTTCTACAAGGTTAGTATGTTTTAATGTCAAGCCTTGATTGACCTTTTTATAGAACCTTATGTCCGCTAGTTGGCGGTTTGCTTCTGCTATGTAATCCGTTTTGTTTTGGACTACCGTTGCTTGTCCCTTATCTGCTTTCTTAATCACTATGGAGTGATTGTTTTTAAGTTGCACAAGGGCTGTGGCTTCCTTAGTGCTCAGGTTACTTAACTTCGTTCTATGGTGAATATGTTTTCCATATTCGTACCTTATTGCCTTGAAAAAGGCTTCAAATGGCGCATCCAATGTGGGTGGCGGCAATGAAGTTTTTTTGGTGGCAAATTTCCTTGCTATGATGTCTTGAAATGTAGGTGGAGCTGGTACCGGTGGTGGGATTGTAGTACCGGCTCCCTGTTGTAAGAGTGCATGTGGTGGGTGCGGGTTGGGTGTGAAGAAATGTTTCAGACGCATACGTCTAAAAAATGCCTGTAAATCAGTGTATAGGCTTCCCATGTTTGGTTCTGAGACCGTAGGGCTAAAGCCCAAACCTTTATCTAAAAGACTGACGGTTGCCATGTTGAGAGGGGAATCTGAGAGGTTGAAAACAAAAGGAGAACCATAAGTTTCAGAATCTGTATTACCAGCATTATTGTTATGGTTTGATGAAAACAGTGAGTGAACATTGATTGAAATGTTAAAGCTTATTTTAATTAAGAAAATGTTCTTTTTGAACCGTTGACTGTCTAGTCATGCTCTGGAATCTCTCACATTCTGGACGGCTTGAAAGAGCTCTTCTATGGCTAGATTGCTTCTGGTGTCCATTAGCGGCTTGGGGTAGCTGCGTCTGGTCCCTCTATTGTCCCTGCGGTTGGAATTGGCTGGTTTACGGCTTGGCCCTTGTCTTCTGTCTGGCATGTTTGGATACTGGCGGTTGTACCTTCTAGGTTGCCTGTTACTTTGGCGGCGGTCCGTGGTTCTCTTTGCTGGCCTTCGTTTTGGGCTCTGAGATCGATGCAGGCGGCTGTGCCTGACTGTGGTGGCGGCTATCGGCAGTTCCGCTTCTCTGGCAGTTGATTGGTTGCAGCATCGTTCAAAAACTGCCTTGTGGCCGCTCACCACTTGGTATTGTTCCTTCAGCTTTTTGCTTGTGTTGTCAAGCATTAGCTGGGTGAGGGAGAGTTCGAATTCAGTTTCGTGGGTGGCCCACTGTGTTTGGAATTCATTATCCTCTCCCTCAGGATTCCATGTTATCCTAGTGCGAAGCATGCTGGGTGGTGAGTGGTCATTGAGTGACTGCTCTAACCTCTCCATTTGGTATTCCAGCTTGGTAAGCCTACAGGCTGCGTTTCTCCACGTTCTGTAGGCGCCCAGATGTTCTTCTGGGATCGCTGGTTTTTGATATTTGACTGCGCTGTCATCTTTGGCATCTCTGGAGACTGGCAAAGGCGCACTGTCTTCTTCTACCCTTCTGCGCTTCTGTGCCCGGTCGACCTGTGTTTTTGGCGGGTCCACCGTAGATGAGCTGGGCGTTCCAACGGCGGCTGGTGGCGCCACCATTGCCTTTGGTGCCTTCTTGGCGGTGTGTAGGTCAGTGTTGGACTGAGCGAGTAGTATATCAGCCTCCACTGAGTTTAAACTCAGTGCTGACAGAGATGGCAATGTAACCACCTCCGTCTCCCTTGGCAACGTGTTACTAGCTGAACTCATTGTGCAAGTAATGATGATAACTACGTAATCAGATCGGGAAACCAATGTCGTAGGTATTTTAGCCTGACGCTTGGTCGCAAATGTGAGACCAAAAGTCTGAATCTGATTCAGACTTTTGGTCTCACATTTGCGACCAAGCGTTAGGCTAAAATACCTACGACATTGGTTTCCCGATCTGATTACGTAGTTATCATCATTACCAACCTATAACAACTCTTTCCATAGCAACACACTTCAAATTGTCTCCCTTGTCTTAATCATAGTGTAGAGCTGACTGCTTATCTTGTCTTATATATATCTTACCAACTATACATCCGATTGTTGCAAAATTTTCAGCATATGAACAGATCATATTATTGGTTATATAAATATCTTACTCAAGACATTCTTGTTAGGATGTCATGTGATTTATGCTAGAAAATGTTAATTTGAAATAAGATTACTTAACATCTAACCAAGCTTATGCAACATCTGGCGTATAAAATAATAAACAAATGTTTCTTAATCTGGCTTGTCATATGCTCAGTTTAGGTTTAGCTATATTTAGTCAAAGTTTGCTTAGATTAGCATAGTATTTACAGATAAAATTGGCTGATCAACCAGGAAAGTGAAAAACAGTACGGAACTGCCAATAAATCCAAAAGAATCTTAATGCTAAAAAAGGCTCCACTAATATATGCATAATTACTCTAACAAATTTTGAAAACTAAAGGCTAAAATGCCTGTTAATTTTGAATTCATTATGCACCTCATCAGGGTTCCAATGCCAAGTTCCTAAGCACCATTTCTGATTTGAATAACATGTTGGGACATAAAAAAAAAGAAATGTGTAGCAATTATCTTTAGACAGCAAGTTTAGTGGTTGTAGAGTTGCATCTAAGCTTCTCAATTCCATAGCTCATGTTCTTCCAAACCAACCATGATTTTATTTGGTGACAATGGACACATGGAAGAAATTTATCTGCCTACGAATCCATCATGTATCTTGTTATTCTGTCACAAGTAAAGAGGAAATTTCTTGACACAGTTAATATTTATTTACATGTTTTATCTGGAGTGACATTAGTTGTTGGGTGTGGTGTTTACCTGGAGTGACATTAGTTGTTGGGTGTGGTGTTTACCTGGAGTGACATTAGTTGTTGGGTGTGGTGTTTACCTGGAGTGACATTAGTTGTTGGGTGTGGTGTTTACCTGGAGTGACATTAGTTGTTGGGTGTGGTGTTTACCTGGAGTGACATTAGTTGTTGGGTGTGGTGTTTACCTGGAGTGACATTAGTTGTTGGATGTGGTGTTTACCTGGAGTGACATTAGTTGTTGGGTGTGGTCTTTACCTGGAGTGACATTAGTTGTTGGGTGTGGTGTCTACCTGGAGTGACATTAGTTGTTGGGTGTGGTGTTTACCTGGAGTGACATTAGTTGTTGGGTGTGGTGTTTACCTGGAGTGACATTAGTTGTTGGGTGTGGTGTTTACCTGGAGTGACATTAGTTGTTGGATGTAGTGTTTACCTGGAGTGACATTAGTTGTTGGGTGTGGTGATGTTGCTATGTTATCTGGTTAATCAGGTCCAAACTGAAGTGTGATAAGCAAGTTATGTGTAACTAACCCTTACCACAGTGATGTCAATATTCTATCTCTTCCTGTGTCAATAGAAGAGAAACTGGTGTACATTTTTCAACAATTTTGGTGGATGATGTTGCTGTCTACGACAGCACCATCTTCCACCAAATTTGTAAACAAATTAACATCAGTTCATCTTTTAATTTAATTTGAATTTTGCCATCAGAGTACTAAGGGTTAATGTACTACTCAAGTCATCCCCTCAGGTATAATGAACAGGTATAAGTATAGCTGCAATGCAGTAAATAACCTGTTTCACAAACCAAATAGAATGTACTGTTGTGCCCAATATCTTATAAAGAATCTTACTGAATAACATAACAGAACAATGATTTTTAGTCAAATTATTTTAAAATTATTAAGATGTGGTTTCCAAAATTGATTGGCATGTATAGATTACGTTAGTATACCTACCCTGTGTGAGGAATTGCTCAGATAGCTGCCACTCTTTACTCTTTATAAGTTATTTTAAATCTCATAATGTTCAGACGGCTCTTATAATTGTTACATAATGCTGCCAAAAATGAGAGGGTGGGGGCGTTGTTGAAGTGTTTGCTCAATAAAAACTACTTCATTAATCCATCCTGAATGTATTTGGTTAACCTATTTCCTTGTAAATGCTGGATGGAAAGCTACTACATATATCCTGCTTACTAGTTAAACACTGTAATAGCTTTTAGTCTAATTATTTCAAAATACACATGCCAGTCTGCACACCCATATATGCATGTCCATCTACAAGTATGCATTGACAATAATGCATGCATACTTGCGTGTTGAACTCTTCACCTCAAGCTAAAAATTGCACAGATATATCTTTTATGAAGTTATGAAGCTATCATTTAGGTGTTTTTTCCCTCATGTTTCTAGCCATCCCTGACTTGTTGAATGATAGCTAGTGCATAGATCTGCCCGCCGTATCATATAAGCACTGTCTGTCAGCAAGATCATTTATCTTATCGACGATTGTGATGAACACATGAGAATATCTCTTCATAGCAACTTTAGCATTTGGAAGACAAAAAAATTCATGCCTATAGTAAACAAGGATGAGTTAGTGTGAATTAGAAGACTTCTACCAATGACACATTTAGTCTCAGTTGGACATGGTTTGATTCATGGAGGCTGCTGTCTGGTCCAGGCAATTTTCATCATATCATAGGTGCACATCCAAGACATATACAGTTATTATTGTGTATTGCATGTGTATATGTGATGGGCTCTGTGTTGTTGGCATAGATAGGAATCCCTGTGGTTTGATTAGGCCTTGTTGGCATCAAGGGCTTCATGGCAGGTTGGTTGAAAATATTTAGGTCATTATTTTCACAGCATTTTTTATATATTTTCTTTTCATAACTATGCTGTACTGATTAGCCATAATGGCATGAAAAAGCAAAACAGTATATATGTTATCAATGGTAATTAATCCTTTAATCGTCAAGATTGGTGAAAAAAATCTAAATTTGTAGGGAAAGAGGATGATTTTAGAAAATTTGCCACTAATAACTGGCTCGGTTATATGGTTCCCGATCGGGAAAATGCAGACACTCGACTAATGGTACATACAAGACACATGGCTCTCATGAGCTGGTCATGATTGTGCTTCAATCACCTGATACATGTGTAGCTGTTCTCTAAACCACACGCTAAAGCAGTGTACAAAGTCAGTAGAGGTAGCTTGAACTAGAGTACAGGACACGGTGAGGTACAGGACACAGTGAGGTACAGGACACAGTGAGGTACAGGACACGGTGAGGTACAGGACACGGTGAGGTACAGGACACAGTGAGGTACAGGACACAGTGAGGTACAGGACACAGTGAGGTACAGGACACAGTGAGGTACAGGACACAGTGAGGTACAGGACACAGTGAGGTACAGGACACGGTGAGGTACAGGACACAGTGAGGTACAGGACACGGTGAGGTACAGTACACAGTGAGGTACAGGACACGGTGAGGTACAGTACACAGTGAGGTACAGGACACGGTGAGGTACAGTACACGGTGAGGTACAGTACACAGTGAGGTACAGGACACGGTGAGGTACAGTACACAGTGAGGTACAGGACACAGTGAGGTACAGGACACAGTGAGGTACAGGACACGGTGAGGTACAGGACACGGTGAGGTACAGGACACAGTGAGGTACAGGACACAGTGAGGTACAGGACACAGTGAGGTACAGGACACAGTGAGGTACAGGACACAGTGAGGTACAGGACACAGTGAGGTACAGGACACAGTGAGGTACAGGACACAGTGAGGTACAGTACACCTCAGAAATAACTTCACGAGGTACAGTACACCTCAGAAATAACTTCACATGCTTCCAAAAACAATATAAAATGAACTGTTGAATATTTGGAACATAATTGGAGTGGAAAGCATTGCTTCCTTAGGCAGCAATATTTTCCAATCTAATTATGTGTCAAATATTCAACAGAACATTTCTTACATCGTGTTCAAAATTGTACTAACTAACATGGTTCTGTATTTATTTTGGAAACATCCTAGATTATTTATGAGGTGTACTGTACGTATCCACATCTCGGCACATGACCTAGGACTTGAGCTGTTCAATGGTATCCTCACCGTTCACATCCTGACAGTGTGTGAGTAAAACAGTACACTCTGAGGATTATTCAAGGAAATGGTCTCAATGGCGTATTTGACAGCAAAGAGCATCAGAGCAGGACCCCTATCACATCAACAGCAGGTCAGAATCATGTAAGTCCTCCATATATGGACATGGCAGCTAGATGTGACTGAAACGTCCTGGATTGTGTCTGCGACCTGTGTTCATTACCAAAGACCATGCACCATGGAGCGTCCCTAATCTGACTGTTTCTCACTGTGTCAAGTCAACAAGTAGCGAGAGAGGGGCCTTCCAGGTATTACTTCTAACTGCATGAAGTCAACATCTCGCTGAACTGAATATCGAAAACTGATAGTTACACTTACATAATACCTGCCGTCTTAAAGTAAAAGATGTTCACAGTGACAGATGTTTGGCATAGACAGTTTAATTTAAGACACTATTCTAACAATTGACGGCAAGGTACACGGTGCTCTACCCATGTGAGACCATGCATAGCCCATGTTGCATAACCATTTCTGGACATTGATTATAGGTTAATCTTACTTTACGCGAGACGGACAAAAACTTATTTTTGTGTCTTAAAATACCATCGGAAAAGACCTTAAATGTAGAGCGTCATAGCTCATTATTTATTAGCACTCTGTTACTGATGAATATTAATGATTCCTCACAGGCAGTCCTCTACAATTCCCCATCCATCCGCTCACAGGTGTTATCAACTCAAGCATTTTACAGGAAGGTTTTCCAGGAATAAACTGATATAATTCTAAGAATATGGTTGCACTCTCATATCAGTTGATTAATCATGAAAACCTGTCCCTTTTATTTAGTGCGGTGCATATATATGATGGTTAAGGGTATATTAGCTGACGTGTGTATATTGTGTAATACACCATTTTATCCTAGTTACATGTATAGGTAGTTGATGCCAAATAATATCTATGGAAACAGTTTTAGTCCACCACCACACTATTCTGTTATACACTTGAGGGAAGCTGTCTCTATGTATGGTGAATTTGTCATCTTCTGACATTGATAAATGGTCTGGTGTGCTGCTGTAAGTTATTTGTTTGAGTGGTGATTAGTTGTGGATAATGAGAGGTGTATTACTCTAAACATCAAGAAAATAGTGCAAGGATTTGGCTGATGGCCTTCCAGCATGTCATTCACTAAGTGTTTTACACCGGCCCTCATCTACTAGAGAGCTGCTTATGCGTTTTAACACTTTCATTCATGAAGCGACAGGTTTGAAATTTCAAAGCAGCTATACATGAGTTATATTCATTTGGTTTTTTTAATTTTCATTTATTACAACCCTTTACTGGTCAAGCCGGCCAAACCAGCCTCTGCAGTGGGCTTGAGGAATGTCCATTTGCAGGCCAAAATAAGATTATTTTTGAAAATTTACCACTGGAATGACTGGCTCGATAACAGAGCCAGATGACTGGCTCGATAACAGAGCCAGCCATTCCAGTGGTAAATTTTCAAAAATATTCTTGTTTTGACCAGCAGATGGACATTCACTGAGCAAAAATGTAAATTTTCTTGAAAAGTCTTGACCATTAAAGGGATAATATTTTTATTTGAAGATGCTTTATCTCCCAGTCGAATTATTTTCAAAATATTCACAAAATGTTCGTTATTTTCCCAAAGAAATTACCAGCTGATGTTAAATAGTGAGCAGCTTCTTACAATAGTAAAGTTGATATGGGAGGGCAATTATGTTTTTAATGGTCAAGCTGCTTAAAACTGTGTCTGCAGACTGGTCGTTAGGAATGTCTATTTGCAGGCCACAAGAAGATTGTTTTGGAAATTTTACGATCAGAATGTCTGGCTCGATAACAGAGCCAGTCATTCCAGTTTTAAATTTTCAAAAATAGTCTTCTGTTGGCCTGCAAATGGACATTCACTGAGCATAAATTAAAATTTTCACGGGCAATCTTGAGCAGTGACCGTCTTGCATGTCGATGATAAGTGAATACAAAGGAAGAGTATATTTCTGCATACAAATGGTTAATACAAGCATCCAAGCGCCTCAGTGCTTTTAGGTGTAAATCACCAACATCAGTTGAGAAGGTTTCTGGTAAATGAATTATTTGTACAGGTAGATGAACCTGTTGGGTATATATTGTTTGTATACTCTGAGAAGACATTTACTATAGGCGGTCTCTTGTACACGTACTGGAATTAGTGATTGTTTCTGCCAGCTACTAGCTGCATCCCCACCCTCTCGTGTATGCATGCGCACACATGTCAACACATAATGCATATCTATGGAGGAGTTAATGGGTTTAAAATGGGGTTGTGAAGTACAGGTATGATGCAGAACCATTTGAAGTTGGAGAACATCTGACACAGTGGGAATTTTGAAAATTCATGCCTTAATTATCTCGCAAATTCCTGGTGACAGTTTAACCTCATTTCTAGAGAACAAGAAAAAAAAATTTTAATGTTTCTAATTGAAAAGTGGCGTTTAACATGACAAATAGAAGTCTTTTGCAGACCACAAACATACATTCTTCAAGACCACTCCATGGTCCAGTTTTGGGTGGTTTGAGTACCATTAGTTGGTTAATATGGTTACTGAATTTTAGGGAATTGTTCTAGCGTGTTCGGCCATGCACGTCCTCCCTCTTGTTACCCAAGAGATCAATTAGTTAGTAATTGCTAACAACATAAAATATTTTAGGCCATTTAATTAAAATTCATGAATTGTTTGTACCAGAGGAGCTATATAAGAGTAAGTAGGGATATAAGAATAAGTAAAATTGCTATTGCCAGAAACCATAAGCAGAGAGTATAAGTTTGCAGAGTTTGTGACCTCAATCGTTTCTTCACATGGACATAGCCTCTTTCTTGTGTTGTTTAATATGTGCTACTATGATACATCCCTATCTTATATACTGGCATACTCTACAAGAGCAAATCCCCAGTTTCTGAGTGCAGCTCCTTAGACATCGCTGTATGCACATTGATGCACAGGGATCATAGCCTTCCAGTCCTTTTGGAAATTGGATTCATCGATCAAGTATCCCTCTGGCCTGGAAACGATGCCTGTATAATGCAACCTGCTGTACAAGTGTGACAGCTAGCCAGCTCCAAAGGCAGATTAGATCGTCAACAGAATAATCTTCAATGACACACCCATGCCATGTACAATCCTCCTGCTGCATGGGCCTTGCCTTCCCGCTCTGCTCCCGTATCGAGTACCGTGTTTGCAGGCTTTTGATGTCTGCATTAAGTTCACAAAACTTCATAAATATAGACAAGGGGGGTGGGGGATCAATCAACTTCCACCAATGAAATTGCTCGATAAGAAATACAGGAAATCTGATTGGCAGACTGAAACCCGCGAGTAATGTTACGTCACATAGCAGGCGATCAAAGGACAACAAGTATGGCCATATATAACGGAGCTATATGAGTGGGCATAGGTTAGTACAATGGCTACTTACTGGTTTATAAGAAGCATGATTTTATGGTTGATGGGGCCCACGAAGAGCCTGAATAATCTAAGCACTCTGGCTTAGGACAAGAAACAGTGGCCATATAAGTGAGATTCTGAATATCAGAGAATTTGGTCTCATCTGCTCAGGCTTTTAGATGAAGAAAACCTTTGATTTTTGGGAATAGCCCTCTAGTAAACTTGTTATATTGCCAGATACATAGACTAAGACAGACAGACAGACAGACAGACAGACAGACAGACAGACATGAGCGCATAAACAGACAGTGCAGTTACAATCTTTTGCTGTCTCGATCTAATGCTCAGAATAGCTTACTCTAGCAGTTCAGTACACTAAAACCTGACTGTAGTGGACACATTTGCCCTTTAATGGTCAATACTTCTCTCAGTAAAGTCCATTTGCAGGCAAAGAGAAGAGGATTTAGAAAATTTACCACTGAAACGACTGGCTTGATTAAGCCAATCAATACTCCAGTAGTAACTGTTTAAAAAATAGTCATCTATTGGCCTGCAACTTGACTTTTCTCATATTGATTGCAGCAGCAGCAGCAGTTGTTGCCAGGGCTTGACCATTAAAGGGTTAAAACTTGCCATTAAAATTAGATGGTCACTAATCCATGTAAGTTGGTTGGATGGCGACTCCACATTTTGGAGCCTATGGTGACCCAAAAAGCGAGTAACTATTAAAAACATGCTGGACTATACATTTGTAACCTGATAGAACTGGTTTATCAATAACACAGGCATGTATGTATATGTGAAGATTGACCTGGTGTAGAAATCTCTATCAACCATTGTAAGTGTTATGATAATATGCATTAGATGGGAAATAATTTACAATAGTAATTTTGTGTTTAACATTTGCCTAGGCACCAGTAGAGGGATTCATCTATAGCTATGCCCCACCCATTTCTAGCTAAGCTCCGCCCACTTTCTTGCGCATTTTGGAATCGAGTTGAAACTTTGAACCCTGAATTCCTACACTAAATTTCAAGGTAACTGCAGGTAAGCTATTGAATATTTTCAAACTAATTCGCCTGAAGGATGTTGTCGCAACAACTCCCAGTCAAATTAGGTTCAAAATATTCAACAAAATGTTTATTAATTTGTAAATTCATCAAAGATATGCAATTCGTGTACTAGTGACTTTTTGATTTTCATATTGGAGCTATGACATAATTTTGATTGTAATGTCAGCTAACTAGTTACATAATTGATTATGATGTCATATACTTGAGTGACAGATCAGATCCCTCCATTGACTGTTAATGTGATATTTGGAAAACACTGACTGAAATGTACTGCAATTCCATCCTTCATACTAGTTTGTTTTCTCTGCCGTGCAGAAGGTGAAGAAGTCTATGAGTGCAGAGCTGGGTCCGTTGATTGGTGTCCTTGAACGTCAAGAAGAAGATGCTTTATATCAGACCACCGCTGATGAAACGCAGAAAATACATGATATTGTGCTGGAGTTACGCGACGAATGGCGTCACTTAAATGAAATATATGCTGATAAGTTCAGGTATGAATTACAACGATTCTATTCTAACCATATTCTATATTTTAACTTGTCAAAGAGACCACCTGCCTTTCGGGCCATACTATGGCAATTTTCGAGGACAGGTGATCATATTACCACCTGTGTTAAAGAACCTAGCTCATGCAGCATTGTACTGTAGCACAATAACAACTATCTTTAGCTGTATATCGGCTGAATTTCTGCAGAGTACATTTTCCAATGGGTTTAAATTTTGATATATTGACTATTTTGAAAACAATTTGACTGAAAGTTGTTGGTGGCTAAGCCACCAACAACTTTCAGTCAAATTTTTTTCAAAATATTCATCAGGTCCAGAATATTTTTAGTTATTTCCCATTGAAATTATTGTCTGGTGGCAGTCAGACAGTGAACAGCTATACAAATAGTTCTGGATCTCACCCTCCCATACATTTCACTGAACTTATAGACCCAATACCTGCTAAATCTCAAAACTTAATATACAGAAGTATGTAAATAAAACGGTTTTAGTGTGGCAATCCTCGCACTTGAACATTTTTTTTATAAATACGACCACTTAATAGTAAAAAAAGATGCAAATTATGAATTTCACAAATATTAAAATTGCAAACAGTAAAAAGAACTAACATGTTTTGCAGAATGCCAGAGTATTTGGTAGGCCCGGGCGCTGTTGCGTAATCATAGTGATGTTGGCAACTGATTAATTCGTTTGATATCAGTTCTATAAATTATTGTTTTTCGGCTTTGATCTTTGAGGCTACACAGGGTGGGGGGGGGGGGATGGTTTTGCGACACACTGGTGCCACTATTTCGGTGTCGGTTTAGACATATTTAAGATTTTCCGAGTTCCCTCCAATCTGAGTGATCCGTAAGCAAATGTAAGAAACTTTGTACGGGTCTCTGTTAATCCAGAATAACAATAACACAACAAACATAGTCAGAATTTATGTATAGAAATTAGTATGCATTAATAGTATACTAAGCTCGTTACATTGCGATAAAAATATTTACAAATTTACAAATTTTATGTTAGCTTGCAGGTAATGTCTCTTTAACCGTTACCCTTTTATTCGCAAAATCAAGAGGATTTTCCGAGAACCCATGGTAACATCTCCCGCGTTTTTGTTGAATATATTTCCTTGTATATCCATACATAATGGAGAGCCACCAACCACTGTTAGGCATTGTGAGACAAGTATCCATGAATGCCACAGGGATGGTACCAGAAATAACTAGTTGACTGAAGAAAACTGAAAAAAACCAGCTCAAGAAATCACTGGTATGGTTCAGAATATCAGGCACTCAAAAGCTCAGACTGAGAAAAATACACTGGCTTTTAACCCTTACCACTCTGGGTGTCAAAATTTTAAATTTTCAAATAAAATTAAAAGATGAACTGGTGTTCATTTTTCAACAAATTTGGTGGGAGATGGTGCTGTCGTAGACAGCAACATCTTCCACCAAAATTGTTGAAAAATGTACACCAGTTTCTGTGATATTGACACAGTAAAAGATGAAACATTGACATCAGAGTGGTAAGTGTTAAGAGCAAGTTGATGTCGCCGAGCAAAATGCCTTGGTTACCGCATTGCGACGCAGGATGCTGGCCAAATACCATCACTGGAGACACAGACCTGAAAGCCTTTTAATGGCTGTAATTAATTGAAGGTGGCATTGAAGGAATATGCAAGTTTCAATGGATGATATCCGACAATGAACAAATGGCAAGTTACCCCAAGGAAGCGAAAGTGTGTGGACAGCAAGGGATATGCCATTGGTTCAATAGGGTGATTTCCAACTAGAGACAAAGATAGACTAAGATAGTGGCATACAGGTTAAGTAAGTACTATAAGAAATATATAAATATATAGAAATAACTAAGAATCTAACATTATGTTACTGTGTATTGTAGCGTGTATAGTCGCAGCTTAGATCAGTGGCAGAACTTCCATTGTGACATGAAGGAGATCAATGATTGGTTGAATTCTGCAGAGGCAATGATTGCTGACCTGGATCCTGAGGCTAATACAGAGCATCAGGAACTGGCATATAAGGTGTTTATTTAGATGTTTGTCATTGCTTATAGTCACTTTTTATAATGTTTATGGAAGGCTGTATTGCTACAAAAATATCCATTTACTGAGAGAAGGATATACAGTTAAACCTGTCTTGCGGACACCTGCTTTCAGAGCAAGATTCTGATTGATCTGGGGATGGAATAGTTATGTTCATTTGTTATTTTTTGTCTCGCATGTGAAGCAGAAAGCTATTCATAACAATTTTCTGACAACAGTTATGTTTAGCAAAGCTTCTCAGCTTATATTTCTGGAGTGATTAACCATATTTGAACTGAACTTGGGTACATGGATGCCTATGCTGTTTGGAAGCAGCACAGTAAGGCTGAGGTCACAAGGTGAAATGCCACGGTTACTGTGGTACAAAAGCCACAGTAACCATGTGACCTCGACCTCACCATGCGGCTTCCAAACAGCATACACACCCATATACCCAAGTTCAGTTAAATTTCTGCATTGAGCAAAACATCACAACTTATATTTCAGAATTGGTTACTAATATTGGAACTAAATTTGGATGCATGCGAGCTTATGTGATTAGCTCCATTATGAAGATCAAAGTATGTCATCAGGTGTATGGATTGTAAGTCTTTGATGGATTTACAATCTAATTAATATGCAACACCCCCCCCCAGTCAAATTAATATCAAAATATTGAACAGCTTACCTGTATAATTGATATATTGAAATTGGAATTCCAGGAATTCGGTATTCAATGTATTAATACATTCCAATGCATGTTAAATGTGGGCGGACCTTACCTAGAAATGGGTGGGGCTTAGCTAGAAATGGCTGGGGCTTAGCTAAAAATGCATCCCTCTTCTGGTAAGTGTGAATGAATATTATTCTTCTATGAGAAGCTTGATTGCGCTTTATTTGTCCTGACGCGAACTTGTGTGCAAGTTGAGTCTGGATGCCAATTCACAGTTTGCGTCTTCGTTTTATACTTTCCAAATGCAGCTACACATTTAGGTGTGACCGGATTTTGGTTTTGTAGCCGGGATAGACATTTTGTAGCCGGATTGTGGCTTTGTGTAGCCAGATTTTCAAGTTGTGTAACCAGGATTGGTTTTTCCCGTAGCCGGATTGGCTGGGTGTGTAGCCGGTAGAGGTAGCTACCGTAGCCGGATTGGTAAGAAACTTGAAAGATGTAGCCGGGATGGGTTTATCCCATAGCCGGATTGGTTTGGTATGTAGCCGGTTAGGTAGATACCAATAGCCAAATTATTTAAAGATTTTGAAAGGTGTAGCCGGTTTACAGTGTGGTGTAGCCGGTAGCATCTTTCTGTATTGGATACAGCCGTGTTTGTGCAGCTAGAATCTTGTGATACTAAAGTTTTTAGTATGGTGGCTTGAGGGCCACTGGTAGGTGGCCGTTATGTCTATTAGGGCTGTCTTAATAAATTTAGTATAAATTTATTTAGTGTCCATGATCATTGTCTAATGGAGAAGTATAGTGGGAGTAAGATTGGCTAACGAATACTAGTAAATGTATTCTTTCCAGTGTGATCCTGACTCATAGCGTTTCGTACCAAGTTTGGTTATACTCATCAGAGGAGAAATGATATATAAGTGATACATCTTATCATCCATGTTTTTTGGATGTTTTTAAAAAAATATTTAGAACAAGCGGAGGCAGAGAATAATGATTACCTTACCTCTAGTCCAGTTGGTTGAGGATATGGAGCAGATTGTCTGCCGACAGTTCGTCCTCTTCACGGCTCGCCTCTTCAGGGATGAGGAAATCAATATCTTCGTTGTTGAGTGAAAGAGGGAGGAAGGGGTCCTCGGGTGATAGGGTGTTTTGATCTTCTAGGAGGTCTTCCTCGATTGTTGGTCACTGCTAAATTCACAGACCCAAGGAAATTTGGACAACAAGGGAAAGGCATAGCGAACCCTATACATCCATGCGCCAAAAACAACTGCCTATTTTGTAAAAATATGAACAGCACAAACTGTTTCAATAGCTCACACACTGGGCTAAAATATTACATCAAAACAAAAACATTCTGCCACACCATGAATGTCATTTACTTACTCACCTGCAAGAAATGCCTTAAACATTCTGGATTCATCAACTACATTGTATGGATCCAATAGGTATCAATCACGCAGATTGGTAATCATCATCTGCCTCTGGTAGTAAAACTTTTAGTGAATGAATATTATGGTAATCCTTATGATAAAAGTGATTTTTGAAGACAAAATTTATTTACTCATCATGATAATATGATGTAAATGATGCATACCGAACATTTGACTAATCTTGTATATATATATATATATATATATATATTATATGCAGTGCAGTATAATACAGAATGTCATTAATTAAATCATTGACTTTTTCTAATAATGATTTTTGCGTTTAATATTTGTTGAGAAGACCCCCATGGTGAGTTTACATGTATGCTGATGTCATAATCAATTATGTCATGAATGACGTGATTAAGTACGTCATAAACTTCTGAATAGTGTGTCAAGTTGTACAGATTGTATGTCTTTAATAATAAACATTCTGATAGGCAGCAACAGCACCTCAAATTAGTTTCAAAATATTCAACAGTTTACCTGCATAGTTTTCTGGAGATTGAGATTCATGGAGTGCAGGGATTGATCGATCCCCACACGGGGAAATTGTGGGTGGAGCTTAGCTAGAGATTGGCGGGGCGTTGATAAAACTGGATTAATTCATTGCTTCAAGTCAGTCAACTTGTCTTGTTGAATATCCATTTGCAGGTTAAGAGTAGGCAAGTTTTGATATTCGTGCCAGTTATTCCTGTGGTAAATTTCTAAAAACATATTCTGTTCTTGACCTGCCAATGAGAATTTTTCTTGATAAGTGTTAACTATTAAAGAGTTATCCCATTTGTATGTTCTAGTTTATAGCCTGGTGATTATCTGAAAAAATGAATGTTGCTGTTAACCTCAAACTAAAGCATGGGAGAAGTGTTCTGTTTGTTTGAAAGATTTAAGCTTGTTCTCAGCTCTGTAGTAGTATATAATGAATGATCAGTTTTGCTATACTAGATGAAGGATAAACAGTATTTTCTATGTTTTACATGACAGGCTGTTGAAGGTGGCATCCACAGTCACCAGGGTACAGTAAATGGGATGAACGCTTCCGGTAATAAAATATTAACACATTTATCCTCCCCTGACTGTGATCTGCTTCGTAAGAGACTTGATAATTTAAACGAGAAATGGCAGGCATTATGTAGCAGTGTGTTTGACAGGAAACGAGAACCAACACCTGAGGAGAGGTAATGCTCTTAACCCTATCATCGTCAAATTTGGGCAAGAAAATTTCAATTTTCTCTTGTCGATTTGCATGCCAAGAGAACATTTTTTGAAAATTTACCACTCATTTACTCAGTCATTCCAGTGGTAAATTTTCAAAAATGGTCTCGGGGTCTGCAAATGTCCGTTTCCCAGGACCACCGCAGATGCCGGTTTTGGCTGGTTTGATCATTAATAGATTAATATACAGTTTATTATCTTTCACGATGATGTTTTTCCATCTACAGAGTTTGAGTGACTATCCTATTGTGCCCATTTGTTCATATATAGCCGACATAATTAATTTAACATTTTTCCTTATTGGTTTCTGTTGAATAACTAAAATAACCGTATGTTAGGCTAAACAGATTTGAATTAAAAGCAAAAGTTCTTAACCCTTTAACAATCAAATTTGTTTTTAAAATTTTGATGTTCTCATAGAAAATGTTCATTTTCCGACTGAGGGATTATTGTTGAAAATTTACCAGTTGAACGAATGGCTTGGTTATTGACCCAGTTATTCCAGTGATACATTTTCAAAAATAGCATCTTGGTCTGCAAATGGACATTTCTCAAGACTAGTGCAGAAGCCGTTTTTAGCTGACGTAGCGGTTCAAGGGTTAATACTATGAACCTGGAGGCCGAGTTTGTATGCCATTAATTTTTGTTGTTATTTGGTCAAGTTAAGACTTAAAATATGTGCGAAATTTGTTAAGATTGTGTTATCCATTTGATAACTTCTCAGACATAACTGATTTGAACGAGAATATATATCAAATGCTGTCATTGCGGTTTATGTCACTATCCATAACTATCATTCTTTAAAATTGATTCAAATGTATCCCAAGTGGGCAGCCAGTTTGACTCTCAAAAGTTGATTCCTGACAGTTATTTTCTATGAACAAGAGTTATTTCCCTTGGTACCCATAACCAATTGCGGATTATAACTACAAAATAATTCATATTTGATTGGTTCAGATTTGAAGGTGACCTTGACCTGACGACCGAGATTGAAGTGATTGACGATGATGATGATGATGCGTCGAGTGTCAAGACTACTGAGTTCACTGATGACATGGATGAGGTGTTCTTCCTGATAGATGAGACAGAGAACATACTCAGCTCTGCCTATCAGCCTGACCCTGTCTATCTACGTGACCTTCTCACCAAGATGAAGGTAGACAAAACTAGATATTAACCCTTTAATGATAATACCGGCCAGAACCGGCCTCTGCTATGGTCTTGTGGAATGTCCATTTACAGGCCAAGAGAATACAATTTTTGTTAATTTACCACTGGAATGACTGGCTCGATAACCGAGCCAGTCATTCCAGTGATAAATTAACAAAAAGTGTATTCTCTTGGCCTGTAAATGGACATTCAATAAGATAATATTTAAATTTGACCTTTAAATGGTTAATCATATATTTGACAAGGTTGGTCAATGAAATGAACTTGGGATTTTGCTTAGGAAATGTTAATTTGAAGGGGAAAATTATTTTAAGAATTTGAATGAAAGTTGTTGCTCCTCTAGGCACGAATAATTGTTGGTCAACTTTTTCTAAAAATAATTCGCCTAGCACATTGCAAACTATCAATTCACCAAGCACGGTATGACTAAAATTTATTTGTTGGATAGTTTTGTATACAACAGGAACTTTTGATGTCACAACTCGATACAAGATTGCGAAGCGGCTGCTGGCATCAGAACTCTGAGATTTATTTAGTCCTAATTTGAATGGCTTTAAACCTTTAATGATCAAATTCGGTCAATAAAATTTCAATATCTGCCTATTGAATGTCTATTTACAGGCCAAGAGAATACAATTTTTGAAAATTTATCACTGGAATGACTGGCTCGATTATCGAGCCAGTCATTCCAGTGGTAAATTTTCAAAAATTGTATTCTCTTGGCCTGTAAATCGACATTCCACAAGACCAAGGCAGAGGCAGGTTTGGGCGGACTTGACCATTAAATGGTTAACAAGCATTTACAGCATATATAGTAGCATATGTACCTAGGTCACATTACAGGTATGATAATTCTACAGATTCAGAATGAAAAATACCAATATAATGCTTATAGTGTTATAATGGTATCATAATTGTATGCAGATATTTACATAGCAATACAGTTACCAATCCACATTAAATCTTTCTTGTTGTTTGCTAGCATAAATAATATTTATGACATTAAAAATGACAATAAAATTGTGAAAAATCATCTTAAAAAATTAATTCTAAAAGTAATCGCAAAATGTTTCTTATACAATTTTTTTTACAGAATAAAGTTGCTATTGGTCAGAGGTGTGCATGAAAATACACACACGCAAACTCTCACACCCACACATAATAGACACGCACTCACACACATACATCATATGAGCAGACATACAGGCACACATATGCATACAGTGCATGTATGCACACGCACAGCAAATAATACTATAAATGAAATGTAACTAATTACATGCATTATAGTAAATGACTTGATATTAATTATATTTATGTATAAATCATAAATTAGGAATATTTTATCCCTATCACCTGCTATCACAATATGTTTGAGTTATTAACTTTATTTCCATTAATTATAGGTAGGCTGACAGCTTGCACATTATCCTACCTACATAAAATGAATACATCTATTAGATTAACCCTCTTACTGATGATGTTACCAGCGAAGACAGCACCAGCTTGCAACAACATCTTTATTTCATTAGCTCTTCACGACCATTTGATGGTCAGATTTAGTTCAGAAAATTTAAATATTGACCGTCTTGACCATTAAAGGGCTAAATTGTAACATTGGAATATTTGACTAAAGCTGTAAGATGATTAACCCTTTCATCTGTGAATTCCCGATATCTCATTTTCAAGGCAAGCATACAGGAAAACTGTAGAATATTTTGAAATTAATTTGACTGGAAGCCATTGCTGCCTAAGGCAGCAATGGCTTCCAGTCAAATTATTTTCAAAATATTTAACAGAATAAGTTTTATATTGGAAATTTTTTCCCAAATTTGTCTTTAAAAGGGTTAAGTGAAAATGGTTGGTCAACACTGGTTAAATAGGTCAAAGGGTTACGCATATATTATAAGTACCCATTAGTATGCGCATTATATTAAAACTCCACTCCAGTAAAACCTCCATAGAGACCAAATTGTGGTGCATAAACAGTTAGTTCTATAGACGGGTGGTTGCTTAATACAGATGACATGCCTCAGGGTATGGCCTTTTAGAGCTACATGATGGCAGTTCTTTAAGGCAGGTCATCTATCTATCACCTGTCTTATAAAGAACCACCATCATTTGGCTACTGAAGCCAGGTGGCCTCATGCACAGGATTGAGTGTTTTAGTCTATTAATTGTTAACGTTGTTCTTATAGAAAATGTCCATTTGCAGACCAAGAGAAGATTATTGTTGAAAATTTATCGCTGAAATGACAGGATCGATTATTGAGTCAGTTATTTAAGTGGTAAATTTTCAAAAGTATTCTTGTTCTGCTAATGCACATTTCTCAAGACCACTGCGGAAGCCATTTTTAGCTGGCTTGACCATTAACCCATTCACATGTGAATTCACTATATCTCGTCTTCACGGCAACCATACAGGACAACTGTTGAGTATTTTGAAATTAATTTGACGTGAAGCCATTGCTGCCTAATGCAGCAATGGCTTCCAGTCAAATTAATTTTAAAATATTCAACAGAATTAGTTTTATATATCCTTTTTCCAGGATTTGTCGGTGAAAGGGTTAAAGGGTCAATAATTAGGAAGGTGTGTTATTAAAAACTACACTTTTATCATGGTTATTAATCAAATGTTTGTAAAGCATATTTACCTGATATTCAGCATGGCTAGATTAAATATAGGGCAATAAAAAAAATCTTTCATGTTTCCTAATTAGTTGTATTCATTGATTATATTATAGTAACAAGAAGTATTCCTACAAGGCATCCATAGAAATTAAAAGCTTAGTAGACTTAGTTTGAACAGCAGTCAAGGGGAATAGAAGTCTTAAATTGACAAATATAATTTTGATTTGTTAATTGTAATCAATAAATTCGTTGAAGAACGTAAAGTTATAATACATCGCAAAATGCCTGAGTTTATTAAGGTTGATAAGACTTGTGAAGCCAGTGAGCAGGTGGGTAGAAGGGTGTTTAGAAATCTTCATAGAAGCATCAATAAACACACATAAATAAAAACTCATTTAACCCTTTAATGCTCAAATCTGTTTTCAAAAAATATATTCTCATAGAAAATATGCATTTGCAGGCCAAGAGATTAGTTTTGAAATTTTACCATGGCAATGACTGGCTCAGTTATCGAGCCAGTCATTCCAGTGGTAGATGTTCAAAAATAGCCTTCTTGATCTCCAAATGCACATTTCTCATGACTACTGCAGAAACTGTTTGTGGTCGACTTGGTCAATAAAGGGTTAGAGTTCTATTTTTGTTATCAAGCCAGTCATTCCCGTAGTAAATTTCCAAAAATTATGTTCTCTTGGCTTGTAAATGGACATTGTTTAAGATTAATTCATAGACCAATTTTGGCCGGCTTGACCATTAAAGAGTTAAAATCAACAGTACAATGTATGTAGCGTTTTATTTGATCTTTCGCAGTTGCAAAAATAGTACCTTTGTGTCATATGGGATTAAGTCAGTTTCACCTGTATTGTTTGTATGTTTACCAGGACAGACAAGTTATCCTAGCATCAAAGCAGACGCAGTTAGATAGCGTGAATGCCAGCGGACAAGCAATGTTACACTCCAAAAACCGGCTGACAGAGACAGATCGTGAGAATGTGGTCCGAGATCTAGATAACATGAATATGCGATGGAACAAGGTCTGTCAAATGACCTAATTGGTAGTTCTTATTGGTTATATACTACATGTATGTGTCTGTATAAGGTTATTTCCTTTCCACAATAATGTGTATCTTTGTGCACACATGCAACAAAGAAATGTGCATGTGTGCGTACATGCGTGCATGTTACTTTTATTTTAATAATGATTAACTTTGACCTACTTTTAGCGTTTATAGAGTTCAAAGTAATGAATTACGTGATACAATAGTAATCATTGGGTCTGACCATCACCAAGATAGAGTATATGTAAAATCCTACGGTAGATGGTAAATTTTCTCAATTTTTGTTGGCATATTTTCATCTTGCCTACGAACATGACAAAGCAGAAATGAGACGGTATGATAGATTTGTGAAAAAGCTGAAACAATGCTGGTGGATATCGATGAGAATAGGCCTACTGTTAGGAATAACGATATCCATTGTGTGCTAGAAAATTAGCTTGAAATTTACCATACGTTGACAGTAAAGTATTTAGGATGTTTCAAGGCTATAGAAACTCGATCTATTTTCTTGAGCACTAGATGTCTGCATCCACATATAATCATCACCTATTTTCATATTATGTAACATGTTGTAGGTGAAGTCAGAAGTGCCTGAGCGTGTCCGAGCATTAGAGGAACGCTTGTCAAAACTGAGTGCTTTTACGCAAGAAATTGATGACTTGCTAATCTGGATGCGGAAAACCCAAGCCACAATCACAGCAGGAAGTGATGCAGAGAACAAACAGCCAGATTATTTGGTCAGTGAATTAATGGACCTTTCCATTTTTAGCTAAGCCCCTCCCATCTCTAGCTAAGCTCCACCCACTCCTCGCTCGTGTTGGGATCCATCGATCTCTGAACTTCCTGACTCAATTTCCAGAAAGCTATACCGGTAAGCTGTTGAGTATTTTGAAACTAATTTGACTGGTTGCGGCAGCAACAGTGCCCAGTCAAATTAGTTTCAAAATATTCAACAGCATGTTTATTAAATAGTAGAGACATACAATTCCTACAACGTGTCGGACTATTAAGAGTTAAAGACGAGCCATATAGAATCATTTATGACATAATGATTATGACTTCAGCATATACATCACTTAGATGGTTATGATGTCATACGATCGATGGATAAACTTGGAAAGGTCCATTATAATGAGTTTAGTTGTGACATCCAGATGGTATACATCAATTGGTCTGTCAGTTTGTCCTTCGGTCAAACTTCATGTTTTTGACAAAGCCACATGTAGATCGCAGCCCCAGTTCATACATGATACATGTATATATGCTTGTTTGATTAGAGTATAGGAGATTATGGCAATGGAGGAATCCAGATTTAGCTATGCCCTGCCCGTCTCTAGCTAAGCCCCACCCACGCTTTGCCGGTGTTGGATTCAATTGATCCATGCACTCTGAATCTCAATTTCCAGAAACTATACATGTAAGCTGTTGAATATTTTAAAACTAACTTGACAACAGTGCCCAGTCAAATTGGTTTCAAAATATTCAACACAATGTTTATTAAATACGTGACAGACTGTTAAGCTTTTAGGACGGACTAAATCGACAATTTATTATGATGTCATCCTACATGTGATGTAGTTGATTGTGATGTCATATGATTGACTTAGAAACTGGATTTATCAATTATGATGAAATAAAATAAAATTATACACTTCCTGCTCCGGGCGCATGTACATGCCTCCTGACTTATCAAGCCTATATTCATAATATGTACCTTCCTCTTACAGAAGCTCCAGTCATCAATTGATGCACAACGTGCTAAAGTCGATTCTATGAATGTAACTTATAAACGACTCCAGCAAGACTGTGACCAGCAAGGGATCACAATGCCACCATCCATTCAGAAGAAAATGGAAATCGCCAATAATGATTGGTTGCAAATACAGGAAGTGGTTGGTCAGGCTCAAGCAGCGGTGAAGACGACTGTCGTTATTGAAGAAGTTGCGCTTACAGGTAACGATTCAGAGAGATAATAGATGGACCCATTTCTAACTCTGCCCCGCCCATTTCTAGCTAACCTCCACCCACGCTTTACTCTCGTTGGAATCGATCAAACGCTGAATTCTCAGAATTTAAATATCACGGTAACTATATAGGAGGTAATCTGTTGAATATTTTGAAACTAATTTGACTAACAACTTGTTTATTAAATAGTATATCCATCAAAGACATACAATTGGTACACTTAGCGAACTATTCCAGCTTCATGACAGATTATTTCTGTCAGTTATGATTGTGACATCGGCTTACATGTGACATAATTGCATCATATACTTGAGCGACAGAGCAGATTTATTCATTGCTATGATGAGATACTATGATGTTTATTTCAGGGTATTGTCTGATGAGAGTAAATCATTCATTATTCAGATCTAAGCAATGGTCGCTTATACAACTTCTCTCTTATATTTACTTCAGCGTGTTGTGGTTAAATAAGCCAAAATGCCTTCTGCAATGGTCCCGATAAATGTCCATAGGACTAATATTTTAGAAAAGCTAACCCTGAAATGACTGACTCCGTTAATGACTGTCATTCAAGTGACAATTTTATCAATTATTCTATTGTACTGCAATTTTACACCAGATATGGAATTGCTTCTATTTTCCTGACCAGTGATAAATCTTGAACATTAACTGTCTTGCAGCTGCAGGCTATCAGACAATAATCTCAATGAGCAGAAACTTGTGACATGCTGAATATTTTGAAAACAATTTGACTGAAAGTTGTTGGTGGCAAATGGTCTTCAAAATATTTAATAGGTTCAGAGATATAACCATTGGAAGGTGTCGTCAGCAAAAAACTCAGCAGTCAAGTTAAGAAGACTGTTTCACTGCAATAGGCAATTCATAGTTTCACACACCCGGGCATTTTGAGATCAGCCGCCCCTAAAGTGAGGCAAACTTACTCCATGCTAAAGAGGACTGGCCATAGCAACACATTGTTAACATTATCCATGAAGCTCAAACCATAAAATCCTGTATCTGTGAATCTGTAATAACCCCGCCCAGTATCAGACAACATCAAATCATGAGTAAATCTTGCAAGATAGTAAAGAAAATGTAATTAAGCTTTCACGGCCCATTGGTCATAATGTTAGATTAGCTGCTCCAAAAATGGTGTCACTCCCAGGGTATTATGGGGAAATTTTATTGTGATGATGTCATCGTGATTTTATGAATTATATGTAAGGATAATAACAGCGTCCACAGGTATCGGTTATTTTCTCCGATATCCGTGTTAAGGGGCGGGCCTTCACCCTGACGAGGTGATGCCAGCCGGCTCCATTGTGTGGAGCTGGTGGATCAAGTGCGACTCCTTCGCCTGACGGTTGATTCAGGGTCGGAGGGGTCTGAGGAGAGCGCTTGTATGATGCGGTAGCTCATGTGTGCTCTAGTGTGGCCGTGTTTGTTAAAGTGCCTGGACTCTGGTGTGTCATAATGCTGAGTTACGTCATAGTTTATAGGCGTTAACATCCTCCTCTGGGATGGCGAGCCTTTTGTAGCCTGTTCTATGCCATTTGGGGGTTTTGGTGGCTCATTGAGGGGAGGGGCTCCTTAGTTTCCTCCACCCTCCTTCTTTTCCTTTCCCTAACGGGCAGCATGGTGGGTGGGTCCACCATGCTTGAGCTGGGGGCCCCTTTGGCGGGCGTGTTGTGGCTATTCTTGGCGGATAGTTAAGTTTTTAACGGCTCTCTTAATAATTCCACTTCTATGGCTTCGATTGTGAGCCCCGAGATGGAGGGCATCACAATCTCTGTCTCGGTGGCGGCTTTGTCATTCTTGGCAGTATTCATGTTTTAAACAGATTAATAACAACATCTCAAACACTTCGAGTCTTATGAGATATCCTGACGCTTGTTCACAATGGTGTGAATTCAAGTAAAGTCTGAATTGTCTGAGGAGGTTCCTTATATACTCTCCCCGGGGGCCTCCAGTCGCTTTTTGGCGGCTGTAGGGTGTTGCGCATGCGTGGAGGCATGGCAGCCTTATAGCTGGGTGGTATATGGCGGTCAGGCATTTGGCGAACTGGCGGTTTGGAGGCCTGGCGACCTAGCGGCTTGGCGGCATTTTTTGGCGGCCTGGCGTTATTTTGGCAGTATTTTTTGTGCGTTTTGTTAGGGATTTCTTTGTGGTGTTATGCCTGTTTTGTTTTGGCATTTTATCCAGAAATTTTTCGGGATATGTAGGCGGTGGTCCCTATCTAGGGTGACCATTCAAAGATGTGATCTAACACTGAGACATCTCGCGTGTCTCTGTTGGTTTAGATATGATTCAGACTTTAAGCGTTTCGTTCAAAGTGTTGAACTCATCAGAGGAATAGAGTGGCCTCATAAGATTGTGTTGGCCTAGGTGGGGCTTTACTTGAATTCACACCATTGTGAACAAGCATCAGGATATCTCATAAGACTCGAAGTGTTTGAGATGTTGTTATTAATCTGAATTATATGTAAGCATTAATACTGATCCTGTGTTGTGTGTGTATGTTTCTTGTGTTTAGTAACTTTAGACATTTGTGTAAATGAATGCATCCCCCCAAAAAGTCATTAGCCAGACAATTCGCATAATTATTACTAACTGTATGTAATGAATACGAAAAGGAAAGGAGCCTGATGAGATATAATTAACCATTTAATGGCCAAATTTTGGCCGAAAAATCCAAATAATTGCTTATTGAATTGTCCATTTGTGAAAATTCACCTGTGGAATGAGTGGCTTGGATATCATGCTAGTCATTCCAGTGAACTGTTCTCTTGGCCTACAAATGAATATTGCCTGGGGTCACCAGTAAATGGTTAATAGACTTATCCATACAGAGAGAATAATTTTGTGATTAGAAAAATGTTAGATGACAGAGATCAAATATGATAGCTGCTGCAGTTCTATATTTCATTCTCAGGGGACATAAATCTTCTGATAATTCACTATTAATAAATTTAAACATTCAAGAGTTGTCTTCCTTGCTTCATAGTAAAAATATCAGAATATGTTTCTACAATGTATGCTATTTTTCATCAGAAATTGTCCAGTAATTCAGTTTTTTCAATGTTACTTAAAAACCATTGTGTTGGTCTTTACACCATATAGAAACATCTTATGACAACATGGTTTTCAATATAAACACAGATGAACGCATTCAACAGTGGGGCCTATAGACTAGATGTACATAAACTCTTTCCGATGAGAGAAATATTAAATTTAACATTTTGAAATCTATTTGATGATGATTTGATGTTCCATTGCTACCTATGGCAACAATGACTTTAAGCCGCATTATTTTCAAAAATACAAAGCAGTTAACAGTTAATTCTGTTTAATAAATGATTTATCATCCCTTCATAATGAATGGGAAAGGAGGGGCTGTTGTCAGCCCTGTTGGGTGGCAATGATATAGCATTGCGCTCATTCATATATACACATGTAGGTGCATACATACAAATTTGTTTTTGGGGCAATAACTTTGGTTAGACTAAATAAATTTGAATTTAATATAATATAATTCTAATAATTTATGATAATATAATATTTGTATGATTCTACTATTCAGCTACAGTTGCGAAGACGGAATCAACAGCCATACCACCAGCAGCGCCCGCATCACCAGTGAGCCCTGCACCAGCTTGGGATGAGTTTAACCACTCATATCTTGAGCTGAGTAATTGGCTGGTTATTCTGGAGAATATGCTTCAGTCACAGAAAGCTCCTTTAGCTGACATCCCTGAGTTAGAGGACCTCAGTCTTAAAACAAAGGTAAGCTGTTATATGGCATTTAATCAGGACTTTATACCTTGATTCATTTCTTAATTCATTGTATTGTTTATTAACCCTTTAATGGTCAGGATTTCTCAAGAAAATTTAAACATATGCTGCTTAGTGAATGTTCATTTGCAAGCCAAGAGAAGACTATTTTTTTTAAATATACCATTGGAATGATTGAATAGGTTATTGAGTTAACCTGACTTGTTTATCAAGCCAGTCATTCCGGTTGTAAAAATTTCTGAAATAGACTTCTTTTGTGCTGAAAATAAACCTCTATCAAGATGACTACAGAAAGCATTTTTGGCCATTAATGTGTTAATATAGAAGCTTTTGATGTTGCAGTGCATTCATTCCTAGTCTGTCATTGATTGTGTGTTGTCATAACTAACTGTCCATATGCCTATAGATAGATGTTTGTTCCATATAGCTAGAGAAATAAATGTTGTTGAAATTTTTTCAAACACCCATTATGCGACCTGAATATTAAACAATAAGGCTATGATGGAATTGAAAGGTACGTTAGGTAATCGACTAAAAGAACAATAATGTTTTTGAACCAAGCAATCATTTGATGTTGGAAAAGTCTTCAGCGGTTTTCTGATTTAAGTTTTTTTAAACATGTAATATGGAAGACGGAAATAAAGGTGCTAATTGATCTCAAGTAAGCTCAACAGTGTTCAATGTAAAGGGATCTATTTCTAGCTATGGCGCACACATTTCTCGCTAAGGTTTTCCCCCGTTGTCCGGGTACTCGAATCAATTTATATGCTTTGAACCATGAACTGTCAGAATATCAATTTCAAAGTAACCATACTTAAAAAACACTTTTAGCTCACCTGGCCAGAATGTCCAAGTGAGCTTATGGCATGGCGACTGTCCGTTGTCAGTCTGTCCATCCGTCTGCATCTGTCCGTCCATCAACTTTTGCTTAAAAACGCTACTCCTCATTAACCGCTTGGCGGATTTGAAGCTAATTTAGCTAGAAGATCATATGGGGTTAGACTTTAGAACTTGTGTACAGAAATTTGACTGGTAAATTTTTTGGCCGCCCATCTTCAATTTTCTGAAAAATTGCGCAAAATCGTTTAAAACGCTACTCCTTATTAACTGCTTGGACAATTTCAACCAGGCTAAGCTGGGAGGATAGTATGCTGGTATGTTTCAGAACTTGTATACAGAATTTTGATAGGTCAATTTTTCCGGTGCCCATCATCGATTTTCTGAAAATTTATGCAAATCACTTAAAAGCCTACTCGATAACCACAGGGTCAATTTCAATCAAATTTGGATGAAAGAACCCTCGCATGGTATTCTTCAGAACATATATACAGAATTTTGATTGGTCCATTTTTCCGGTGGCCATCTTGAATTTTCCAAAAAATGGCGGGAACTCATTTAAAACGCTACTCCTCATTAACTGCTTAAGCAATTTCAACCAGACTTGGCTGGAAGGATACTAGGCTGGTAGGTTTCAAAACTATATATACAGAATTTTGATTGGGCAATTTTTTCTATGGCCATCTTGGATTTTCTTAAAATTTCTGAAAATCACTTAAAAGCCTACTCCTTGATAACCACTTGGCCGATTTCAATCAAACTTGGATGAAAGAACCCTGGCCTGGTATGCTTTAGAATTTCTGTACAGAATTTTGATTGGTCAGTTTTTCCGGCAACCATCTTGGATTTTCTGAAAAATGGCGGGAAGCCATTTAAAACGCTACTCCTCATTAACTGCGTGCACAATTTCAACCAGACTTGGCTGGAAGGATACTAGGCTGGTAGATTTCAGAACTTGTACACAGAATTTTGATTGGTCCATTTTTCTGGCGGCCATCTTGTTAGTTGTGGCTTACTACTAGTGTTGGTCTGTCTGTCTGTCAGTCTGTCAATTTTTTTTACACTTTATAGAAACATCTTATGGCAGGTATAACAAGTAAGCTGTTAACTATTTTGAAACTAATTTGTCTAGGGACTGTTGCTGCCTATAGCAGCAAGAGCTCCCAATCAAATCATTTTCAAAATAGTCAGCAAAATGTTTATTAAACTAAGTTCATCAAAGACATACAATTCGTACACTTCTCATTTTGATTGTGATGGATTTGATTATGACGTCCGATACATGAGCGACAGGTGGACTCCCTCTATTCAACATGAAGCATTGAAGCATTATGCTGTCATAGATTTGAAGACTATTATTAGCTTAGCTGGCCTGAAAGGCCAAGTGAGCTTATGCCATGGCAACCATCCGTCCATCCATCTGTCTATCAACCTTTCCATTAA
The DNA here is from genome assembly GCA_034401795.1 of Chaetoderma sp. LZ-2023a. NCBI lineage: Eukaryota > Metazoa > Mollusca > Caudofoveata > Chaetodermatida > Chaetodermatidae > Chaetoderma > Chaetoderma sp. LZ-2023a. The sequence continues at coordinate 59,794,040 of CM067374.1, read as the reverse complement.
ACCACATCTTCTCAAGAACCACATGGGTGATTTTAATTATATCTGGCAGGAAACATCATTAGCGCAGAGAGAGTCAAGTTTTTTCAAACGAAGCCGATTGGCCGATGTGGCTGGCGGCCATTTTAGAATGTTGCTGATATTTAAAAATGGCTTTAAAAATCTCTGAAACCGCTTCGGGGCTCGATTTAAAACTCATGAAATATCATTTAGAGCAAGAGCTGAACCAAGTTGGTTCAAGGGAACTAGATTGGACAAATTGTTTGGCTGCCATCATGGATGACCTAGTATTCCAGAACCGATGAATGGATCGGGCTGAAATTTGGGAAATATTATTAGGCATTAAGGGCCATTAACCTTTGTTCAAAGGAAGCCGATCGGCCAATTTGGCTGGCAGACATCTTGGATTTTGACCGATTTTTAGAAATGTCTTTAAAAATCTTGTCGGAAACCGCTTGTGGAGATCGATTTAAAAAATATTACGCATCATCTAGAGCAACAGTTGAATCATGTTTGTTCAAGGGAACTTGATGGGCCAAATTCTTCAGTGGCCATCTTGGATGACCTAGTTTTCGCAAAAATGACCCAGAATCACTGTATAGACCAGGCTGGAATTTGGGAAATATTATTAGGCATTAAGGGCTGTTAAACTTTGTTCAAAGTAAGTTACTACATCAAAAACACATGACCACCGTGGTCCTATCAAAATGTAGCATGTTTGGTGGCCATATTGGATTTTTTATTTGGTGGATTTTCAATCTGAAATTGGTTTTATATAGTTGTTTGGATATGTTGATTTCAAATTTGCCTCCTTCGAAACTGTCTGAAGTAACAGATTGATGGCCATCTTGGATTTATTTACCGGTAAAAACTCCCAAAGTAAAGCAATGGGAAATTGAAAATATTTCCCCGAGAACCACTGGACCAATTTTAATCAAATTTGGTAGGACACTTACCTGTTCTTCTTGTGGTTCTGGCCAAACCTTAGTGTTCTACGTAAAGGCGATGGATGACCTTTGTAGTTGAAATGCATGTGTGCCACATGTTCCCGGTGAGTCTTCTTATTAATTAGCCATTTCACGTCTGTCACAAACAGTTCCTCCAAATGTCAAAACACTTGATTTAAGATTTAAGATTTCATATTTATATATGAAACCAGTAGAATATTTTAAAAATAATTGAAACATTTATTCTCTGTTATGTTATATGTGTAACATTTCGTAGCTATTACCAATTTAGAATGAAATAGCCCAGTTAATCCTTTCACTGATAAATTCCCTGTATTTCAATCTCAGGGCAAACAAACAGGAATGCATTTAATATTTTGAAATCAATATGACTGGAAGCTATTGCTGTATAAGCAGCAATGGCTTCCAGTCAAATTAATTTCAAAATATTCAACATAATAAGTTTTATATTGTAAAGAATATACATTTTCAGGGATGAGTTGGTGAAAGGGTTGATATTGTGTTACGGATAATTAATCAGTGATTATTGTGGATTTTTTACCCTTTCAAACCTACAGACCAAATAGGCTATTTTGAATATTTTGAAATGAAAATTTTTTGCACTATATCAAATATTTTGGTGAATATTTTGTAACTGTTTTAACTCGCTAATGGTCAAGCCGGCTAAAATCTACTTCTGTAGTGACCTAGAGTAATGGCCACTTACAGGACAAGAGAAGATTTATTTTTAGTTAGCCTCACCCACTGAGAGGAAAACGGTATTGTAATGAGCTCTGTCTGTCTGTCTGTCTGTCTGCCTGCCTGCCTGGAGCGGTATCTAAAAAAATGATTGGTATGATTTTGTTCAAATTTCAACACATGGAAGGAATGTGCCGTGTAAAAGGATTTGCAGGCATTGTTTGTGATTCGGATAAAAAGCCCATATCCGAATCGAATCAAATTCTGGATCCGTTGTTATGTTAGCAAATACCAGTCCGATGTGACTAAGATTTTATCACAAGAAAGCGTCTGACCATACACTAGGATTCCACATCTTTGGGCATGATGGAAAAAAATCTAAAAAATCTGTAGAAATACAGCATATCTTTAAAATCTGAAAACCAGAGGGCAATGGTCTGCAGTCTCTAATTGCTCTTGTTTACAACTGGAATGACGGGATCGAGAATTGAGCCAGTCATTCCAGTGGTAAATTTAAAAAATACTCTTCTCTTGGCCTGTAATGTACATTTGCTAAGCAAAATCTAAATTTTCTTGATCAGTGTTGGCCATTAAAGGGTTTACAGTTGTGGATGGTTTGAATTTGAGATACAGGTATTTCAGGTTTGAAAGGGTTGATAATTAATCACATTACTTTATATTAATCACTACCTGTTTTAAAATTTACCTGTTATTGTGTATTATGATTATCTGTAAATAGTCGATATTGTGTGCTTAATGGATTACTCAACTTATCCTATGCTAGTTTACCTTATATTTAGCTGGTAGAATTTTATAGAATGGTATTTTCTCATTTCTATCACAAAGTCAAAGAAATCTATAAAAGTGTATAATAGCCCAATGTGGATAAATTTCTCCATTCTATGAAAGCAGCCATTATTTATTATTCAACCAATCAGAGACAGCTTAAAATTTCGCCTCAGCGCTTACTGGGTGCCAACATAATTTCAGAGTGTGCTGTACAATTTAATGGAATGCATCAGAAAACTGAATGGTTCAGGATTTATATGCCCTAATCTATCAGTAGAGTGCAAGATGAGTTGAGTACCCTTGATGTCTTCTATCTATCCGTTGTGCATATTAGCGTGTTGTCTCCCTTTGTTCCAGAGCACTATAGCACCCTCCTCCTCCTCTGTGTCGCACGATGTTCCTGATAGCACTGTTGTTGTACATGGCATTAGGGAAGAACATGCCCATCTTCAGGTGTGTGTTCATATTGTTTATGATCGTGTTAACCCGCTAACCATTACACACACATGAAACTATATAATATAAGGAATTTTCTGTTGAGTATTTTGTACATAATTTAACTGGAACCTGTTGCTACCTACAACAGGGCTGACTAGGCAGCAACAGGTAGCAGTCAAACTAGTTTCAAAATATTTAACAGCTTTCTTTCATAGTTGTCTTGAAATTGAGATACTGTAATTTTAAGGGTTAAAGTGTTAATAATGTCAGTATTACTAACAGTGTAACTATGTGCTTACATTCTTTAGCGATATTAATAATAACTATATTACTAACAGAGCAACAGTCTAATAATTATTTGCTACACTTGGTACCATCATACAGGAGAAGGGAGATAATTCATATTTTAAGTCTTCTTATATTTTCCAACAAATTGTTAGACTGAAGAATAATAGTTAAGAAATATGCTAAACAAAATAAATTTCGGCCTCCATTTATCTACAGGGTGGATGGGTGGGTGGGTGGGTGTGCGTGCATGTGCCTGTTTGGGTGACCCAATTACAAGAATCGCATTTCTGAAAGGTAACTCATGTCTTACTCATACAGGTAGGTGCCCCTAAGAATTCTTGTGTTTTTAGCTCACCTGGCCAGAATGGCCAAGTGAGCTTATGCCGTGGCGACCACTTGTCGTCCGTCCGTCTGTCTGTCCATCAACATTTTATTTAAACGCCTTCTGAAGAACCACTTGGCCGATTTCAATTATATTTGACAGGAAGCATCCTTAGGGCATAGAGATTCAAGTCTGGTCAAGCGAAGCCGATCGGCCAATTTGGCCGGTGGCCATCTTGGATTTTGGCCGATTTTTAGAAATATCTTTAAAAATCTTCTTAACCCCTTGGGGAATCGATTCAAAACTCATGAAACATCATCTAGGGCAAGAGCTAAGCCAAGTTTGTTCAAGAGAACTTGATTGACCAAATGCTTGAGCGGCTATGTTGGATCATCTAGTTTTTGCGGAAACAACTTCATCTCTAGAACTGCTGAAGAGATCAGGCCGAGATATGATTACGGACTAAGAATCATTAAAATTTGTTCAAGGGAAGTTGCTCTGTCAAAAAACATGACTGCCGTAGGCCAATCAAAATGTAAGTGGTTAACTCAATCAAGTTTGTTCGAGGGAATTTGATTTGCCAAATGGTTTGGTGGCCATCTTCGATGACATAGTTTTCACGAAAACAATTTCTCCAGAACCACTGAACGGATTGGGCCAAAATTTGGCAGATAAGATTAGGGCCGAAACTCCATTAAATTTTGTTCATGGAAAGAGTATACATGTATGTCAAAAAACATGCCCGCCATGAATCTATCAAAATATAACATTTTTTACTGACATCTTGTATTTTCTGCAATGCATGAAAATGTATGTACCCCTCAGAATGCTGCTAGATGATTCCCCCAATCCCCCCCCCATACCCACCCACACACACCCCACCCCTTGTGGCAGAGCCTAATGTAAACATTGTCTCACAATCCGCAATTATATGTGTAACTAACATACCAGAGTTGGTTTGAATTCCTCCATCTTTGACTTTCTGTCCACATTGCATTGTGTTTGATCAAATGAATGGGATTCGTCGGCAAACTAGATATGCCTAAAAACACATTTTATTGACCAATCAAATATTTTGGCTGAAATTTTAAAGTTCAGTGACACTTTGCCAATGAAGATCACACTTAATTAACCCTTTAACACTCACATCAGCCAAAAATGGCTTCTGTAGTGGTCGTGAGAGATGCCCATTTGCAGACCAAGAGAAGGCTATTTTTTAGCTCACCTGGCCTGAAAGGCCAAGTGAGCTTATGCCATGGCGGTCATCCATCCGTCATCTGTCCGTCCATCCGTCTGTCCGTCAAATCCCGTCTTCTTAACGGTTTGACCAATTTCAACCAAATTTGGCTAGAATAATCCTAAGTTGGTACCCTCCAGAAATTTTTTTCAGAATTTCGATTTATAAATTTTTTGGGTGAAAGTCTTTTTATCTGCCGGAAATCTGCCGGAAATTCTCAAACTGCTACTCCTCCTTAGCTGCTTGACATATTTCAACCAAATTTGGCTAGATGCATTCTATCGTGGTAGGCTCTAGATCTTCTTTTCAGAATTTTGATTGATCCAATTTTTGGGTGAAAGTTGGAGATTTTATGAAAGTTTTACCGTAAATGGTCAAAATGCTACTCGTCCTTAGCTGCTTGACATATTTCAACCAAATTTGGCTAGATGCATTCTATCGTGGTAGGCTCTAGATCTTCTTTTCAGAATTTTGATTGATCCAATTTTTGAGTGAAAGTTGGAGATTTTATGAAAGTTTTACCGTAAATGGTCAAAATGCTACTCCTCCTTAGCTGCTTGACATATTTCAACCAAATTTGTCTAGATTAATTCTATGGTGGTAGGCTCTAGAGCATCTTTTCAGAATTTTGATTGATCAATTTTTTGGGTGAAAATCTGAAAATCTACTGGAAATGGTCAAAATGCTACTCCTCCTTAGCTGCTTGACATATTTCAACCAAATTTGACTAGATGCATTCTATGGTGGTAGGCTCTAGAACGTATTTTCAGAATTTTGATTGATCAATTTTTTGGGTGAAAAACTTAGATTTTATGAAAAATTTACTGGAAATTGTCAAAATGCTACTCCTCCTTGGCTGCTTGACATATTTCAACCAAATTTGGCTAGATGCGTTCTATGGTGATAGGCTCTAGAACATCTTTTCAGAATTTTGATTGATAAATTCTTTGGGTGAAAATCTGAGATTTTCTAAAAAAAATCAACCGGAAATGGTCAAAATGCTACTCTCCTTAGCTGCTTGACATATTTAAACCAAATTTAAATAGATGCAGTCTATGGTGGTAGCCTCTAGTTAAAATAACCAAGCCAATCATCCTAGTGGTAAATTTGTTAAAATAGTTTTCTCATAGTCTGCAAATGAACATTTTCTATGAGAAAATTTAAATTTTCTTGAACAAGTTCGAGGGTTAAAGGGTTAATAAGTAATCAGGTGCACTAAAAATGGTGTCTGACATTGTATGAATCTAATTGCGTAAGTGACCATCTTAGATTGTTGGCATTCTTTTTAACGGGTATAATGAGCGCCATTCAGGTTTGTTCAAGGAGTGTTAAAAAACATGGCTACCCCAAAAATATGCATGTGTTTGTTACATGTGTTAGAATTTGACCGTGCAAAGGAATGTATGTAGGTGGTGTGGTGACCTAAATAAGAATCGTACGCAATAAATCTGATTGGTCGTTTATGTTTGTGGCCATCTTGGATATTCGGTGACTTTCTACAACTTTTCAAAAATCATTTTCTACAAAGCGACTAGGCTAATTGACCTGAGACTTGACATACCTACCTGAGACTTGACATATCTACCTGAGACTTGACATATCTACCTGAGACTTGACATACCTTGTGTTATATTGTCTGAGAGTTCCAGTTAATCATTTAACCCGTAACACTCTGTCAATATTCTGTCTTTTTCTGCGTCAATAGCAAAGAAACTATTGTAGTTTTCTACAATTTTACGACAGCACCATCTTCCACCAAATTTGATGAAAAATGAGCACCAGTTCATCTTTTAATTTGAGTTGAAAATTTGAAATATTTATATGAGAGTGTTAAGGATTAAGACTGCTTGGCCAATTTTAACCAAACTGATGAAAGAACTCTAGCTTACAGGCCCTTGGCCATCTTTATCCTTAGTTACCATAGTTTTTCATGCACCTGTTTTCAAGAACAGTCAGTATATTGTTTCACGCATCATTCATACGTATGTGCGCGCGTGCCTGCAACGGTAAATGTGTTATGGATTGATCTATCTATGGATTGATGTGTGTATGTGTGCGTGCGTGTGTATGTGTGCGTGTGTGTGTGCGTGTGCGTGCGTGCGTACGTGCGTGCGTGCGTACGTGCGTACGTGCGTGCGTGCGTGCGTGTGTGTACTTCAACAAGCATAAAGCTAGTTTTACCTGTTTGGTTTTATGTGTAACAGTGTATTTTCTCACATTTTCCCCGGGCATGTGTAATAACTTTGATGTTCAGTTTCACCTGAGTCTTTCACATGGATAAAATATGACACGTTTATGTTTTTACTCCGCTATATACAATACTTCTGTAATATTGATTTACAACTAACACATTTTATGCTGAATTTACATATAAATATATTTAAACATGCCGTAATTAATGTAAGCTATATTTATTACTTTGTATACAATTTGCCGGAAAAACATTTCTGCCTTGATCAGATTGTTTTCAAATTAAAAAATATCACCATAATCAATACGTGTAGATAGAGATTGGTTATTTGAGTGATTACGAGTTATTACCGCCTTTTCTTGCTTCTGTTTTTACTAATGCTCCAATCAATACATTGCAGATTCAGTCTTTCATGGCTAGTTATAAACTGGAGATGCAAGCAAGCTTAATCCTTACCAATCTGATGATAATATTCTATCTTTTACTGAGTCAATATCAAAGAAACTGGAAATAGTCTTCTGGTCTGCAAACGGACATTTCTCAAGACCACTGTAGAAGCCGTTTTTAGGTGATATGAGTGGTAAAGTATTAAGCATTAATCTGTCAAACTTCTCTAGTGGTCTTAGTAAATGTCCGTTTACAGGCCAAGAAAAAACATTTTCGAATTTATTTAACACTGATATGACTGGCTCTATAACTAAACCAGATAAATTACATTGGTAAACTTTGAAATGTACAATGTAGTCGTCACATGGCTGGCAAATAGAGAGTCACTCAGGAAAGATTGAGCTTTCCTTCACCTATTGTGACCATTAAATGATTACACATTGAGAGCCACCAGATCATAACCTCAACGAGCAATAACTCTTGATCTACTGAATATTTTGAAAACAATTTGACTGAAAGTTGTTGGTGGCTTAGCCACCAACAACATTCAATCAAATTGTTTTCAAAATATTCTGCAGAGCCAGAGTTAAGCCCCCCCCCCCCCCCAATGGAAAATATACTCTGCAGGAATTTAGCAGGCAGACAGTTAAATGATTGCGCAATGAGACTCAGACACATTTATGCTTCCTAGAGTCATCGATAGGGGACTCTAGAATTATGATCTGTCCACATGGTCGACCATCTGAACTCAGTTTTGGAGCATAAATTCTGTATGCAGAGATTCATCTCAAATTTGGTATATGGATATATTCTGACAGAAACCCAGATTGGTTTGAAATCAAATCTGTTCATATCTTGGATATATATCTGCTGCGCACACATTTACTTGCATTCGTTGTTCAGTTGCATGCTTAATATGAAACCTGCTGAATATTAGGAACATATTTTGACTAAAAGTTGTTACAGTACAAACATTAAGTGATATAGAGTGGTTTGAGTTAGTGAGACATGAAATATTGCGATTTTTTTTTTCCCAAGAATTTAATAACCATGGTAAGAGTATCAGTGCATTAACCCTTTAACCCTCAAATTTGTTCAAGAAAATTTCATTTTTTTCTTAGAGAATATCCATTTGGTGGACAAGACAAGACTATTTTTGAAAATTTACCCCTGGAATGACTGGCTCGGTTATCGAGCCAGTCATTCTAGTGGTAAATTTCAAAAATAGTCTTGTCTTGGTCTGCAAATTGATAGTTCTCAAGACCACTGCAGAAGCTATTTTTGCCTGATATGAGGGTTAAATGGTTAAACCGCAGAATTATTGCTCTGTGAATACACTGAATACAATATAATATGATTGTACTGATGGAATCTATATAATAGTATAATAGCCCTATGCTAGGCTTGGAATATTTCTTCCGCATTTTCGTCTCGTGCGCTAAAGTAAATTTCCTTGTTATTTTCATCGCTGTTAGCCAGCGTCCAGCCATGTGTTTCTGAGGTGTGCCGAAGCTCAATATTTTTTTCGGTGCCACAAATCAAATGATTGACTGTCCCCAATATAGCACATGCTTGTCTGAGCAATGGCCAGTAACGTTGCCAAGGAAACCAGTTACTACGTTGTCTTAGCCTCAGTGAGAATTTTCTCTTTCTCTTTATGTATACTATAAGTAGCAAAGCAGTAATAAAGCAAACCTGATGTGATATTATCTACATGCCGCTTAACCTAGTTGAATTACGCATATTGACATGCCTATGCAGAAATCGTGTCAGGTGTAATGCAAGATCTATATTGTTCCGATAATGCTACGGTTCATGTGGCGATGATGGTGCTAGCGGTTTGTGGATATTAACGCTGGTCATATCCATCATAGTTCTTCACACCAGCGTGATAGGTCAGCATTTAATCACGGAAATCGTCCTTACTTCAGGATGCCAGCTTTTGACAGGTAATATAATTCGATTTATGGTTCATAGCGTGTAATTCCCATATCTGTATGAATTACTGCTCTATTCTGCCTTAAGCAGAGATGGAGATATAGTGCAGGTAGTCGCCGTCAGTATCGCACTCGTGGGGATGTTTTCAAGAATGCAGCATTGATTTTCTTATTAGATACATATAAATAATGTATTGCACTGTGTTGAACACATGCTAGTTGCTTGTTAGCTGTTTGTATTCCGCAACAGAAACATGCACTAATTAGAAATTAATGTTAAATGCTTTGCATGTATGTGACACACTCATTAACGTGGATATTTCCGTAAGCTGTTCATGATCAAGCCGGTCAAATATGGCTGCAACAGTGCTCTTGAGAAATGTCTATTTATAGTAGCTGAGAGAAGACTATTTTTGAAAATGTACCACTGAAATTACTGGCTCGCTTATTGCGCCAGTTATTTTAGTGGTAAATTTGTACAATTAGTCTGCCCTTGACTTGCAAATGGACATTCACTAATTAAGCGCTGAACATTTCCTGAACAATCTTGACCAGTGAATATACTTCATACCAAAATCTTGTGTTTAAATACCTCAATTTCATTTTCTTTTCCTTGTCCTGTATAAGAAAGATTACAATTGGGTCTCTCTGTTTATCTCTCCGGAGATGCTTCTCTGAAACCATTGATCTCATTTCTTCTTCTTTTTGTTGGCAAAATTACAGCTATAGGCTAGTCAGTGAGATGGATTGAGTTACCCCTTCCAGTTCTTTTAGGAGATTGATCTGTAATGGGATCTCATAGACCACTTGGATGTTCTCGGATTGTTATAATGATGACAGTGTTGTAGGATAAGATGGGCTGTCTGATTCTCTAGCCCACATCCACCCATCGGTGAGGAAATCATCTTCAGCTTTCTGCACATTTGATCATTCATTGGTCAGTTTGAAATCTGAGTAAGATGAGTTGTTTGATGCGTGCCAGCACGTGATAATTGTCCCTTGTTGACCGTGGTTTCCTTACTGATGTGATCATGCTATTTTTCATTGTATGTGCCATCATTAAAGTATTACTGTATTTCTGCACCCTGCTTGGCTAACTGATCTGCTTTCTCATTGCCACGTATACCGCAGTGTGCTGATACCACCTGTATGGTAAACCGTCTGTGTTTTGTGATCTGATTGAAAGGTATTTTGTCATTGAACAAAACCTCCCGAACAGCGAGGCCATCGGTACAGAAGGCAATAGACCTTTCCACTCTATCCATCCATCATATGACATCATAGTTAACTACATGATGTGTAAAATGACATAATCAATGATGTCATTAGTGACATAGATAAGTACATCACGAATGCATGATTGAGGACGGACTATGCATTCTTGTACGAATAGTAGCGAAGTGTGGGTGGAGCTTAGCTACAGATGGGCCGGGCAAGGCTAAAACTGCAAAGGTCTATTTATTCTGTTTCAACATTGGATTTAGAGATCGAAGTCGCTCATCCATTTCTCACTGCATTGGATGCTGATACATCTGTGTACGCATGAGTTCAGCATTCTTCTGGGAACAAATCATCAGTCATTGCAAGGGCTACAGTTCTTTTGTTGTCTACATTCTGGTGATAGACTGGTATTATGTAACCATGTCCTGATGTATTAATTGTAACTTCTGCCTGATCACTGTGCCAGAGGTTAAGTGGATCTGCAAGTTGTAGAGGTACTGCAGTCATTCATAGTCTATTCTGGTGTTCCCTGTAATGTCTTAGTCTATTCTGGTGTTCCCTGTAATGTCTTAGTCTATTCTGGTATTCCCTGTAACGTCTTAGGCCTTGTTCTCACTGGAGAGTTAATTGGGAATGATGCCATGCCTCAGTATTGCGCTACGCCGGTTAAGTCTCTAGTGAGAACATGGCTTTAGTCTATTCTGGTATACACCGTAAAGTATCTTGCTTTGATGGATGAAGTTGCTTCACTTCAGCCATTTTTTTTGGTCAATTTGCCGAGCCCTTGGTGAAGCTGAGGATGACTTGATGTAGTGATTCAAAAAGTGTCCGATGTCCGCCCCAAAAATGGTTGTCACAAAAGAAAGGAAATACATTTACTATGGTATTTCTCTTGATAGATTTTTCCTTTATATAGGCAGCTACAATGTTCATCAAAGATAGGTCATACTGTGGATGAGTGGACAGCCTCTTCAAAGGTTGTACTAGTCAACCTTTTAACAAAATCCCAAACCCACCACTTTCTATTGTCTCCATTATTGGCTGCAAATTCAACCTTGATGTCAAATGAAGATCAAAGGGGACATGGGATGGTGGATAGGGGAACAACCCGCTTCTCCTGTGGAAGAGTAAAATTTACAGGAGATTTATTTAAGATGATCTGAAACCAGAATTACTCGAACTGTGTGACGAGTTCTTGCGACGAATAATGGAACCCAATATTTCATCCGTGCTTAGGTTAATGATGAACAACGGCTTTTTCACAGGGCACGCTATAAGCCTGACATTATCACACCACGATGTGCCGCCGCCTCTGTCATTGATATTAACTACTTATAGAACTATGTGGATGAGTTTAACCCATTAAGCCATAACCCTTACCACTCTGATGTCAAAATCTTTAAGTTTCAAATTAAATTAAAGGATGAACTGGTGTTCATTTTTCAACAAATTTGGTGGAAGATGGTGCTGTCATAGACAGCAACATCGTCCACCAAAATTGTTGAAAAATGTACACCAGTTTCTTTGCTATGGACAGAGTAAAAGATGGAATATTGATATCAGAGTGGTAAGGGTTAATGCTCCGATGTTTTATCTGTACTGTATCAATAGCAAAAAGACTGGTGTCTATTTTTCAACTATTTTCGTGGACGATGTTGCTGTAGACAGCAACATCATTCACCAAATCTGTTTAAAAACTAATACGATTCATCTCTTAATTTAATTTGAAAATTTAGTTTTGACATCAGACTGCAGGGCTAAAGCTTCTTAACGGCTTCATAAAAGTGTCCATTTTCAGACCAAAAGATAACTATTTGCAAATTTACCAGTGGCATTACTGGCTCGATAACCGAGGCAATCATTCCAGTGAGAAAGTTGTAAAGAGCATATCTTGATCTGCATTTTGCAGATGGACATTTTCTATGAGAAAATTTAAATTTTCTTGAACAAATAGAGGGTTAAATGGTTAATAGTAAAACATGTTATTATAGCATACATTTTCCACAGAATCTGTCCATTTACAGAGCAAAAGATGAATACAGGTATTTCTTGTCCACTGCAGATGACGTATTCAGTTACTGAGCCAATCCTTCTAGTGGTACTAGAAAAAATATTTCTTGTGATAATTAACCCCACACATTTTGGAAAAAAAGAGGGAATATATTACAATTGCCTACGGCCGGCTATCTCCTCTGAAACCGTTTGGTGGAATTCAATCAAATTTGTTATATGAGTTTATGTTACCTATATGATTGGGAGCTGCAAGGTGGGCGGGGGTGTTGTTGCAGGGTGGATATTTCTTTCTGGGCAGTTAGTTAAAGTTAGTGTAATTCAACAAACTTTGGTACGTTAGTTACCCATATCATTGTGGCACATTACATTAGGCACTGTCCATGGGTTGGGTGGGGGAGAATGGCAAAATTGGTGAAAGTGTGTTATGAGGCTATGATGGAGTTTCTTACAGAATAATCAGAAGATGTCCATTACAGCGTACGTGTTGTGCAAGGAACCGTACATCTAATATAGGCAATGCTGGTTGAATGATAAACATTAGCTTTTGAAAGGTGATTATTTATTAGACTAAGATGCCAGACTTTTGTTATTTAAAATAGATTCGGGTAAAGTGCTTATATGTGCATGTTTGGTATGATTTATGTTATTCTTTACCCATAGTCATGCTAATTTCAAAATATTGATTGTTAGAGACTCAATGGAAGAAAGTCTCTTGTACCGTTTGAAAACAAATTTGCTGAAAGCTGTTGCTGTCTTAGACAGCAACTGCTTACAGCAACATTGTTTCCAAAATGAGTACCAGTTATAATATAGCAGGGACAATTTAGAAATCTTTAGAATTAGGCGCTGTCGATGGATTGGGTGGGGAGAATGGCAAAATTGGTGAAAGTGTGGGGATTTGCGATGGCGTGCCATCGACTGCACACACTAGTTCAGATTTTCTAAGACCACTAATTAAAAAGACTTAACGTGATTGGTCATTGGTCAATTCATCAATGTTTATACTCGGCTTATAGTAAATATTATATCATATATTCAGATGTTGGTAATTTAATCATCTAATGGTCCAGCTGACCAATAAATGACCTCTGCAGTGAGCATGAGAAATGCTTATTTACAGGCCAAGAGAAGAATATTTTAGAAAAATGACCATTGAATGACTAGCTCCGTTACCGCGTCAGTCCATCTAGCGGTAAATTTTAGAAAATATCATTCTCTTAGACTACAAGTTGACATTCTCTATGGGGAAAATAGCAATTTCTTTACTAATTATAGTCATAATTGTGCTAACTGGATCCAATTGTCTGTAATGTACCAACAGCAGTGTCTAAGTTGATGGCCATAAGACACTTAGATGGCAGTCCAGTTCACACTACATGACAATGTTGCTCTGAATGACCAGAAAGCATGATATGGTGTTCCAATACAAAGCCTGTACTGGGTCTCCTGATAGCAATCAATACCCAACACCGATCCCACTTTAATGGTACCACTCCATAGCCCTCAATAATGACTCCTTATTGATGTTACAATAGCCTCAAGCTGCCGGCGCTGACACAGACTTATATATGACAAACCAGAGATCTTGTATCGTCGGCAACAGGCGCTGATTCCACCTCAATCATTCGTCTTTACCAGACTTCACCCGGGTTCTAACTAATCCTGCGAAAATTGCTCCATAAGTAAACATAATACGGATTTTTGTCGTATGCAAAAAAAAACATTATTGCATTTAACCCTCAAAATTTGTCAAGGAATTTCAATTTTCTCATAGAAAGTGTCCATTTGCAGACCGAGATAAGAATTTTTTTTTAAATTTAACTCTGGAATTACTGGCTCGGTTATCGAGCCAGTCATTCCACCAGTGGTAAATTTTCACAAATATCCATGTCGGCAAATAGACCTTTCTCGAGAGCACTGCAGAAGATGCTTTTGGCTGCTATGAGTGTTAACATGTTAAATCTGTCTATAAGCGAACACTTACTTTTAGAGTCAAGAGATGGTGGTTCTTTAAAACAGGTGGTTATATGACCACCCATCTTAATGAACCTCTAGCATTTGACCATAAAAGGGTGTTTATCATAGCAAACATGTTGTATTAAGTGACCACCTGTCTTTAGTAATCACCTATAGATGGTCCATGATGTGTATACGTTATATATAAGTTTGGCTGCGCGGTTGCGCCGTTCTTTTGAAGTACTATGTTATGAGGCTATGATGGAGTTTCTTACAGAATAATCAGAAGATGTCCATTACAGCATACGTGTTGTGCGAGGAACCGTACATCTAATATAGGCAGTGCTGGGTGAATGATAAATATTAGCTTTTGAAAGGTGATTATTTATTAGACTAAGATGCCAGACTTTTGTTATTTAAAATAGATTCAGGTAAAGTGCTTATATGTGCATGTTTGGGATGATTTATGTTATTCTTTACCCATAGTCATGCTAATTTCAAAATATTGATTGTTAGAGACTCAATGGAAGAAAGTCTCTTGTACCATTTGAAAACAAATTTGCTGAAAGCTGTTGCTGTCTTAGACAGCAACAGCTTACAGCAACATTGTTTCCAAAATGAGTACCAGTTATAATATAGCGGGGACAATTTAGAAATCTGGTATTTCAGTGGTCAAGTGGTTAAGCTAATTCTTGTTTCTTCTGTTACCGTACTGCTAAATATCTTTGATTTATATGCAAATATTTTCGAATAATACTTGTGACTAATCATTTCAAGATCAACACAGAAGAAAGGATGGTGCCATTTTGGAAACAATGTTGCTGAAAACTATTTAATTCCCATCTATGACAGTAATAGCGTTCCACAACATTGTTTAAAAACGGATTGTTATATGACATGGAGTGTACTGATTGAAGAATCTAATTAGCGGTCGACCGGTTAAGAATTACCTTTCAGAGATACATGTTAATATTATTTAGGGTTATCTCCCCTGAAAGAAATTTAAGAATGCCAACATGAATTCGATTCACATTTGTTACATGGATACACTATGAGATTAAGAGCTCACATGGGATTGCTTCTCAGCAAAATCTGTTCATATTTGCCAAAGTTATCTCCACTGAAATACTTGTTAAAACATTTGGTTACACTTGATTATATGCTAAAATTCCTGGGACATATGACCAACACTGGACCTTAGTATGTATGGGGAAGATGTTATTGCATTCAAGTCTTGGTCGGTTGGTCGGTCAGTCGGTCTCTGTCGCTGTATCTTGGAAGCTATTGATTTGATTTGGCTCAGATTTTTTCGCATAATAGGTGGTTATCGTAAACTATGATTTCCTGACTTTGATCATGATCCAAATGTAAATACCCAAACCCAAATCTGATTGAATCTGGGATCTATGAATATCTCGGAATTTGACTTTTTACAAAGGGTGTTACCATACACTATGATTTCAAATCCAGATTCAGATTGGATTCTTGGACTGGTTTCTCACAAATATACGTAAGTTATGCTCTGTTGAAAAGTAGAAAACAAACCCATCAGAATGCATCATTTGATACTGATGTGATACTTAACGTACACTTAAGTACCTTTCATAAAACAGGCCCCTGTGGAAAGGATGACAGGCTGCGATTTCTGATTGCTCCTGCTTGTGGTTATAATTTATTTAATACAATCCAGTGACATTTTGTAAATTCCATTAGTGAAAGTCTTGCTTCCATCAAACGCCTGTGCAGTGTATGCCAATGGTATCAGTAAAATGGAGCAGGCAGACACTTGGTGTTGTTTAATCAATATACTGTACATCTACCTGCTAGAATCTAGGTGTACTGCGTATTGGATGTTTATCAAGATGTATACACACTAGGGCTGAAGTCAAATACTTTCAAAAGTATTTAAATACAAATACTTTGGAATACTTCAAATACAAATACTTGTTTTTTGCGAAGTATTTAAATACAAATACTTAGGGTAAGTATTTGAAATGCTTCTGAAATACTTCTTACATGGCTTATAGAAGGCCAAAGTGTGGTACTGATGTAACTCTAGTCATGGACAGCCAGACCCTAAAATTTACATGAGCACAGACAATCATAGATACCAAACTAAGGGTGCAAAAAGAAATCAAGTTCGACAGGCTAAGCATGATTAAATATAGTTGACAAGATCCCAGCCAAAGTTGAAATAGTAAACTAGCTAGTAAAGTTAGTCAACCAGCACCCTAAAAGGTTAATGCAAAATTACATCTGATTCAAAATGGTAGATAATCTTTGCTTTTCACGATTAAATACGCATAAACAAGTAAATATTTCAATATCTAATTGAAGTTTGATGAAATTATACTTCCCTAATGTATGTTAATGTTCCCAAGGCCTATCCCCTTCCCACTTTATCTCAAATCGATGCTGTTTGACACGTTAGCATGCTAACATACTCATTGTCATAGCATCATAGCCACAAACGTTTCCACCAGACCAAAGCCGTAAGACATATATTAAATCTTGCTTTGCCTGTGAGGTTTCCACGACTGTGGCTTTCTGTATAACTGAAACTTGTATATGACATTTCCTACAGGAGAGTATAAAGATTACATATTGATACAAAATTGTGTGATTATTTTGAAAACAATTTGACTAAGAGTTATTGCTGTCTATGGATAGAACACGCCCAGTCAAATTATTTTTTAAATATTCATTTCATATATATTACCTTTGAAACCATGTTTATTAAAGTTTAGACAGAAATGGGATAACATTAAAAATAGGTTTATTTATTGATTCTGTTTATTTATATAAATCCTTGAAGATTATTCTTAAGACTATCTCATTCAAAAACTTGTATTCAAAGTGTTGCCAAAGATATTCCAATCTTTTATTTAATTTGAAAACCAAACTTGCTGTATGCTGCTGCTGTTTAACACTTTAACATTCATATCAGACAAAAATGGCTTCTGCAGTAGTCTCGAGAAATGTCCATTTGAAGATCAGCAGAGGGGCTATTTTTGAAAATTTACCACTGGAATGACTGGCTCGATAACAGAGCCAGTCATTCAGTGGTAAATTTAAAAAAATACTCTTCTCTTGGTCTGTAAATGGACATTTTCTATGAGAAAATTGAAATTATTTTTGAACAAATTTGAGTGTTAAAGGGTTAAGAAAGCAATAATATTTCCAAAACGTGCACCAGTATTTCTTCATTCCAGTGGTAAAGTTTTAAAAATATTGCCATCATTATGTTACAGGATAATTAACTCCATCTAACTGAATGCTATGAATATAAAATTCATGATGAAAATGGTTAACACTAGGGTATAGATTCATGCAAGCTAGTACAATAGATGTGTTGTTAATACCTGACCAGCTCTAACTAGGTTGCTTTGAAAGGATATAATTGCCCAATCCATTACTGATAAGAGGTGTAATATTTAGACCAGCTAACAAGTTTCTGACTCAGAGTCACTTGATCTATCAGAATTTAGAATTTGTTTAGATTTTATTCTCTTGGTAAATATTACAAATTACAATATGATAATGGGGAGTCCACTGGAGGCTGTGCCTATTAGCTTGTGGACCCCTGACATAGAATAACATACAAATTACACATGATTTGACATAAGTAGACATAAGGCATTATGACAATATATTATACATAACTACAGACAAATAATATAGGATTTGACATAAAAAAGAAGAGAAAAAAAAAAAGACAAGACATTTGACAAACATTGTTCACTTGTTTCTGATTGTTTTTCATACTGTGGGTAACATATTTCACTCATTGGAATGGGCTAGGGGATGACGGGGGTGGGGTGGGGGGTGAAGGGGCTGGAGTTCATCCTGTTTCTACTATTATTATTATTATTATTATTATTATTATTATTATTATTATTATTATTGTCTATCACTTTCTTTCCCTAGAGGAAAGAGATTAAATGTGACCAAGTGAATCTGTGTGCAAGTCTATTTCTTAGTGTGTCTGTCATGGCTGGGTTTCTTAGAGCTCTTAGATATGATCAAGTTCTGGATCTGTGTATATCTTGAGGAGTGCTGGTCCAATTTGACTCAGATTTTAACGCAGAAGCTGCACACTCGCTGAATATTCAGAAAAGCCACCCGAGTAAGAGTTGTTGGTGGCTTAGCCCACCCCTTAGCCAACCCACATCCCCCAGTCAAGTCAAGTCCTCTTCAAAACACCCAGCAAGAGGAGCTATGACCCTTGGGATGTGTTCTCTGTAAGACCCAGGAGCCAAACATTCACTTAAAATATAATATAATAAAATAAATTAAATTAAATATGATTATGGTTAATGATACAGTAAAGATAACAATGGCCAACATGATTCTAGCAACAAACTGTTTTGGTTATGACGTAAGTAATCTTCTGTACACATTTGGAATAGAAGACATTGTTGCCGTATGCAGAAAATTCTCCCACAAATTCCACTAGGTCCAGAATATTCAGCAGTACCTTTTATTTTATGTAGACAATATGTCAAACCGGAATGTAGAGGAAAGTGTTATGCAGTTAATCCTTTCAATGGTCAAGCCATCCCAAACTGCTCTCTGCATTGGTCGTGAGCATTGGCCATTTACAGGCCAAGAAAGAACTATTTTTGAAAATGGTTGGCCTGATAAGCAAGCTAGTTATTCCAGTGGTTAATTTTCAAAAATAGTCTTCCCTTGGCCTCTAAATGGAGATTCACAAAGCAGAAATCTTAAATATTTATGCTAAATTTTAACCACTAAAGGTATAGCAAATATTACCAATCATTTACCTGAGGAATTGTTAGTCTTATGTTTACTACCTTTGAAAATATTTTTTAAATTTCAGCATGAATGCGATAGCAGGGTTTATTTATTTATTTTGTTTATTTATTTATTCAGATGTGCTAAAACTATATGACTAAAAGTAGTATTTGGGGAAAATTTGTATTCAAATTGCACCCGAAAATATTCAGAGCTTTTATTTAAATTTAATTTTCCTAAGTTTCATTCCTTTTCACATGATAACTCTTTTTCGTACTGCTGGTAGGCTGATTCTGTCTAAGGAATCAACGCTATTTCCAACATGGGCCTTCTACAAATTTTAGTCATTTGACATAAGTGCAAGAAAAGTTAATTAACCAAACCCCATCTAAATGAATGATTTGAATATAAAATAAATTCATGGTGAAAAGGTGAGTCCTGCAAGCTAGCATAATGGGGGGTGTTGTTGTAACTTGACCAGCTCTACCTACCTGTCTTTGAAATGTGATAATCTATTACTGATAAGAATTTGAGAATTAAACCAGCTATGCAAAACTCAGACAGTAGGATTCAGTTAGAGAGCAGTACAGTACTATACATTGGTAAGGAATTGGGATGTAAAAGCAAGCAAAGGCCAGACTGGAAGCAAAGCTTATTTCATTCTATATATGCGTTGATAATGTGTCTTATATAAAACAGAGAAAATCCTGGGAATATTTTTAAAACCATTTGACTGAAGGTTGTTGCTGCCCAAGACCACAATACTTTCAGTTAAATTATTGTCAAAATATTCTAAAGATTTCATTTCCATCTTCTTTAAAACTAGACTGATTCAAATTGAGGATGACACTTGTGAAGTGTATGAAAAAGAATTTCAAAAAGAATTTCAAGGCACTTTTGTAACTATTTATGCAAGGATTAGCTCTATTCTTAATGCCAATAATGAGATGTAGTCTGTGTTTTTATAATAAAAATATCATTGTACTATGAATGGCTCATATTTTTAACACTGAAGCCCAAGCAACTATGTTTAAAGACACCCATCCTGTTGATTATTTTGACAAAGATTTCACTCGAGATTTTTGCTTCTTAAGGCAACAACTGCATCCAGTCAAATTAATTTAAAAAAAAAAGTATGTAAGAATTTATCAGAAATAGACAGAGAAGTATTTTGAAAAGTATTTGAAAACACTCAAATGCATTGACAATCTATTTAAATACAAATACAAATACTTTTGCCATAAATACTTTTCAAATACAAATACTTTCAAATACCTGAAAAATGTATTTAAATTACTTCAAATACAAATACTTATGTATTTGACGCCAGCCCTGATACACACACCCACACGCACACATACAGACACCCACAGACTCACACCTACTTGCACACATACATGCATGCACACACCTACATGCACGGATAAATTAACAATTTATTGGTCAAGATTTGTCAAGAAATTAAAACGGTTGCTTTTAGTAATTTACCACAGATGACTGGTTAAGTTATCGAGCCAATCATTCCAGCGGTAAAATTGTGAAAATTTTCTTGTCAGTAGCGGGTGGATTTAGGTGTCTTGACCATTATTAGCTCACCTGGCCCGAAAGGCCAAGTGAGCTTATGCCGTGGCGACCGTCCATCGTGTGTCCATCAGTGTCATCTTGGATTTCTGCCAATTTTAGGAAATGTCTTTAAAAATCATCTTCTCCGAAACTGCTTGGGGAATCGATTCAAAACTCATGAAACATCATCTACGGAAAGAGTTAATCCAAGTTTGCTCAAGAAGACTTGATTGATCAAATCGTTCACGGCCATCTTGGATGACCTAGTTTTCACGAAAACGAGTTCTTCTCCAGAACCGCTGAAAGGATCAGGCCGAAATTTTGGAGATATGATTATGTACTAAGTACCATTAAAGTTTGTTCAAGGGAAGTTGATCCATCAAAAAACATGGCCGCCATGAGCCAATCAAAATATAGCGTGTTTGGTGGCCATATTTGAGTTTTTCTATTTGATTGATTTTGAGGCCAATATTGTTTCTATATATGTTTTTGGGTATTCTGAGCTTAAATTTGCCATTTTCAAAACTGTCAAATAAATGGTTTGGTGGCCATCTTGAATTATTTTCCCAGCAAAGGCACCAATACTAAAGCAATGGGAACTTTAAAATGTCTTCTTCTCGAGAACTGCTAGGCCGATTTCAATTATATTGGGAAGGAAGCATCATTAGGGCTTAGGGATCCAAGTTTGTTCAAATGAAGACGATCGGCCAATTGGAACGGTGGCCATCTTGGATTTCTGCCTATTGTAGGAAACGTTTTTAAAAATCTCCGAAACCGCTTGGGGAATCGATTAAAAATTCATGAAACCGCAGCTAGGGAAAGACGTAAGCCAAGTTTGTTCAAGAAGACTTGATTGACCGAATGGTTTGGCGGCCATTTAGATGACCTATTTTTTCCGAAAACAATTTCTCCAGAACTGCTGAAGGGATCGGGCCGAAGTTTGGGACATATGATTATGGAATAAGGGCCATTAAAGGTTGTTCAAGGGAAGATGATCTGTAAAAAAGGCATGGCCGCCGTGGGTCAATCAAAATATAGCGTGTTTGGCAGCCATTTTGGATTTTTTTAGTTGCTGGATTTTGAGGCTGAAATTGGTTTTATATATGTTTTGGGTATTCTGACCTCAAATTTGAAATTTTTGAATCTGTCAGATAAACGGGTTGCCGGCTATCTTGGATTATTTTCCCGCAAAAAACTCCCTGACTAAAGCAATGGGAAATTAAAAATGTCTTAAGAACTACTGGGCTCATTTCAATTATATTTGGCTGGAAACATCATTAAGGCATGGAGATTTAAGTTTCTTCAAACAAAGCCAATCGGCCAATTTGGCCGGTGGCCATCATGGATTTTGGTTGATTTTTAGAAATGTCTTTAAAAATCTTTGCCGAAACTGTTTGAGCAGTTGATTAAAAAATCATAAAATATCATTTAGGACTCGAGCTGAACCAAGTTTGTTCAAGGGAACTTGATTTGCCAAATGTTTGGGTGGCCATCTTGGATGGCCTGGTTTTCATGAAAGCAACTTCGTCTCCAGAGCCACTGAATGGATTGGGCCGAACTTTGGGAAATATGATATTGATGACTAAGGGCCATTAAAGTTTGTTCAAGGGATATTGATACATAAAGAAACATGGCCTCTGTTTTCTTGTTACAAGTCTGCTCAACTCATTAGAGTTCTACTTATTGTTAATGACCATTCTAGTTGAGATGCCTATGGTCCAGGTGAGTGATACAGGGCCCTTGGGTCTCTTGTTTAGTGAAGGTGTGTTGGCTTGTAGTATTAGGGAATAATAGTGCTAGTTGGTTTTGTGATAACATCATGCACATAGGTACGGTTCTGTTCCGGAGAGAAGCATCTTTTTCTTATCGTTTATCTTTGTTAACTATATGCTGTAATTTATAGCTCAAGTTTGTGATGGAATAAGCTCATGTGAATCTTGCCACAAACATATCGTAGATGTATGTGTGAGTGTATATCAACATTCGTGTGCGTACATGTATGTGTTTGTATGTGTCTGCGCTTACATTTGTGTACTTGCATTTGTGTGCATGCATGTGTGCGTACGTGCAGTCGGGCATGCTTGCATTCGTGTGTGTATATGTATATGTGTGGGCATGCATGCGTGTGTGCATGCGCACATATGGTGATAATTAGTATTCTATTCAATATGTTGCAAAATATTGAGCACATTGGATATGAGACTAAAAATTGAGAATTCAGGATATTTTTTAGGGTTTTTTGGAATGGAGCTGATCTGTTGCTGAGCGTGTGAGAGAATCTATTACCTAGGCATATGTCCTGATTATTGAATGGCCTTTGTGATTTGACTGTACATACTTTGCTCTTCCTGTTTTCGCAGAATGTCTTGCATGACATGGAAAGTCGGCGTCCGGAGCTGGACAGTCTCCTAATTACGGTAGACAAACTGCCCAGTAGCCCGTCCACTCAGAAAGAACAACACATTGAATTGCAAACACAAGCCGTTCAGCTGAAGTCGCATTGGGAAGACGCATACGCTCGTGTTCGTCGAAGAAAGCATCAACTTGATGACATGATTCTTGAATCTCGGCAATATGATGAACACCTAGCGGAATTTGAACGCTGGATAGCACAGGCTGAAGTCGATCTTGACCAGGCATTGACCAATCAGGACTCACCTAGCAAGCAACAAAGTACTGTGCAGGTAATTAGCATGCTAATCGATCATGTATGGTACTATCTCATCACCCCACACTGATAACAATGCAGCATTTTGTATGTTATCCACCTTTCATTCATTATTTAGCGCTTCAAATAGCATGATTTATGTGTGACAATTAAAACACTTGGTAAGTGACTGTCCATTTGTAGGTCAAGGGAAGATTACTCTTGAACATTTACTACTGGAATGACTATATCAATTGACTGTTCTAGTTTTAGCTATGCCCTGCCCATCTCTATCTGAGCTCCACCCACACCTCGTCCATGTTGGGATCGATCGATCGCTGAACTCTCTGACTATCAATTTCCAGAAAACTATACAGGTAAGCTGTTAAATATTTTGAAACTAATTTGACTGGGCGCTGTTGCTGCCTATGGCAGCAACAGCGTCCAGTCAAATTAGTTTCATAATATTCAACAGGATATTTATTAAATGGTAAAGATATACAATTCGTACAAGATGTCGGACTATTAAGCGTTAAAGACGGACTATATCGAGTCATTCATGACGTCATCTTACACGTCACGTAGTTGATTATGACATCATATGATGGATGGATAAACTTGGAAAGGTCCATTATCAAGCCGATCATTCCAGTGGTAAACTTTAAAAAATAATCTGTAAATTGGTATTTCTGCAAGGCCTCCGCAGAAGCTATTTTTGGCCAGCTATGGCATTATAATAGGATTAAAATCCTTTTTGGGACACAACATATTTGCTATGTAATCTCATATGGCGTGTGCATTTGTATGCATGTGATGTTGGATCTGATGTCATATCTCAAAACAGGTAAAGGTTATTTAGTGGCAAATAAATTATAATGGCTTGGAAATTAGAATAGACATATCACTAACTATGTGAGGTTTTGAGTTTCAAGTAGGGGTGTGTGATGGGGTGTGATGGTCGGCTGTCAAGTGGACTTTAGTGGTGAAAGATTACAACACCTTGTATCTAACCCCTTTGCTTCTGAATTGCAAACTTTCATTACTCACTTCATTTAGGCACTGATAAAAGGTGTTAGTTTTGAAGATAATTTTGCTTCAGTAATAAGAACAACATAACCATTTAATGTTCAAGATTGTTAAAAAATCTAAATCTCTGCTTAATGAATGTCTATTTGTAGGCCATGAGAAGGAATTTCTTTGAAATTCTATCACATGAATGTTTGACTGGCTTATCCAACCAGACATTGCAGTGATAAACTTCCAAAAATAGTCTTCTCTTGTCATGCAAATAGACTTCTCAAGACCAATATAAAAGCTGTTTTTGCCAGGCGTGGCCATTAAGATGTTAAAGCATCACCATTTTCAAATTAAACACCAGCTTTTCTTCAACTTGCTCATATGAAAGATAAAATTTTGGTGTGGTAAATTAAGTGTTAATTGTCACGTTTTCTTCATGTGAATATCTGTTCCAGTTTTTTCTAGACAGTTTGATAGATACTGTCTATTTAGATAGAGCTAGCACCTCTATCAATTGCAGCATATGTTTGCCTCAAAGTCATGTAAGTAAATTTAAAATTCTTTTGATCTGTAGAAAATAGCAGTCTGGGCTAGCTTTTGATGGCTACACTTTTGTGGACATAAAGATTTTCCCTAGACATCCGTCCCTCAAAAGGAAAACTATACTTATATTTACCCTTAATAACCCTTTCACCGGCAAATCCCTGAAGAAACGAAATTCTTTCCGATTGCATAACGTATTCTGTTGAATATTTTGAAGTTCATATAACTGGATGTTGCACAACAGCTTCCGGTCATATTAATTTCAAAATATTCAATAATATTCCTGTATGGTAGCGTTGAAAATGAGATACAGGGAATTCATCAGTGAATGGGTTAAGATATGGACAGATCAAACAGTTGACACATCTTTACAACAAAATTTAAACTTTATTGGGCATCATTAAAATATAAGGCTTCATTTCTTCATTGTTATTATATTGTGTTATTAATCCTAAGAGATAATTAACCCGTTGATGGTCAAGACAGGCAAAATGATTTCTGAAGTGGTCCTGAGGAATGCCCATAGGCACACCAACAGAAGGTTATTTATGTAAATTTACAACTGGAATAACTGGCTAGATAACCAAGCCAGTCATTCCAGTGTTCAAACAAATCCTTCTCTTGGCATGCAAATTTCATTTCTTAAAATTCTGAACAGCAGCAAAGGACTATTGTCATAAGGGTATACTTACATATATTAGATGCCTTAGTCTATATAGTGAATATATAACGCACTAAGCTAACTGAGCTAATCCCTCATGACAATAATTCTTCATTGTTTGATTGAGCGTAAAAATGGAGCGTTATCAGACAAATTATATCTAAGGATCTTTCATTCTATGTTTTATAATTCATATGTATTACGTACATTGGTTAAATTTGTGGCAAACTTGTATTCTTTGTTGAAAAAATACTATTTTGTTGAAAAAAGTTACTAAACAAATAGTTTTCTAATTGTTGTTCATGACACTTCATATTTAGCTTTCATCAAAGTTTATTTTGTTTATTTTTAAAGGAAAAGTGTTAAACTATACGCTTCGCTTGACTGAATTTTATTCAATTAATTTTAGTAAGGATTTTATCTTTGACTTAGTTAATCTAAATAATGATTAATAACCTTACATGAACTTATGCAAATACTTCACGATCTATTTCCTATAAAAGATGGACTGAACATAAGACCGTCTTACTGTGGCTAGATCTATAGTTATATTATCTGTAGGTTTGTATTTAACTCGAAAAGTTGTTAAATAAGAAACAGTTCTCAAGCGTAGCCTAATAACGTGTGTTATAAATGGACAAATTATGCGCTTATAACTGTGGATTTGAAGTTCAATAAAAAAAATCATCATTCTGAACAAATATCTGCAATGGGTATTGTCCAGCGTTAAGAGAACGGGAATGTTTAATATTTGAACATAAATATTTATTGAGAATTTTAATAGAAGACAATGTTTTGTGGAAGCGCTTTCAACGTGACAAAGTATATTAAAACCACATCAGCATGTGGGGCAGGAGGAAAAAAGGTGGGCATACAAAATTGTGTTTTTTGATAGATTTGTCTATTTGAATTTCATTCAATATGCGTCGAAATCCTTCAACGTTTAAATGTATTTTAGTAAGTGTATATAATAATCACAAAGCATCTTTTAACCCTTTAATGGTAAAATTTGATCAAGAAAATCACATTATTTGCTTATTGAATGTCCATCAGAGGACTATTTTTGAAAATTTATCAGTGGAATGACTGGCTCGGGCAGGCCAGGCATTTCAGTGTTAAATTTTCAAAAAATAGTCTTCTCTTGGCTTGCAAATAGACATTCCTCAAGACCACTACAGAGGCTGGTTCTAGCTGGTATGATCATTGAAGGGTTAAGATAGGATGCAGTTGCACTGACGTACTCTGTACACAAGGTATACTAACATCAGTAATCTTATTCTCCATGATGGGAATCTGCAGATTACATGCATTTAATACCATCAGTACAGATTCTTCACTTCCTCAATCAAGCTGATTGTAATGATGATGATGATGATGATGATGAAGAACAACTAGGCCTAATGAGACGACTCCTCGCAAACACAAAATTAAGCTTTCACTCTCCACGAAATTGGACACCAATAGGATCACCACAAGTAGATCACCAGTGCTCTTCACCCGTTACCTCGCAGCGGCTCTATCATCTGTTTGAGACCACAGGACAAGACCAAACCCTCCTATCTCAAGGACAGATATGCAACTAGAGATGGAGTATACTGATGTTGATTTCATTGATGAAGAAAAGGGTCCTCTTGATGAATTGCTCTGAATACATTCGCCATGTTAGCTGCAATAGACCTTTCCCACATTAGTGTATTTTGGGAAAATACCTTCCCAAAATGCATTTCGCATACCGTTTCTGGCTGGTAATCATGATAGCCAATGCGGAAACAGCATTACTTTACTATTAGAATTAGATACAACACACTTTCAGCAGTTTATATGAAGAACTTAGGTTCATAATATTATCGAAGTCATACATCATTGGAAAGCTAAGACAATTTTCTATACATTTCTGTATCGGTTTTTATAGTTTTGTAAAATTTAATACAGTTGATTGTAATTTTAAAATGTCTCCTATTGTCAACTTGATTTAATGAATCTAGGTCGAATGGGATATTTTATATATGCAAATAGCTCAGTGAAAATATTACAAATGTATATTATTACTTTAATATTTAGGCAACTGAATACTTTTTCTAATGATGTATGACTCAAATAATATAGTGATATAGTTTATCATAGGAGCGGTTTAAATTGTGGGGTATTTTAGTGCAATAGTAGCACAATGCAGGTGAGCTTCTTGTTGGCGGCATTACCAGCAAGCAGTTGTTCTCTGAGCGTTGATTTAGGGAATTCCCGGCGTAATGACGTCAATGTGGGAAAGGTGTATACAACTCAAAGGCACAAACCTGATTCATGATTGGAAGCAAAACTGAGTTTACTCTTTATGTGTAGCTGTCTGACACAAAGGTGGCGAATGATGAAGGTACATTCCTTCGGGGTGAGGAGAGGTGAAGTAAGCTCAAAATCTTGGGCCCACCCCTCTGCAGTTCAAATGACATAAACACTGTATAACAGGCAACATTGTCTTCCACTTCTTCTGGAAGCTGCTGATTCCTGAAGGTCAAGCTGTGCCTATGCTATTAATAATGCTATGTAACTGTGACAGCTGAGCAGATCCAAACATCCTCTTGAACAAATTCGACACATGTCGTCGCAAACACTTGCGAGCCATCATGAATTACTGCTGGCCATATAGCCTAATCTCAACCTCATTTCTTTACAAACTGTGCAACATGATTACAACCTCGCTTTAAAAAGACGTGAGTTTTATGCTTTCGCTTCTCTGTCCATGCGTCTGTCCATCAGTGGTTTTGGTTTTCACTCAATAACCTCGCGTATAATGGATGGATTCATTTCAAATTTGGTATGTCAATTCCTGATGACATGTCCTCAGTGCAGATTGCATAT
Source organism: Chaetoderma sp. LZ-2023a (assembly GCA_034401795.1). Lineage (NCBI taxonomy): Eukaryota > Metazoa > Mollusca > Caudofoveata > Chaetodermatida > Chaetodermatidae > Chaetoderma > Chaetoderma sp. LZ-2023a. The sequence continues at coordinate 59,765,579 of CM067374.1, read as the reverse complement.
CAGTGAATCGTATCCAGATGCATCATAGTTATCTCCCTTGAAATACTTAAAATTTATCAAAAATGTGATGGCATTTGGTTTCCGTTCAATAACCTCACTTATAATGGATAGATTGATTTGAAATGTGGTATTTCAGCTCCTGGTGACATGCCTTTGCAGAAGATTGTGTAATGATATGCAGCGAAACGCGTCCAGATTCACCATAGTTATCTCCCTTGAAATACTTAAGACTTGTTAACGATCTTAATTTTTGCTTTCCACTCAATACCTTCACTTATAATGGATGGATTCATTTCAAATGTGGTATGTCACCTGATAACATGCCGTCGTAGGGGACTTTGTATTGATGTGCAGCGAAATGCATCCAGATTCACAGTCGTTATCTCCCTTGAAATACTTAAAATTCATCAAAAATGTCTATGCATTTGGTTTCTGCTCAATAACCTCACTTATAATGCATGGATTTATTTCATTTGTGTGTCTATTTACCTGCCAGTACAATCTATCTGTCAATCTCTGTGGCAAACTAAAGTATTAGTAATAGGTATTGTGATACACTGGTAGTAATAGCTAGGGTGCTATTAATACCGAGGGCAGTATTAATTAATAGCTAGGCAGCAATATTAGCGCCTTCAATGGTGTTTTTCTGACCATGGACAATGTTTTTCGACTATGTGGACTGATTCTGGCTACAAACAGAAGCCTAAACAAACAACAACTGTCCTAAATTACGTTTGCTTATAAACAACTGCTCTAATAGGCTTTAACGTCTTTACCCCTTGAAACTGGAACATATCACTTTCAAGACAGCTATACTGGAAAGCTGTTGAATATTTTGAAACTAATTTGACTGGAAACTGTTGCTGCCGTATTCAACAGCGTAATCTGTACATCATAAAAAATTTCTCATTTCTGGTTTGTGAGGGTTAAATATAAGTTTATTAAAATTTAAACACCTGTTGCTAACGCTTTCACTGGTAAATTCCCTATTTCTCATTTTCAATGCTACCATACAGGAAGACTGTTGAAGATTTTTATATTAATTTGACTGGAAGCCGTTGCTGCCTTAGGCAGCGATGGTTTCCAGTCAAATTGATTTCAAAATATTCAACAGAATAAATTTCATAGCGTAAAGAATATACTATTTCAGGGATTTGTCAGTGAAAGGGTTAATAATTGTCATGCGAATTATAACAAATACATGATGTTTGTAATAATACATTCATTCATATCAGTATTGAATAAACCATTCAGTACTCATACTCTGTAAGGCTCGGGCGGGACAGATCGTCCTCTGGGCATATTACATGCACAAGGTAATAATATATATATATATATATATATATTTATTTATACAATTGTTAATCCTGCTTCTTATGGGAATGGACCGTTCCATTTTTAGCTATGCCCCGCCCATCACTAGCCAAGCTCCACCCACACCTCGCCGTGTTTGGATTGATCGATCCCCGAATGCCCTAGCTATCAATTTCCTGAAAACTATACAGGGAAGCTGTTGAATATTTTGCAACTAATTAGACTGGGTGCTGTTGCTGCGATAGGCAGCAACAGCGCCCAGTCAAATTAGTTTCAAAATATTCAACAGAATATTTATTAAATAGTAAAAGCAAACAATTTGTACAACAGCCCATAGACCGTCATCAAATATGCATTTGTGACGTACTTATCGACCTCATTCATGACGTCATTCATTATGATGTCATTGTACACAGCGCACAGTTTATTATGACGTCATATGATGGGTGGGTACTCTGGAAAGGTGAATTGCTTATCAGCATCAGGTGATTCTGTGGTAGGACTGAGCAGGCATCCCGCTTGGCCGCCGCTATAGATGTGTTCTGTAATTTTTCTCTCATATTTGCACATTTGCTAGTGTGATCGACAATATTCACAAGGTTACATATCACGAATTCCTTAACAGTTTTTAATCTGAATTAGGACAAGTATTCTGAATTGATATCGGACCTGTTTACTTATTATTTTGAAAACAATTTGACTCAAAGTTTTTTGTTCATTATAGTATTTTGTGTCTAGTGTGTGCGTGAGTGAGAATGTGTGCGTGCATGCTGCTTTATTGACAGCTCACTTCCTGCTAGTATCAGCGATAATTACCTTTGCCCTCTAAGGCTGTCTGTCTGTGTGTCTATCTGTGTGTCCGGAGATGAATCTAAAAGAACTACTGATACAATTTTGCTCAAATTTTAACACAAATAATCTTTCTGTGAAAGAGGATTGGCAGACTGGTCATGATCCGGATAAAAACCTGCATCCAGATATGATCAAATTCTGGATCTATGAATATCTCAGGAACTGTCTGATTTGTCTCAAATTTAACACTTAAAAGGTATGACCACACACTAGATCCTGCAACTTTGGTCATGATCTGAAACATCAAAAAAAAAAAAATCGGAAAATCAAAAATACTTATGCGACAAAAACAGGAGTGTGAGGGTTAGCACTCTCTGAACACTCTTGTTCTCTATGTGATTCAATGTTCTTATTTATGAGTACAATGCATTCAGCCTATTCAATCAGACCACTATCACATATCCTTTATCTTATAGAATGTAGCAAATTATATTTTTTATCTTTCATGATTTAACTATTTTTCCTTCTGTATTTCAATAACTTTGCTCTCAAGACTGCTAATTAGAAAACATGCTGACATTTTTAAAGCATAGAATTAACTAAAAGTCCTTGCTGCAACTACTTTCCGTTGAATTCTTTTCAAAATATAAATTTATAAGTTATAACGATGACAAGCATTTGATACTATCTACGCAGTCCAGGATGAAAATCATCCTTAGCCACTGCCCTATAGCTGGTCCGCATTATATATCACACACACCCCTTCTCTTTATCCATCTTAGGTGAATATGATTTATATCAGAATTTTGATTAGAAAAGCTCTAATCTCCTGATCACACACTTTGAATAGGATAATAAATGTACTCTCTGATTACAACGTGATGCTGCTTTAATTGAGGTGATTTGGGGTAACGCTTTAGTTACATCAGAGTCATACGATAAATCATCATCTCCAAGAAACCATATTCATCCATCAATCTCTCCATCCCTCCATCCATCCACCTGTCCATCTATCCATCCACCCGTCCATCCACCCATCCATCCATCCACATGTCTATCTATCCATCCACCCATCATACAATAAATCATCATCTTCAAGAAATCATATTCATCCATCAATCTCTCCATCCTTCCATTTATCCATCTGTCTGTCCATTCACCAACCCATCCATCCATCCATCCATCTGTCTGTCTGTCCATCCACCAACCATCAATCCACCCACCCACCCACCCACCCACCCACCTATCCATCCATCTATCCACCCATCCATCTGTCTGTCCATCCAGTGGATGGGTAGGTGGAGTGGATTGGATGGATGGGTTGGACCAACCCATCTACCCACCCACCCACCCACCCACCCACCCACCCATCCATCCATCCAAAGTGCATTATTCCAGAAAGCGCAAGAGCACTGAAGTAATGGTGTGTAGCTAATTTAAGGGATTTGTGTTTATTTTTCTCTGATCAATCGTGTATGTTCCCAGGTTGTGATCATATGATTTAAATTATCACCAGACACTATATAACAAAACACAATTGTCAGTGACCAGTGGCCGTACATTCAGCGTAGGCAATGGCGTACAGATTTAAGGTTGCTTGTGTGAGTCCAATTCATTTCAGAGCATAATTTTAAAAACATGTGCATCAAATTTGCTTACAGTTGGATTTAAGCTAATTTTAGCCATATTTGCCAGAGTTATCCCCTTGAACAAACTAGATTTCTGTTTAATAAATTTAGAACACCTGTGTGGATTTCCGCTTGCAGTAAGGTCAGGAGACAAGTTACCTAACTTGTCTTTTATTTGGAAAACTGACTAACGATAAGTATAGCTCGGTAAATGAGGATTTGAAAATGAGCCAGTTATATTAATGATAAGTTTCGAAAATGTACTTTCATCCTATGAATTAATATTTCCCACAAGGAAAGCTTAGCTCGAAGAACGTAAATGTCCCTTCCTTGACAATCTTGAGTACGTAATTCATTTGTGAACAAGCTTGTCAAAACTGGCCTATGCAGTTGTCTTGAGAAATGTCCAATTTCAGGTAAAGAGAAAATTTATTTTTAAAAATGAACCTCTAGAATGGCTGGGTCAGTTATCAAACCAGCAATTCCAGAGGTAAATTTCCAAAAGTACATTTCTCTGACTTAAATGGACATTGATTAGGTAAAATATCTAACTTTCTTCACCATTCATGACCATTAAACGGTTAACACAATGATTACTGAGATCTCGTATTCCACATTTCCAATTCCATTGTATATGATAACCGGAGTTCATTTTGGAAACAATGTAGCTAGAAGATGTTGCTGGCCAAAGCAGCAACAGGTTTCAGCATTGTTATTTCCATTATGGAGACCAGCCTTACTGCTATTGACTGCATAGCATCTAGCCTTTATTTAGTCTACACCGGTTCAGTAAGTGCCAAATGGTTTATCACAATCTCGATTTTGTGTACAGGTCAACGGTCAAGCCAACATCATGATTAAAGACCAAGGTTGTGATGGAGGGTCCACCAGAGCTGATGGTTTGACCGCACATACATACTATAATAAATCTAATCCTTGATTGTGCTGAGAATATAATTTCTATCTCATCTCTCTTAACCCTTTAACCCTCGATTTTGTTCAAGAAAATTTCAAATTTCTCATAGAAAATGTCCATTTACGGACCAATAAGAGACCATTTTTGAAAATTTACCACTGGAATGACTGGCTCGGTTACCGAGCCAGTCATTCCAGTTGTAAATTTTCAAAGATTATTTTCTGTTGGCTTGCAAATGAACATTTCACAAGGGCACTGTAGAAGTTGTTTTTGGCTAGCTTGAGTGCTAAAGTGTTGATATTGACTTAGTTTTTCATGTCCTTGTTCTGTTTTAGACGGTGCAGAAAGAAGCGCGGACACGGCAGGTGCTTCTAAACAACCTCAAGCATAGCACTAGTAAGCTGATGGATGACTACCAAAATGAGAACACTAGTCAGATACAGGTGCAACTGGACAAGGTCTTGACCAGATGGACACAGTTCCTCAATAGGTCAGTAATTTCTACTTGGTCACTCACAAAGAAAGTATTGATGTCACTAATCAAGGCTTTTTATCTCTTTCTCCCCCCCCCCCCCCCTTGTCTGGAAGATGGGGGAATATAGCGATCGACATGTCCATATGTCCATCCGCCCGGCCGTTTGCCTGTCCCCTTGTCAGAGCAAATCCTACAGTTTAGTTGTTATTCTTTTGAAACTTGGTAAGTGTTATCATTACCACCTGTAGGTGTGCATGTGCTTTTTTCGTGGGCCGTAAATGTTTTATTACGTTGTTATTCCCCTTTAACAAACTTGAAGGCAGAATGACTGCATTGCCAATCATTTCTCCTATAGTTTAGCTATAATTCTTTGGAAACTTAGTGATATCATTACTGTGTACAGATGTGCATGTGTTATCCTTATGGCTGTGCATCCATCCATCCATCTGTCCAGAATATCTGTATGTCTGTCTCTCCAAATCATTCCTTGTCAATGCAACTCCTTGTAAAGTTTCCAATGGATTAACCTAGAATTTGGTGCACATTATCACTATCATGTGCAAATGTGCGTGTACTTTTTCGGGCCTGAGAACATATTCATTACAGAGTTATCCCCCTTTAAATATCTTGAAACTGATGCATAACTTCAGAATACCAGCATGGATTAATGCAAAATTTCTTTATCATCTTATTAGTCCCCTACCGGTAAAACAGGGCGGACTATAGGTTTGCACTCCGTCTGTCCGTCTGTCAAAGTTGGTTTTCCGCACTTTTTTTCACAGTCCTTCAAGGTATTCAACTGAAAATTGGTACATTGCTTTGTTATGGGAAGTTACAGACCAAGTTCGAGTTTCAGGCGTATGCGTCAATATTTCATGCCGCCTTTCGACTTAAGAAATAAAAAATATCAGCTTTCCGCACTTTTTTGCACTCCTTCAAGATATTTAAGAGAAAATCGGTACGTCGCTTTAGTATAACGAGTTACAGAGCAAGTTCAAGTTTCACACATTTTCATAAATTTTCGATGGAGTTATGGCCCCTTTTGTCTTATGAAAATCAAGGCTATCGGATCGCTATGAAATTTCATAGGGTGGTTTGACTAGGTGTGGAAAAGAAACCTATCAAAATTGACGATGATCCAAACTCCAAGATGGCTGCCAGCCATGGGCTGCCATCTTGTAAGTTGGTTTCTGGATTTCATTTATTGGATCACTATCTACGGTCGTTGGAATATGTCTGGTGAAGAAACTTATCAAAATTTACAATAATCGGAAATCTAATATGGCCGCCAGTCAGTGGCAGCCATCTTGAAAATTGGTTTCTGGACGATACCTCCTTGACCGTTTAGCGGATTGCTTTGACACTTCATGAGGATTGCTGGTCTGATAGCTGAGGAAGGAATAAATATTTTCTGATAGCTCTCATTCATTGGCTTGTCATCATGGCAGGGTATTATGTGCCGTTTGCGGAGCTCTTGTTCAACATTAAGTTTTTGCGTTTCGCTAAACTTTAGCTTATATTTCAGGCTTGGTTAAGCCTATTGCAACTGAACTTGGCTATGTGGTTGCCTATACTATTAGGAAGCAGCATGATGATAATGAGGTCACACGGTCAAAGATCAAGGTCAGTATGACCTTGATACAAAATTCAATGTTAAGTTTTTGCGTTTAACAAAACTTCTTAGCTTATCTGTCAGGATTGGTTAATCCTATTGGAACTAAATTTGGATACATTGTTACCTATAATGTTAGGAAGCAGCATGTTGATACTGAAGTCACAGCGTCGAAGACCAAGGTCATTGTGACTGGCTCGACAGCTGAGCCAGTCATTCCAGTGGTAAATCTTCGAAAATAGTCTTCTCTTGACCTGCAAATGGTCATTTTCTATGAGGAAATAGAAATTTTCAATAAATTTGACAGTTCAATGCCTAACCATGATGTATTTGTACTTTGTCCTCACAGATTGGCTGAAGCCGAGAAAGCATTTCAAGTTTCTGCTATTCCTGAGGATCAGTATGTCATACAATTAGATGAATTTGTAGCATGGCTTGTTACCATGGAAACCAAAATGAATGGCCTGCTAGAGGCTACTGGGAAGGAAGGCGCTGTAGATAATAATGACAAGTGTCGAAAATTTGTCAACCACTTCAGGGTGAGTAGCTATGTTTGCTGTGCATGTACATGTATATTTAACAGCATTCGTACATCATTGTCGACAGCATCGTCCTGACCACAAGCCATTTATAATCATCATCATCATCATCATCATTTTCATCATACCGGTAAATTCTGTATATACTGCGCTATCGGGCACACCCATAAATTTGACCAAAATCTGCCTGAAAAAAACTAGTTTTTGTGTATAGCACGCAGTAAGATCGAGAGACATGTGAACGAAAACTGGTAACAAAATATCACTGACTTACTGCGTGTCGAATATGCTTTCCTTATAAAATCCAGTTTGTGGCATGCGGTAATCTGTTGTTTAATCACATAACAATAGGAATATCATTTGCTTACACTTTTAGCAAATATTTTGTATTAAACTTTATTGAACGATCTAAAAATGCAAATATAATTTCCATCAGAACAGGTTAGAATCCAAATCTTTGACAGCTGTGACCTTTAACATTAACCTGTCAATCATAATCATCATCCTGCCCACCGATTGGTCAAAACATTGTCCCGTTTAGCACATAGAAAACATTCCTTTCTATATCTATGTAAATGCTAGATCGCCATGGAAAACATCGGCTCTATCATTCTTTTTTAACACCATTTATGTCCGTATCTGCGTAGCAATCTATGGATTTTAAATATCTCTATGTCCAACTTGGGAAGACAAGAGTAACGTCCCTTTCTATCGATATAATAAATGCTAGATTGCCTTGGAAAACATCGGCTATCTCATACTTATTTCAACTCATTTATGGCCGTGTCTGGAACCTATCTATGGATTTGAAACATCTCTTATGTCCAACAAATTACAGGATGCAATGAATGGTGTTGTAAAAAAGTTGAATGATGTTTTATTTGATCATTTTACAACACAATATGGTATTTAATAAAGGTATAACACAATATTTAGACAGTCGTAAGACATTTCAACAATCCAGTTGATGTAGTACCATTATAGACATGATAGAATGCGATCATTATTCCCGACTGATTCCTGATCCATAAAATCACATTTTCAGCTCTGAATTTTGCGATTTTCACGGAAAATTCGGAGGAAAAAAATGTGACAAATATTTATCCTTGTATATAGTGCGTAGTAGCTTTTGATAACATGTAATTTGAGCAAAAAAGTGTGTAATATCTACAGAATTTAACGGAAATCATCAGTGGTGGTGGCAGTGCCGTCATGTCCGTCATCACGATCATCACTACCGCCATCATCACCACCACAACCAATCGGCTTCATCATTTGTCATCGTCATCATCATCATCCCTATCACCACTGCTTCCTGGTACTTATATTTCTTATAAACCAAGAGGTGTATAAGGTGAAATCATTCTATTTCTTACTTCTGTGTGTTAATTAATCAGTGATCCCAGTTGTCAGATATTCAACTGATTTCAGATATTTTGTTTCTTCAGTCAGATATTTTCTTCATTCATATATCGTCAAAAGTTCATGAATTCTAGCTCAATCCTTTGATGAGCAAGCCTTGCAATAGGAGCCGGTGCAGTGATCTCGATGAATCTTGACCATTAAAGGGTTAAAGTATCATTTGAGGCTCTTTAATCCTGACCATATAGCACTTGAGGTCGGATCACGCAGCATATGTCTTCACTTGGTAAATTTCAGATATTTTTTCCTATGGCCACTGTTCTCAGATCAATTATCTATTAATTAGTGAATATTTGCAAATTAATTCATTAACATTTCAGAATTATTTGTCACTTTTTTTTGTCATACTAACCATGTGATTCGCATAATGTACTAATTATTTAATTTGAAAATTAATCAGCTCATTAAGTGTATCAATGCCCATCCACCAATTCCTCTGCCATACTAATGATAGAAATTTGTTCTGGTCCTCAAGGGAGAGTACTCCTTGTGGTGTTTGGCAATTTGAAGTAAGGGAGGTAATTAACATTTCTATTGTGTCATGATAAAAGGTGCCTACTACCCCCTCTACAATGGTATTTATAATACATGGGCATGTGGTCTTGCTGTGTTTTAGAACAGCTACTAAAGAGTCACGTGAACTGTGTTAATAGAAGATGAACATTTGCGTTTAATCTGTGTCCATTTGTAGGCCAAGAGAAGATGAGTCAGTCATTCCAGTGGGAAATTTTAAAAGATTGTCTTCACTTGCCCTGCAAATAGACACTCCTCAAGGCCACTGCAGGTTCTGTTTTGGCTGGTTTTGACTATTACAGGTTAGGTTGATGATAATAGTTTTTCCAAGAAGCTTGGTAGCGCTTATTTGTCCTGATGCAAACTTGAGTGTGAGTTTGAGTCTGGATGCCAAGACACGGTTTGGGCCTTCCTTTTATACCCTTCCAAATGCGGCTACTTTCCGCAAGGACCGTGAAAAATTCTGGATTCATCAACTACATTGTATGGATCCTGTAGGCATCAATCAAGCTGATTGGTAATCTATTCTAACTTTGGTAGTAAAACTATTAAGTTGATGGTAATGATGTATTGTATTCTGCAGCTGTAGTAGTAGAAACACCCTAGAACTGCAATCAGTCCTTCTTCACCTTTGACCACCTCAGCAAAAATGTTTAGCTTCCTTGGGTTTATTCTTGATCTGAATGTACAGAGTCCTGTTTTCTTGAGGTTATTAACCATCACCACTGTGCTGATAATATTGTGTCTTTTACTGTGTCAATAGCAAAGAAACCCTTGAACAATTTTCAACAATTTTGGTGGAAGATGTTGCTGTCTATGACAGCACCATCTCCCACCAAATTTGTTGAAAAATGAACACCAGTTCATCTTTTAATTTAATTAGAAAATTTAAAGTTTTGACATCAGAGTGGTAGGGGTTAAGCATGCAAGCTTAACAGACAAGTTTATGCAATGTTTACTGTCTCTGTGTGTGGGTGTATCTTCTGCCATCCTTTACTGTATACAACTACAAAACCTTGGGTATTAGTTGGAAAAGAATTTTCCTAAAATCTGTTTATGTTTTAGACAGCAATGACTTTAATTTGCATTATTTTAGAAATATTTCTGTTTTGCTCCATATATTTAAAGTAAATTTATATTATTTATCATGTCATATGTGTTTTCATCTAATTGATCTAAAGGTTAATTTCCTTTGCACTCGTGTTTATTTTTAGTTGCGAGTCACAACTAGTATTTAGTCTGTCTGTCTTCCTGTCCGCCTGTTTGTCCATCCATCCATTCGTTCATCCGTCAGTCCATCTGTGTCTGTCTGTCAGTTTGGTGGCCAACTTGGATGACCTAGTTTTCGCAAAAACGACTTCTCCAGAACCGCTGAACAGATCGGCCTGAAATTTGTGAGATATGATTAGGGCTTAAGGCCTATTAAACTTTGCTCAAAGGAAGTTGATCCGTCAGAAAACATTGCCGCATTCAAAATGTAGCGTGTTTGGCGACCATATCGAATATTTTTATTTGATGGATTTTGAAGCCGAAATTGGTTTTGTCTAGGTTTTGGGTATTATGATCTCAAATTTGTGATTTTCAAAAATGTCGGATAGACTGTTTGGCAGCCATCTTGGTTCATTTTCCCACCAAAACTCCCATACTAAAGCAATGAGAAATTTTTAATGTCTTATTGTCGAAATCTACTCGGCTGATTTCCCGTATATTTGGCAGGAAGCATCCTTAGGGCATAGAGAGACAACTTTGTTTAAAGGAAGCCGATCAGCCAATTTGGCCGGCAGCCATCTTGGAATTAGAAATGTCTAAAAGAATTTCGGAAACCGCATGGGGAATTGAGTCAAAACTCACGAAAAATCATCTGGAGTAACAACTGAACCAAGTTTGTTTAAGGGAACTTGATTGTCCAAATGCTTTGTCGGCCATCTTGGATGACTAAGTTTTCGCGAAAATAACTTCTCCGGAACCGCTGGACGGATCGGGCCGAAATTTGGGAGACATAATTAGGCCCTAAGCGCCATTAAAGTTTGTACATGGAAGGTTGATGCATAAAAAAACATGTCCACCATGAATCAATCAAACTTTAACATTTTTGGAGGACATGAATTTTCTGCAAATTTTTGAGCAAATCATAAAAAAGACTACTTATTAACCGTTGGGCCAATTTTAATAAATCTTGGCTAAACCTTCACAGAAATTAGATTGGTAAATTTTTCCGGTGCTCATCTCATTTTGTTCAGTTGTGCCAGTGGCCAGTAATTCCAGGTGAGTGGGGCCGCTTGTTATCAATGGTTAATCGCGCAAAATATGGCCTGATAAATGTTCATTTGCAAACCTGAAGAAAGACACTTTAGAAAACTTGTTACAGAGTAATTAAAATAATATAATGTTATTGAATGAGTTGTTTTCAAATTAACCTGTTAACACTAAAGCAGGCCAAAAAGATGGCTTTTGCGTAGGTTCTGAGAAATGTTCAACAGAAGACTATTTTTGATAATTTACCAGTGAAATGTCTAACTATGTTATCGAGCCTGGCACTCCATTAATAAATTTTCAAGATCGACTTCTCAACATTTTCTCTGAGAGTATTGAAATTTTCTTGAACAAATTTGAGGGTTTGTGTTAAAATGGACCTTTCCTATTTATCCATCCATTATCTGACATATTATGACATCGTAATCAAGTAAGTGACATGTAGGATGACATCATAATTAATTATGGCATGAATGACTCGATTTAGTCTGTCTTTAATAGTCAGACACATTGTACGAATTGTATGTCTTTACCATTTAATAAACAGTCTGTTGAATATTTTGAAACTAATTTGACTGGGCGCTGTTGCTGCCTATGGCAGCAACAGCACCCAGTCAAATTAGTTTCAAAATATTCAACAGCTTACCTGTATAGTTTTCTGGAAATTGATAGTTAGGGCAGTCAGGGATCGATCGATCCCAACCCATGTGAGGTGTGGGCGGAGCTTAGGTAGTGATGAGCGGGGCATAGCTAAAAGGAAAGGTCCATTGTAAGATACTTTAACTCCAAGCCAGACATTCCAGGATATAGCTGGATGGTAAAAAATGAACTGAAAATAACATTTATGTGGCAATAATGACTAATAGAATACTTAAAGTTATTCTATTTCACTCCTAGTGGCGAGTCGGCCAGATAAATGTATAGAGATAACTTAAATTTACGAATGTGTTTTTGTCTAAAAATATACCTATCTATATAGTGATGGAGCTGTTCCTGTATACAAGATTGTATCTACTCCCAAGTCTGATGCGATCTCCATGACGATTATACCTGTCTGATTTCACTCACCTGTTTGCGTAAACGTTAAACCATTTCAAAACTCATTTCAAGGAACTTGGTTTTGTCGGAGATAAATATAAAATGTTTTGAATATTATGCAAACATTTGAATGAAAATTATTGCTGTCATAGACAGCATTAACTTTCAGTCAAATTATTAGCAAAATACTTACTATAATTTTCTCAAGTTTGTGTTATTTATCATAAATATTATCTCTAAACTTACGACTAGATGGGTTAATATGCTTGCTCTATCTTATAGTACTAGGCAAATATACATGTGTGGTTACCCTTCCACAGGAGCACTATGTAATCAATAGACAGGTTTCAAGTGTGGGAACATGCTTCTTACATTTTATTTACTTTGAATAATTCACAAATTGTTTGGTGTTTGTTTATACTGTGTGGAGTGCAGGTGTGCAATTTACTGTGTGAAGTGGCCACAGGTATTTCTTTCATTAGGTGAAGCTGTACATCGCTAAGCTGGAACTGTGTTTATTCATATGCTAAACAACTACAGTCAACCTGTCTTATGGAACCACTGTATGGAACACATACAATTAATCGTTGTAGAATTGTAGGTTTTTATTATAAGTGACTTCCCATAGGATATACATTTAGAAGCCAAAAGATGGTGGTCCTTTAAGACAGGTGGTATTTTACCACCTGTCTTAAAGAACCGCCATCATTTGGAGCCAACACAAGGTGGTCTCTTTGACAGGCTTGAGTGTATCATTGATATATATGTATATATTTTTTCATTGTTTGTTTTTGTTGTTCAAACATCTCAAAGTTTTAAAATGAATTTTTTAAAGAAAAATCTAGCATTGATCAATTAATTAGCACATTTCATTTTGAATTATACTAAGCATATCTTAGTGCGAGCGATAGTTAGAAACCTGCTAAATATTTGCAGCAAAATCTCACTGAAAGTTATCAAGAAGTAAAGAACGGATTACTCTTTGGTCAAGTATTTTAAAGTATGACTCTGAGTTTAAGTGTATGATTTAGTGAATATTGACTGCTGTGGTATATTCTAGATGAAATGTGTTAAACATTTCTGTACTAATGAGACTCATTTCTGAACTAACCAGACTACACTCATTGATGAGATTCGGGATTATTTAGCTGCAATTACTAATGAAGTGTGTGTGTTCATGCGTGGGTGTGTGGGTGGTGGTGGAGTGCGTGCGTGTGAATATATGTGCATGTTCGTGAGCCTGGGAAATTTACTTACATCTATAATGGACACGCTATCTCAAAATTGTCTCTGTGTATCTTGAGAAATTTACATTTGTAGGAAACAGATTTGTTATTAAATTACCAAACACGCCAGCGGAAGTGGAATGATTTCGTCAATAGGCGAACCAGTCATTCCAGTTGCAAGTTTGCTAAAATAGTATTCGTTTGACCTGAAAATTATTTTCAGTGAGAAAAAAAAAATTTCTAACCTATTTCGGCAATAATTAAGTGAGTTGCGTAACCCACCGAATACCTGTGAATAGCGTAGGATCTACAACTGCATCCAAAATCTCATGGTCTCAGACCTTGCACATGTACTTTTCTGTCAGAAAACAGTAATATAGAAGAAGCGTGTTAGAGGCCTAGGCTACAATATTTTACATCAATGTTGTTTTCAAAAGGAAGATAATTTTGTTATTATCTTGTCCGTACCTGTGCTAGAAAATGAGACAGATGCATTACTAGCATTAGCATATCCGTTATTTTGTCAACCCTGTGATGATCAAGCCAGCCAAAACCAGCCTCTGCAGTTGTCCATTTTCTGGACAAGACCTTTTGAAAATATATCACTCAAATTCCAGTGGTAAATTTTCAAACATAGTCTTCTCTTGGCCTGCAAAAGGACATTCAATTAAATATTTAGATTTTCTTGACCATATTTGACCATTTAATCTTATTTTTCACCAATGGCTGCTTGGATTTCAATGAAAACTAAGATGCAGAATACAAGCTATAATGGAGAGATACAATCTAAACTAGAGCACTCAGCGATTGCAAACCCTTCCCTTTTTATACCCCTCGGGGTATTATGTGATGGCGCTGTCCGTGTGGGCAGACGGATGGGCAGGCGGGCGGCAGAGTGTTTTCCGGATGATAATTCTGTTACCATTTGTCGGATCGCTTTGAAATTTCATAGGGTGGTTGGATGAAGTCTGGGGAAGAAACCTATCGAAATCGACGATGATCCAAAGTCCAAGATGACTGCCAGCCATCAGTGGCCATCTTGAAAATGGTTTCCGGATGATACAAGTAACCCTGTTCCTGATCGCTTTAAAATTGCACAGGGTCGTTGGACTAGGTCTGGCGAGGAAACATATCAAACTCGACAATGGTCAGAAATCCAAGATGGCTGCCAGGCACCAGTGGCCATATTGAAAACTGGTTTCCGGATGATAACTCGTTAGAGCTGTCAATACCGGTTGTGACCTCCGCGCGCATTAACCACCGCCATACATCGCTTTCTCATGCTTCGAATTAAGCACGTGATGTCACGAAGAGGAATCGCATCCCATTCCTGGAGCAGTGCAGCTTCCAGCTCCCGCATGTTGTGAAGATGTGGATGGTTTTCACGCACCATACGGCCAAGAATGTCCCACACGTGTTCGATAGGAGACAGGTCCGGTGATCGCGCTGGCCAGTCCAACACTGGAACATTGTTAGCCTCAAGGAAATCACTGGTGACCCTAGCTGAATGAGGATGGGCGTTGTCTTGCTGGAACATAAAGTTTGCATGATGCTGCATAAAAGGGATGACAACAGGGGCGACAACTTCTTCACAGTAACGTTGAGCCGTTAAATTTCCACGAATCACAATAAGATCGGTTTTGCCATTTTCATGGATTTCAGCCCACACCATGACACTGCCGCCACCGAATCTGTCGTGCTGAATGATGTTGGCTGCATCATACTGTTCTCCTAAACGTCGCCAAACCTGTTGCCTACCATCCGCCACATCCACACAAAACCTCGACTCATCACTGAACAAAACGTGGCTCCATTGTTGAGCACGCCATCGCTGATGAGTTCTTGCCCATGCAAACCGATTCTCGATGTGACGCTCTGTAAGCGGAACAGTAACAACTGGACGATGGGCATGCAGTCCAGCATCATTGAGTCTGTTTCGCACAGTGTGTGCATGTACTGTAGTGCCGGTAGCGGTGTGCAAATTACTGGACAGCCGCGGCGCAGTCTCAAACCTGTGATGTCGTGTTGACGTCACTAAGTAGCGGTCTTCTCGTGGTGTTGTTGCTCTCGGTCTGCCAGATCATGGTCGGTCATTAACCTGTCCAGTTTCCTGCTCACATTGGCGGAGATGGGAAATGGTTGAGGCGTGAACATTAAAATGTCGAGCAACAGCGCGAAGGCTCTGCCCAGCAGCGAGTCTTCCAATTGCTTCATGGCGATGATTTTCGGGTAGCCCTGGGCGGCGGCCCATGTTCGGTAGGGTAAACTTTTAAGCGTTTTCTGTTAACGTTCGTTATCTGCTTTTGCAATATGGTGAATTTTTGCCAATGTGGGCCAGTGCATATTCACATGCAGTAAGCGTGCGGCCGAGAAATGCAAGAAATGATTTGCATTTCTTCATGTTCAGCGAGACATTACATTGACAAAACATGTCTGCAAATTTGGTTATAAATGGACGCATAGTTTTACTACAGCAAACCAAACTTCACTCTTGCTAAACTTTTTTTTTTTGGCTCAGTATATATATATATATATATATATATATATATATGTATATATATATATATATATATATATATATATATATATATTGTTCTATGTAGGGTCCACCGTCTATATAGGATCTGCCTTTGGTGGACCACCTATTGTGTATTTACAAATTGTACATTTTATATCAAAATAAATGAATCTGAACATGAACTTGAAGTTTCCTACAGTACATGCCTGTTGATTATTGCTCAGTACTTCAGGAGATGGTGTTTCAGAACATCTAATTTGAAAAAATCCTGGATTTCCTAAATATAGCCCAGTGTTAGTCATTGAAAATGATATGCGTAGTCCTTGAAAAGTGCTTGAATGTATGGGTGAAATTCTTGTGTGAACCATGTTAAAATTCAAGCCAAAACAGGTCACTAGTTTTTGAGATACTAGTGCAAAGCGCTCGCACAGAGAAACACAACATGCACAGACTTGAATACAATGCCTTATTCCCGACCCGACCCCCCCTACACCCCCTTATAGTAATAATTACCATCTCAAGTTTGTTTAATTTCTACAATTTTTCTACTGTCTGCGGTTTAGGAAATATCTTTACATTATTTTAGGGTTCAGGTTTCTGTTGACTAGCAATTATTTTTAACAATGCCTGCTCATATTTCTAAAAAAACTTGACAACATACTGATTATTGTTGCTATGTAAACCTTCACTTTCCTCAATCACACAGGTGGCCCATATATTGCTTTAGGCTTCACTCTCCTCGCTCACACAGGTGGCTCATATGCTGCTTTAGGCTTCACTCTCCTCACTCACACAGGTGGCCTTTATGCTGCTTTAGGCTTCACTCTCCTCGCTCACACAATTAACCCATATGTTGCTTTAGGCTTCACTCTCCTCACTCACACAGGTGGCTCATATGTTGCTTTAGGCTTCACTCTCCTCACTCACACAGGTGGCTCATATGCTGCTTTAGGCTTCACTCTCCTCGCTCACACAATTGACCCATATGTTGCTTTAGGCTTCACTCTCCTCACTCACACAGGTGGCTCATATGTTGCTTTAGGCTTCACTCTCCTCACTCACACAGGTGGCTCATATGCTGCTTTAGGCTTCACTCTCCTCGCTCACACAGGTGGCTCATATGCTGCTTTAGGCTTCACTCTCCTCACTCACACAGGTGGCTCATATGCTGCTTTAGGCTTCACTCTCCTGACTCACAGGTGGCTCATATGCTGCTTTAGGCTTCACTCTCCTCACTCACACAGGTGGCTCATATGCTGCTTTAGGCTTCACTCTCCTGACTCACAGGTGGCTCATATGCTGCTTTAGGCTTCACTCTCCTCACTCACACAGGTGGCTCATATGCTGCTTTAGGCTTCACTCTCCTCACTCACACAGGTGGCTCATATACTGCTTTAGGCTTCACTCTCCTCACTCACACAATTGACCCATATGCTGCTTTAGGCGTCACTCTCCTCGTTCACACAGGTGACCGATATGTTGCTTTAGGCTTCACTCTCCTCGTTCACACAGGTGACCGATATGTTGCTTTAGGCTTCACTCTCCTCACTCACACAGGTGGCCCATATGTTGCTTTAGGCTTCACTCTCCTCGTTCACACAGGTGACCGATATGTTGCTTTAGGCTTCACTCTCCTCGTTTACACAGGTGACCGATATGTTGCTTTAGGCTTCACTCTCCTCACTCACACAGGTGGCCGATATGGTGCTTTAGGCTTCACTCTCCTCACTCACACAGGTGGCCCATATGCTGCTTTAGGCTTCACTCTCCTCGCTGACACAGGTGGGTCATATGGTGCTTTAGGCTTCACTCTCCTCACTCACACAGGTGGCTCATATGCTGCTTGAGGCTTCACTCTCCTCACTCACACAGGTGGCTCATATGCTGCTTTAGGCTTCACTCCCCTCACTCACACAATTGACCCATATGCTCCTTTAGGCTTCACTCTCCTCGCTCACACAGGTGGCCCATATACTGCTTTAGGCTTTACTCTCCTCGCTCACACAATTGACCCATATGCTCCTTTAGGCTTCACTCTCCTCGCTCACACAGGTGGCCCATATACTGCTTTAGGCTTTACTCTCCTCGCTCACACAGGTGGCCCATATACTGCTTTAGGCTTCACTCTCCTCACTCACACAGGTGGCTCATATGTTGCTTTAGGCTTCACTCTCCTCGTTCACACAGGTGACCCATATGCTGCTTTAGGCTTCACTCTCCTCACTCACACAATTGACCCATATGCTCCTTTAGGCTTCACTCTCCTCGCTCACACAGGTGGCCCATATACTGCTTTAGGCTTTACTCTCCTCGCTCACACAATTGACCCATATGCTCCTTTAGGCTTCACTCTCCTCGCTCACACAGGTGGCCCATATACTGCTTTAGGCTTCACTCTCCTCGCTCACACAGGTGGCCCATATACTGCTTTAGGCTTCACTCTCCTCACTCACACAGGTGGCTCATATGTTGCTTTAGGCTTCACTCTCCTCGTTCACACAGGTGACCCATATGCTGCTTTAGGCTTCACTCTCCTCACTCACACAGGTGACCGATATGTTGCTTTAGGCTTCACTCTCCTCGTTCACACAGGTGACCGATATGTTGCTTTAGGCTTCACTCTCCTCGTTCACACAGGTGGCCCATATACTGCTTTAGGCTTCACTCTCCTCGTTCACACAGGTGACCGATATGTTGCTTTAGGCTTCACTCTCCTCGTTCAGACAGGTGACCGATATGTTGCTTTAGGCTTCACTCTCCTCACTCACACAGGTGGCCCATATGCTGCTTTAGGCTTCACTCTCCTCGTTCACACAGGTGACCGATATGTTGCTTTAGGCTTCACTATCCTCACTCACACAGGTGGCCCATATACTGCTTTAGGCTTCACTCTCCTCGCTCACACAGGTGGCTCATATGGTGCTTTAGGCTTCACTCTCCTCACTCACACAGGTGGCTCATATGCTGCTTTAGGCTTCACTCTCCTCGTTCACACAGGTGACCGATATGTTGCTTTAGGCTTCACTCTCCTCGTTCACACAGGTGGCCCATATACTGCTTTAGGCTTCACTCTCCTCACTCACACAGGTGGCTCATATGCTGCTTTAGGCTTCACTCTCCTCACTCACACAGGTGGCCCTTATGCTGCTTTAGGCTTCACTCTCCTCACTCACACAGGTGGCCCATATGGTGCTTTAGGCTTCACTCTCCTCGCTCACACAGGTGGCCCATATACTGCTTTAGGCTTCACTCTCCTCACTCACACAGGTGGCTCATATGTTGCTTTAGGCTTCACTCTCCTCGTTCACACAGGTGACCCATATACTGCTTTAGGCTTCACTCTCCTCACTCACACAGGTGGCCCATATGCTGCTTTAGGCTTCACTCTCCTCGTTCACACAGGTGACCCATATACTGCTTTAGGCTTCACTATCCTCACTCACACAGGTGACCCATATACTGCTTTAGGCTTCACTCTCCTCACTCACACAGGTGGCCCATATGCTGCTTTAGGCTTCACTCTCCTCGTTCACACAGGTGGCCCATATACTGCTTTAGGCTTCACTCTCCTCGCTCACACAGGTGGCTCATATGCTGCTTTAGGCTTCACTCTCCTCACTCACACAATTGACCCATATGCTGCTTTAGGCTTCACTCTCCTCGTTCACACAGGTGACCGATATGTTGCTTTAGGCTTCACTCTCCTCATTCACACAGGTGACCGATATGTTGCTTTAGGCTTCACTCTCCTCGTTCACACAGGTGGCCCATATACTGCTTTAGGCTTCACTCTCCTCACTCACACAGGTGGCTCATATGCTGCTTTAGGCTTCACTCTCCTCGCTCACACAGGTGGCCCATATGTTGCTTTAGGCTTCACTCTCCTCACTCACACAGGTGGCTCATATGTTGCTTTAGGCTTCACTCTCCTCACTCACACAGGTGGCTCATATGCTGCTTTAGGCTTCACTCTCCTCACTCACACAGGTGGCCCTTATGCTGCTTTAGGCTTCACTCTCCTCGTTCACACAGGTGGCCCATATGGTGCTTTAGGCTTCACTCTCCTCACTCACACAGGTGGCTCATATGCTGCTTTAGGCTTCACTCTCCTCACTCACACAGGTGGCTCATATGCTGCTTTAGGCTTCACTCTCCTCACTCACACAGGTGGCCCTTATACTGCTTTAGGCGTCACTCTCCTCGCTCACACAATTGACCCATATGCTGCTTTAGGCTTCACTCTCCTGACTCACAGGTGGCTCATATGCTGCTTTAGGCTTCACTCTCCTCACTCACACAGGTGGCTCATATGCTGCTTTAGGCTTCACTCTCCTCGCTCACACAATTGACCCATATGCTGCTTTAGGCTTCACTCTCCTGACTCACAGGTGGATCATATGCTGCTTTAGGCTTCACTCTCCTCACTCACACAGGTGGCCCATATGCTGCTTTAGGCTTCACTCTCCTCGCTCACACAATTGACCCATATGCTGCTTTTGGCTTCACTCTCCTGACTCACAGGTGGCTCATATGCTGCTTTAGGCTTCACTCTCCTCACTCACACAGGTGGCTCATATGCTGCTTTAGGCTTCACTCTCCTCGCTCACACAGGTGGCTCATATGTTGCTTTAGGCTTCACTCTCCTCGTTCACACAATTGACCCATATGCTGCTTTAGGATTCACTCTCCTCACTCACACAGGTGGCTCATATGCTGCTTTAGGCTTCACTCTCCTCGCTCACATAGGTGGCTCATATGCTGCTTTAGGCTTCACTCTCCTCACTCACACAGGTGGCCCATATGGTGCTTTAGGCTTCACTCTCCTCACTCACACAGGTGGCCCATATGGTGCTTCAGGCTTCACTCTCCTCACTCACACAGGTGGCCCATATGGTGCTTTAGGCTTCACTCTCCTCACTCACACAGGTGGCCCATATGGTGCTTTAGGCTTCACTCTCCTCGTTCACACAGGTGGCCCATATGCTGCTTTAGGCTTTACTCTCCTCACTCACACAGGTGGCTCATATGCTGCTTTAGGCTTCACTCTCCTCACTCACACAGGTGGCTCATATGCTGCTTTAGGCTTCACTCTCCTCGTTCACACAGGTGACCCATATGCTGCTTTAGGCTTCACTCTCCTCGCTCACACAGGTGGCTCATATGCTGCTTTAGGCTTCACTCTCCTCGCTCACACAGGTGGCTCATATGCTGCTTTAGGCTTCACTCTCCTCACTCACACAGGTGGCCCATATGCTGCTTTAGGCTTCACTCTCCTCGCTCACACAGGTGACCCATATGCTGCTTTAGGCTTCACTCTCCTCACTCACACAGGTGGCCGATATGCTGCTTTAGGCTTCACTCTCCTCACTCACACAGGTGGCCGATATGTTGCTTTAGGCTTCACTCTCCTCACTTACACAGGTGGCTCATATGCTGCTTTAGGCTTCACTCTCCTCACTGACACAGGTGGCTCATATGTTGCTTTAGGCTTCACTCTCCTCACTCACACAGGTGACCCATATGCTGCTTTAGGCTTCACTCTCCTCACTCACACAATTGACCCATATGCTGCTTTAGGCTTCACTCTCCTCGCTCACACAGGTGGCTCATATGCTGCTTTAGGCTTCACTCTCCTCGCTCACACAATTGACCCATATGCTGCTTTTGGCTTCACTCTCCTGACTCACAGGTGGCTCATATGCTGCTTTAGGCTTCACTCTCCTCACTCACACAGGTGGCTCATATGCTGCTTTAGGATTCACTCTCCTCGCTCACACAGGTGGCTCATATGTTGCTTTAGGCTTCACTCTCCTCGTTCACACAATTGACCCATATGCTGCTTTAGGATTCACTCTCCTCACTCACACAGGTGGCTCATATGCTGCTTTAGGCTTCACTCTCCTCGCTCACATAGGTGGCTCATATGCTGCTTTAGGCTTCACTCTCCTCACTCACACAGGTGGCCCATATGGTGCTTTAGGCTTCACTCTCCTCACTCACACAGGTGGCCCATATGGTGCTTCAGGCTTCACTCTCCTCACTCACACAGGTGGCCCATATGGTGCTTTAGGCTTCACTCTCCTCACTCACACAGGTGGCCCATATGGTGCTTTAGGCTTCACTCTCCTCGTTCACACAGGTGGCCCATATGCTGCTTTAGGCTTCACTCTCCTCACTCACACAGGTGGCTCATATGCTGCTTTAGGCTTCACTCTCCTCAATCACACAGGTGGCTCATATGCTGCTTTAGGCTTCACTCTCCTCGTTCACACAGGTGACCCATATGCTGCTTTAGGCTTCACTCTCCTCGCTCACACAGGTGGCTCATATGCTGCTTTAGGCTTCACTCTCCTCGCTCACACAGGTGGCTCATATGCTGCTTTAGGCTTCACTCTCCTCACTCACACAGGTGGCCCATATGCTGCTTTAGGCTTCACTCTCCTCGCTCACACAGGTGACCCATATGCTGCTTTAGGCTTCACTCTCCTCACTTACACAGGTGGCCGATATGCTGCTTTAGGCTTCACTCTCCTCACTCACACAGGTGGCCGATATGTTGCTTTAGGCTTCACTCTCCTCACTTACACAGGTGGCTCATATGCTGCTTTAGGCTTCACTCTCCTCACTGACACAGGTGGCTCATATGTTGCTTTAGGCTTTACTCTCCTCACTCACACAGGTGACCCATATGCTGCTTTAGGCTTCACTCTCCTCGCTCACACAGGTGAGCCATATGCTGCTTTAGGCTTCACTCTCCTCGCTCACACAGGTGGCTCATATGCTGCTTTAGGCTTCACTCTCCTCGCTCACACAGGTGGCTCATATGCTGCTTTAGGCTTCACTCTCCTCACTCACACAGGTGGCCCATATGCTGCTTTAGGCTTCACTCTCCTCACTCACACAGGTGGCCGATATGTTGCTTTAGGCTTCACTCTCCTCACTCACACAGGTGGCTCATATGTTGCTTTAGGCTTCACTCTCCTCACTTACACAGGTGGCTCATATGCTGCTTTAGGCTTCACTCTCCTCACTCACACAGGTGGCTCATATGTTGCTTTAGGCTTCACTCTCCTCACTCACACAGGTGGCCCTTATACTGCTTTAGGCTTTACTCTCCTCACTCACACAGGTGACCCATATGCTGCTTTAGGCTTCACTCTCCTTGTTCACACAGGTGGCTCATATGTTGCTTTAGGCTTCACTCTCCTCACTCACACAGGTGGCTCATATGCTGCTTTAGGCTTCACTCTCCTCACTCACACAGGTGGCTCATATGCTGCTTTAGGCTTCACTCTCCTCGTTCACACAGGTGACCCATATGCTGCTTTAGGCTTCACTCTCCTCACTCACACAGGTGGCTCATATGCTGCTTTAGGCTTTACTCTCCTCGCTCACACAGGTGGCTCATATGCTGCATTAGGCTTCACTCTCCTCACTCACACAGGTGGCTCATATGC
This sequence comes from Chaetoderma sp. LZ-2023a, assembly GCA_034401795.1. Classification (NCBI taxonomy): domain Eukaryota; kingdom Metazoa; phylum Mollusca; class Caudofoveata; order Chaetodermatida; family Chaetodermatidae; genus Chaetoderma; species Chaetoderma sp. LZ-2023a. The sequence goes on along the minus strand of CM067374.1, from coordinate 59,741,876 downwards.
TGCTTTAGGCTTCACTCTCCTGACTCACAGGTGGCTCATATGCTGCTTTAGGCTTCACTCTCCTCACTCACACAGGTGGCTCATATGCTGCTTTAGGCTTCACTCTCCTGACTCACAGGTGGCTCATATGCTGCTTTAGGCTTCACTCTCCTCACTCACACAGGTGGCTCATATGCTGCTTTAGGCTTCACTCTCCTCACTCACACAGGTGGCTCATATGCTGCTTTAGGCTTCACTCTCCTCACTCACACAATTGACCCATATGCTGCTTTAGGCGTCACTCTCCTCGTTCACACAGGTGACCGATATGTTGCTTTAGGCTTCACTCTCCTCGTTCACACAGGTGACCGATATGTTGCTTTAGGCTTCACTCTCCTCGTTCACACAGGTGGCCCATATGTTGCTTTAGGCTTCACTCTCCTCACTCACACAATTGACCCATATGCTGCTTTAGGCTTCACTCTCCTCGTTCACACAGGTGACCGATATGTTGCTTTAGGCTTCACTCTCCTCGTTCACACAGGTGACCGATATGTTGCTTTAGGCTTCACTCTCCTCGTTCACACAGGTGGCCCATATGTTGCTTTAGGCTTCACTCTCCTCGTTCACACAGGTGACCGATATGTTGCTTTAGGCTTCACTCTCCTCATTCACACAGGTGACCGATATGTTGCTTTAGGCTTCACTCTCCTCACTCACACAGGTGGCCCATATGTTGCTTTAGGCTTCACTCTCCTCGTTCACACAGGTGACCGATATGTTGCTTTAGGCTTCACTCTCCTCGTTCACACAGGTGACCGATATGTTGCTTTAGGCTTCACTCTCCTCACTCACACAGGTGGCCGATATGGTGCTTTAGGCTTCACTCTCCTCACTGACACAGGTGGCCCATATGCTGCTTTAGGCTTCACTCTCCTCGTTCACACAGGTGACCGATATGTTGCTTTAGGCTTCACTCTCCTCGTTCACACAGGTGACCGATATGTTGCTTTAGGCTTCACTCTCCTCACTCACACAGGTGGCCCATATGTTGCTTTAGGCTTCACTCTCCTCGTTCACACAGGTGACCGATATGTTGCTTTAGGCTTCACTCTCCTCGTTCACACAGGTGACCGATATGTTGCTTTAGGCTTCACTCTCCTCACTCACACAGGTGGCCGATATGGTGCTTTAGGCTTCACTCTCCTCACTCACACAGGTGGCCCATATGCTGCTTTAGGCTTCACTCTCCTCGCTGACACAAGTGGGTCATATGGTGCTTTAGGCTTCACTCTCCTCACTCACACAGGTGGCTCATATGCTGCTTGAGGCTTCACTCTCCTCACTCACACAGGTGGCTCATATGCTGCTTTAGGCTTCACTCCCCTCACTCACACAATTGACCCATATGCTCCTTTAGGCTTCACTCCTCGCTCACACAGGTGGCCCATATACTGCTTTAGGCTTCACTCTCCTCGCTCACACAGGTGGCCCATATACTGCTTTAGGCTTTACTCTCCTCGCTCACACAATTGACCCATATGCTCCTTTAGGCTTCACTCTCCTCGCTCACACAGGTGGCCCATATACTGCTTTAGGCTTTACTCTCCTCGCTCACACAGGTGGCTCATATGTTACTTTAGGCTTCACTCTCCTCATGCACACAGGTGACCCATATGCTGCTTTAGGCTTCACTCTCCTCACTCACACAATTGACCCATATGCTCCTTTAGGCTTCACTCTCCTCGTTCACATAGGTGACCCATATACTGCTTTAGGCTTCACTCTCCTCGCTCACACAGGTGGCTCATATGCTGCTTTAGGCTTCACTCTCCTCACTCACACAATTGACCCATATGCTGCTTTAGGGGCGTCACTCTCCTCGTTCACACAGGTGACCGATATCTTGCTTTAGGCTTCACTCTCCTCGTTCACACAGGTGACCGATATGTTGCTTTAGGCTTCACTCTCCTCGTTCACACAGGTGGCCCATATACTGCTTTAGGCTTCACTCTCCTCACTCACACAGGTGGCTCATATGCTGCTTTAGGCTTCACTCTCCTCACTCACACAGGTGGCCCTTATGCTGCTTTAGGCTTCACTCTCCTCATTCACACAGGTGGCCCATATGGTGCTTTAGGCTTCACTCTCCTCGCTCACACAGGTGGCCCATATACTGCTTTAGGCTTCACTCTCCTCACTCACACAGGTGGCTCATATGTTGCTTTAGGCTTCACTCTCCTCGTTCACACAGGTGACCCATATACTGCTTTAGGCTTTACTCTCCTCACTCACACAGGTGGCCCATATGCTGCTTTAGGCTTCACTCTCCTCGTTCACACAGGTGACCCATATACTGCTTTAGGCTTCACTATCCTCACTCACACAGGTGACCCATATACTGCTTTAGGCTTCACTCTCCTCACTCACACAGGTGGCCCATATGCTGCTTTAGGCTTCACTCTCCTCGTTCACACAGGTGGCCCATATACTGCTTTAGGCTTCACTCTCCTCGCTCACACAGGTGGCTCATATGCTGCTTTAGGCTTCACTCTCCTCACTCACACAATTGACCCATATGCTGCTTTAGGCGTCACTCTCCTCGTTCACACAGGTGACCGATATGTTGCTTTAGGCTTCACTCTCCTCATTCACACAGGTGACCGATATGTTGCTTTAGGCTTCACTCTCCTCGTTCACACAGGTGGCCCATATACTGCTTTAGGCTTCACTCTCCTCACTCACACAGGTGGCTCATATGCTGCTTTAGGCTTCACTCTCCTCACTCACACAGGTGGCCCATATGTTGCTTTAGGCTTCACTCTCCTCACTCACACAGGTGGCTCATATGCTGCTTTAGGCTTCACTCTCCTCACTCACACAGGTGGCTCATATGCTGCTTTAGGCTTCACTCTCCTCACTCACACAGGTGGCCCTTATGCTGCTTTAGGCTTCACTCTCCTCGTTCACACAGGTGGCCCATATGGTGCTTTAGGCTTCACTCTCCTCACTCACACAGGTGGCTCATATGCTGCTTTAGGCTTCACTCTCCTCACTCACACAGGTGGCCCATATGGTGCTTTAGGCTTCACTCTCCTCACTCACACAGGTGGCCCTTATACTGCTTTAGGCGTCACTCTCCTCGCTCACACAATTGACCCATATGCTGCTTTAGGCTTCACTCTCCTGACTCACAGGTGGCTCATATGCTGCTTTAGGCTTCACTCTCCTCACTCACACAGGTGGCTCATATGCTGCTTTAGGCTTCACTCTCCTCGCTCACACAATTGACCCATATGCTGCTTTAGGCTTCACTCTCCTGACTCACAGGTGGATCATATGCTGCTTTAGGCTTCACTCTCCTCACTCACACAGGTGGCCCATATGCTGCTTTAGGCTTCACTCTCCTCGCTCACACAATTGACCCATATGCTGCTTTTGGCTTCACTCTCCTGACTCACAGGTGGCTCATATGCTGCTTTAGGCTTCACTCTCCTCACTCACACAGGTGGCTCATATGCTGCTTTAGGATTCACTCTCCTCGCTCACACAGGTGGCTCATATGTTGCTTTAGGCTTCACTCTCCTCGTTCACACAATTGACCCATATGCTGCTTTAGGATTCACTCTCCTCACTCACACAGGTGGCTCATATGCTGCTTTAGGCTTCACTCTCCTCGCTCACATAGGTGGCTCATATGCTGCTTTAGGCTTCACTCTCCTCACTCACACAGGTGGCCCATATGGTGCTTTAGGCTTCACTCTCCTCACTCACACAGGTGGCCCATATGGTGCTTCAGGCTTCACTCTCCTCACTCACACAGGTGGCCCATATGGTGCTTTAGGCTTCACTCTCCTCACTCACACAGGTGGCCCATATGGTGCTTTAGGCTTCACTCTCCTCGTTCACACAGGTGGCCCATATGCTGCTTTAGGCTTTACTCTCCTCACTCACACAGGTGGCTCATATGCTGCTTTAGGCTTCACTCTCCTCACTCACACAGGTGGCTCATATGCTGCTTTAGGCTTCACTCTCCTCGTTCACACAGGTGACCCATATGCTGCTTTAGGCTTCACTCTCCTCGCTCACACAGGTGGCTCATATGCTGCTTTAGGCTTCACTCTCCTCGCTCACACAGGTGGCTCATATGCTGCTTTAGGCTTCACTCTCCTCACTCACACAGGTGGCCCATATGCTGCTTTAGGCTTCACTCTCCTCGCTCACACAGGTGACCCATATGCTGCTTTAGGCTTCACTCTCCTCACTTACACAGGTGGCCGATATGCTGCTTTAGGCTTCACTCTCCTCACTCACACAGGTGGCCGATATGTTGCTTTAGGCTTCACTCTCCTCACTTACACAGGTGGCTCATATGCTGCTTTAGGCTTCACTCTCCTCACTGACACAGGTGGCTCATATGTTGCTTTAGGCTTTACTCTCCTCACTCACACAGGTGACCCATATGCTGCTTTAGGCTTCACTCTCCTCGCTCACACAGGTGAGCCATATGCTGCTTTAGGCTTCACTCTCCTCGCTCACACAGGTGGCTCATATGCTGCTTTAGGCTTCACTCTCCTCGCTCACACAATTGACCCATATGCTGCTTTTGGCTTCACTCTCCTGACTCACAGGTGGCTCATATGCTGCTTTAGGCTTCACTCTCCTCACTCACACAGGTGGCTCATATGCTGCTTTAGGATTCACTCTCCTCGCTCACACAGGTGGCTCATATGTTGCTTTAGGCTTCACTCTCCTCGTTCACACAATTGACCCATATGCTGCTTTAGGATTCACTCTCCTCACTCACACAGGTGGCTCATATGCTGCTTTAGGCTTCACTCTCCTCGCTCACATAGGTGGCTCATATGCTGCTTTAGGCTTCACTCTCCTCACTCACACAGGTGGCCCATATGGTGCTTTAGGCTTCACTCTCCTCACTCACACAGGTGGCCCATATGGTGCTTCAGGCTTCACTCTCCTCACTCACACAGGTGGCCCATATGGTGCTTTAGGCTTCACTCTCCTCACTCACACAGGTGGCCCATATGGTGCTTTAGGCTTCACTCTCCTCGTTCACACAGGTGGCCCATATGCTGCTTTAGGCTTCACTCTCCTCACTCACACAGGTGGCTCATATGCTGCTTTAGGCTTCACTCTCCTCACTCACACAGGTGGCTCATATGCTGCTTTAGGCTTCACTCTCCTCGTTCACACAGGTGACCCATATGCTGCTTTAGGCTTCACTCTCCTCGCTCACACAGGTGGCTCATATGCTGCTTTAGGCTTCACTCTCCTCGCTCACACAGGTGGCTCATATGCTGCTTTAGGCTTCACTCTCCTCACTCACACAGGTGGCCCATATGCTGCTTTAGGCTTCACTCTCCTCGCTCACACAGGTGACCCATATGCTGCTTTAGGCTTCACTCTCCTCACTTACACAGGTGGCCGATATGCTGCTTTAGGCTTCACTCTCCTCACTCACACAGGTGGCCGATATGTTGCTTTAGGCTTCACTCTCCTCACTTACACAGGTGGCTCATATGCTGCTTTAGGCTTCACTCTCCTCACTGACACAGGTGGCTCATATGTTGCTTTAGGCTTTACTCTCCTCACTCACACAGGTGACCCATATGCTGCTTTAGGCTTCACTCTCCTCGCTCACACAGGTGAGCCATATGCTGCTTTAGGCTTCACTCTCCTCGCTCACACAGGTGGCTCATATGCTGCTTTAGGCTTCACTCTCCTCGCTCACACAGGTGGCTCATATGCTGCTTTAGGATTCACTCTCCTCACTCACACAGGTGGCCCATATGCTGCTTTAGGCTTCACTCTCCTCACTCACACAGGTGGCCGATATGTTGCTTTAGGCTTCACTCTCCTCACTCACACAGGTGGCCGATATGTTGCTTTAGGCTTCACTCTCCTCACTTACACAGGTGGCTCATATGCTGCTTTAGGCTTCACTCTCCTCACTGACACAGGTGGCTCATATGTTGCTTTAGGCTTTACTCTCCTCACTCACACAGGTGGCCCTTATACTGCTTTAGGCTTTACTCTCCTCACTCACACAGGTGACCCATATGCTGCTTTAGGCTTCACTCTCCTTGTTCACACAGGTGGCTCATATGTTGCTTTAGGCTTCACTCTCCTCACTCACACAGGTGGCTCATATGCTGCTTTAGGCTTCACTCTCCTCACTCACACAGGTGGCTCATATGCTGCTTTAGGCTTCACTCTCCTCGTTCACACAGGTGACCCATATGCTGCTTTAGGCTTCACTCTCCTCACTCACACAGGTGGCCCTTATACTGCTTTAGGCGTCACTCTCCTCGCTCACACAATTGACCCATATGCTGCTTTAGGCTTCACTCTCCTGACTCACAGGTGGCTCATATGCTGCTTTAGGCTTCACTCTCCTCACTCACACAGGTGGCTCATATGCTGCTTTAGGCTTCACTCTCCTTGCTCACACAATTGACCCATATGCTGCTTTAGGCTTCACTCTCCTGACTCACAGGTGGATCATATGCTGCTTTAGGCTTCACTCTCCTCACTCACACAGGTGGCCCATATGCTGCTTTAGGCTTCACTCTCCTCGCTCACACAATTGACCCATATGCTGCTTTTGGCTTCACTCTCCTGACTCACAGGTGGCTCATATGCTGCTTTAGGCTTCACTCTCCTCACTCACACAGGTGGCTCATATGTTGCTTTAGGCTTCACTCTCCTCGTTCACACAATTGACCCATATGCTGCTTTAGGATTCACTCTCCTCACTCACACAGGTGGCTCATATGCTGCTTTAGGCTTCACTCTCCTCGCTCACATAGGTGGCTCATATGCTGCTTTAGGCTTCACTCTCCTCACTCACACAGGTGGCCCATATGGTGCTTTAGGCTTCACTCTCCTCACTCACACAGGTGGCCCATATGGTGCTTCAGGCTTCACTCTCCTCACTCACACAGGTGGCCCATATGGTGCTTTAGGCTTCACTCTCCTCACTCACACAGGTGGCCCATATGGTGCTTTAGGCTTCACTCTCCTCGTTCACACAGGTGGCCCATATGCTGCTTTAGGCTTTACTCTCCTCACTCACACAGGTGGCTCATATGCTGCTTTAGGCTTCACTCTCCTCACTCACACAGGTGGCTCATATGCTGCTTTAGGCTTCACTCTCCTCGTTCACACAGGTGACCCATATGCTGCTTTAGGCTTCACTCTCCTCGCTCACACAGGTGGCTCATATGCTGCTTTAGGCTTCACTCTCCTCGCTCACACAGGTGGCTCATATGCTGCTTTAGGCTTCACTCTCCTCACTCACACAGGTGGCCCATATGCTGCTTTAGGCTTCACTCTCCTCGCTCACACAGGTGACCCATATGCTGCTTTAGGCTTCACTCTCCTCACTTACACAGGTGGCCGATATGCTGCTTTAGGCTTCACTCTCCTCACTCACACAGGTGGCCGATATGTTGCTTTAGGCTTCACTCTCCTCACTTACACAGGTGGCTCATATGCTGCTTTAGGCTTCACTCTCCTCACTGACACAGGTGGCTCATATGTTGCTTTAGGCTTTACTCTCCTCACTCACACAGGTGACCCATATGCTGCTTTAGGCTTCACTCTCCTCGCTCACACAGGTGAGCCATATGCTGCTTTAGGCTTCACTCTCCTCGCTCACACAGGTGGCTCATATGCTGCTTTAGGCTTCACTCTCCTCGCTCACACAATTGACCCATATGCTGCTTTTGGCTTCACTCTCCTGACTCACAGGTGGCTCATATGCTGCTTTAGGCTTCACTCTCCTCACTCACACAGGTGGCTCATATGCTGCTTTAGGATTCACTCTCCTCGCTCACACAGGTGGCTCATATGTTGCTTTAGGCTTCACTCTCCTCGTTCACACAATTGACCCATATGCTGCTTTAGGATTCACTCTCCTCACTCACACAGGTGGCTCATATGCTGCTTTAGGCTTCACTCTCCTCGCTCACATAGGTGGCTCATATGCTGCTTTAGGCTTCACTCTCCTCACTCACACAGGTGGCCCATATGGTGCTTTAGGCTTCACTCTCCTCACTCACACAGGTGGCCCATATGGTGCTTCAGGCTTCACTCTCCTCACTCACACAGGTGGCCCATATGGTGCTTTAGGCTTCACTCTCCTCACTCACACAGGTGGCCCATATGGTGCTTTAGGCTTCACTCTCCTCGTTCACACAGGTGGCCCATATGCTGCTTTAGGCTTCACTCTCCTCACTCACACAGGTGGCTCATATGCTGCTTTAGGCTTCACTCTCCTCACTCACACAGGTGGCTCATATGCTGCTTTAGGCTTCACTCTCCTCGTTCACACAGGTGACCCATATGCTGCTTTAGGCTTCACTCTCCTCGCTCACACAGGTGGCTCATATGCTGCTTTAGGCTTCACTCTCCTCGCTCACACAGGTGGCTCATATGCTGCTTTAGGCTTCACTCTCCTCACTCACACAGGTGGCCCATATGCTGCTTTAGGCTTCACTCTCCTCGCTCACACAGGTGACCCATATGCTGCTTTAGGCTTCACTCTCCTCACTTACACAGGTGGCCGATATGCTGCTTTAGGCTTCACTCTCCTCACTCACACAGGTGGCCGATATGTTGCTTTAGGCTTCACTCTCCTCACTTACACAGGTGGCTCATATGCTGCTTTAGGCTTCACTCTCCTCACTGACACAGGTGGCTCATATGTTGCTTTAGGCTTTACTCTCCTCACTCACACAGGTGACCCATATGCTGCTTTAGGCTTCACTCTCCTCGCTCACACAGGTGAGCCATATGCTGCTTTAGGCTTCACTCTCCTCGCTCACACAGGTGGCTCATATGCTGCTTTAGGCTTCACTCTCCTCGCTCACACAGGTGGCTCATATGCTGCTTTAGGATTCACTCTCCTCACTCACACAGGTGGCCCATATGCTGCTTTAGGCTTCACTCTCCTCACTCACACAGGTGGCCGATATGTTGCTTTAGGCTTCACTCTCCTCACTCACACAGGTGGCCGATATGTTGCTTTAGGCTTCACTCTCCTCACTTACACAGGTGGCTCATATGCTGCTTTAGGCTTCACTCTCCTCACTGACACAGGTGGCTCATATGTTGCTTTAGGCTTTACTCTCCTCACTCACACAGGTGGCCCTTATACTGCTTTAGGCTTTACTCTCCTCACTCACACAGGTGACCCATATGCTGCTTTAGGCTTCACTCTCCTTGTTCACACAGGTGGCTCATATGTTGCTTTAGGCTTCACTCTCCTCACTCACACAGGTGGCTCATATGCTGCTTTAGGCTTCACTCTCCTCACTCACACAGGTGGCTCATATGCTGCTTTAGGCTTCACTCTCCTCGTTCACACAGGTGACCCATATGCTGCTTTAGGCTTCACTCTCCTCGCTCACACAGGTGGCTCATATGCTGCTTTAGGCTTCACTCTCCTCGCTCACACAGGTGGCTCATATGCTGCTTTAGGCTTCACTCTCCTCACTCACACAGGTGGCCCATATGCTGCTTTAGGCTTCACTCTCCTCGCTCACACAGGTGACCCATATGCTGCTTTAGGCTTCACTCTCCTCACTTACACAGGTGGCCGATATGCTGCTTTAGGCTTCACTCTCCTCACTCACACAGGTGGCCGATATGTTGCTTTAGGCTTCACTCTCCTCACTTACACAGGTGGCTCATATGCTGCTTTAGGCTTCACTCTCCTCACTGACACAGGTGGCTCATATGTTGCTTTAGGCTTTACTCTCCTCACTCACACAGGTGACCCATATGCTGCTTTAGGCTTCACTCTCCTCGCTCACACAGGTGAGCCATATGCTGCTTTAGGCTTCACTCTCCTCGCTCACACAGGTGGCTCATATGCTGCTTTAGGCTTCACTCTCCTCGCTCACACAGGTGGCTCATATGCTGCTTTAGGATTCACTCTCCTCACTCACACAGGTGGCCCATATGCTGCTTTAGGCTTCACTCTCCTCACTCACACAGGTGGCCGATATGTTGCTTTAGGCTTCACTCTCCTCACTCACACAGGTGGCCGATATGTTGCTTTAGGCTTCACTCTCCTCACTTACACAGGTGGCTCATATGCTGCTTTAGGCTTCACTCTCCTCACTGACACAGGTGGCTCATATGTTGCTTTAGGCTTTACTCTCCTCACTCACACAGGTGGCCCTTATACTGCTTTAGGCTTTACTCTCCTCACTCACACAGGTGACCCATATGCTGCTTTAGGCTTCACTCTCCTTGTTCACACAGGTGGCTCATATGTTGCTTTAGGCTTCACTCTCCTCACTCACACAGGTGGCTCATATGCTGCTTTAGGCTTCACTCTCCTCACTCACACAGGTGGCTCATATGCTGCTTTAGGCTTCACTCTCCTCGTTCACACAGGTGACCCATATGCTGCTTTAGGCTTCACTCTCCTCGCTCACACAGGTGGCTCATATGCTGCTTTAGGCTTCACTCTCCTCGCTCACACAGGTGGCTCATATGCTGCTTTAGGCTTCACTCTCCTCACTCACACAGGTGGCCCATATGCTGCTTTAGGCTTCACTCTCCTCGCTCACACAGGTGACCCATATGCTGCTTTAGGCTTCACTCTCCTCACTTACACAGGTGGCCGATATGCTGCTTTAGGCTTCACTCTCCTCACTCACACAGGTGGCCGATATGTTGCTTTAGGCTTCACTCTCCTCACTTACACAGGTGGCTCATATGCTGCTTTAGGCTTCACTCTCCTCACTGACACAGGTGGCTCATATGTTGCTTTAGGCTTTACTCTCCTCACTCACACAGGTGACCCATATGCTGCTTTAGGCTTCACTCTCCTCGCTCACACAGGTGAGCCATATGCTGCTTTAGGCTTCACTCTCCTCGCTCACACAGGTGGCTCATATGCTGCTTTAGGCTTCACTCTCCTCGCTCACACAGGTGGCTCATATGCTGCTTTAGGATTCACTCTCCTCACTCACACAGGTGGCCCATATGCTGCTTTAGGCTTCACTCTCCTCGCTCACACAGGTGACCCATATGCTGCTTTAGGCTTCACTCTCCTCACTTACACAGGTGGCCGATATGCTGCTTTAGGCTTCACTCTCCTCACTCACACAGGTGGCCGATATGTTGCTTTAGGCTTCACTCTCCTCACTTACACAGGTGGCTCATATGCTGCTTTAGGCTTCACTCTCCTCACTGACACAGGTGGCTCATATGTTGCTTTAGGCTTTACTCTCCTCACTCACACAGGTGACCCATATGCTGCTTTAGGCTTCACTCTCCTCGCTCACACAGGTGAGCCATATGCTGCTTTAGGCTTCACTCTCCTCGCTCACACAGGTGGCTCATATGCTGCTTTAGGCTTCACTCTCCTCGCTCACACAATTGACCCATATGCTGCTTTTGGCTTCACTCTCCTGACTCACAGGTGGCTCATATGCTGCTTTAGGCTTCACTCTCCTCACTCACACAGGTGGCTCATATGCTGCTTTAGGATTCACTCTCCTCGCTCACACAGGTGGCTCATATGTTGCTTTAGGCTTCACTCTCCTCGTTCACACAATTGACCCATATGCTGCTTTAGGATTCACTCTCCTCACTCACACAGGTGGCTCATATGCTGCTTTAGGCTTCACTCTCCTCGCTCACATAGGTGGCTCATATGCTGCTTTAGGCTTCACTCTCCTCACTCACACAGGTGGCCCATATGGTGCTTTAGGCTTCACTCTCCTCACTCACACAGGTGGCCCATATGGTGCTTCAGGCTTCACTCTCCTCACTCACACAGGTGGCCCATATGGTGCTTTAGGCTTCACTCTCCTCACTCACACAGGTGGCCCATATGGTGCTTTAGGCTTCACTCTCCTCGTTCACACAGGTGGCCCATATGCTGCTTTAGGCTTCACTCTCCTCACTCACACAGGTGGCTCATATGCTGCTTTAGGCTTCACTCTCCTCACTCACACAGGTGGCTCATATGCTGCTTTAGGCTTCACTCTCCTCGTTCACACAGGTGACCCATATGCTGCTTTAGGCTTCACTCTCCTCGCTCACACAGGTGGCTCATATGCTGCTTTAGGCTTCACTCTCCTCGCTCACACAGGTGGCTCATATGCTGCTTTAGGCTTCACTCTCCTCACTCACACAGGTGGCCCATATGCTGCTTTAGGCTTCACTCTCCTCGCTCACACAGGTGACCCATATGCTGCTTTAGGCTTCACTCTCCTCACTTACACAGGTGGCCGATATGCTGCTTTAGGCTTCACTCTCCTCACTCACACAATTGACCCATATGCTGCTTTAGGATTCACTCTCCTCACTCACACAGGTGGCTCATATGCTGCTTTAGGCTTCACTCTCCTCGCTCACATAGGTGGCTCATATGCTGCTTTAGGCTTCACTCTCCTCACTCACACAGGTGGCCCATATGGTGCTTTAGGCTTCACTCTCCTCACTCACACAGGTGGCCCATATGGTGCTTCAGGCTTCACTCTCCTCACTCACACAGGTGGCCCATATGGTGCTTTAGGCTTCACTCTCCTCACTCACACAGGTGGCCCATATGGTGCTTTAGGCTTCACTCTCCTCGTTCACACAGGTGGCCCATATGCTGCTTTAGGCTTTACTCTCCTCACTCACACAGGTGGCTCATATGCTGCTTTAGGCTTCACTCTCCTCACTCACACAGGTGGCTCATATGCTGCTTTAGGCTTCACTCTCCTCGTTCACACAGGTGACCCATATGCTGCTTTAGGCTTCACTCTCCTCGCTCACACAGGTGGCTCATATGCTGCTTTAGGCTTCACTCTCCTCGCTCACACAGGTGGCTCATATGCTGCTTTAGGATTCACTCTCCTCACTCACACAGGTGGCCCATATGCTGCTTTAGGCTTCACTCTCCTCACTCACACAGGTGGCCGATATGTTGCTTTAGGCTTCACTCTCCTCACTCACACAGGTGGCCGATATGTTGCTTTAGGCTTCACTCTCCTCACTTACACAGGTGGCTCATATGCTGCTTTAGGCTTCACTCTCCTCACTGACACAGGTGGCTCATATGTTGCTTTAGGCTTTACTCTCCTCACTCACACAGGTGGCCCTTATACTGCTTTAGGCTTTACTCTCCTCACTCACACAGGTGACCCATATGCTGCTTTAGGCTTCACTCTCCTTGTTCACACAGGTGGCTCATATGTTGCTTTAGGCTTCACTCTCCTCACTCACACAGGTGGCTCATATGCTGCTTTAGGCTTCACTCTCCTCACTCACACAGGTGGCTCATATGCTGCTTTAGGCTTCACTCTCCTCGTTCACACAGGTGACCCATATGCTGCTTTAGGCTTCACTCTCCTCACTCACACAGGTGGCCCTTATACTGCTTTAGGCGTCACTCTCCTCGCTCACACAATTGACCCATATGCTGCTTTAGGCTTCACTCTCCTGACTCACAGGTGGCTCATATGCTGCTTTAGGCTTCACTCTCCTCACTCACACAGGTGGCTCATATGCTGCTTTAGGCTTCACTCTCCTTGCTCACACAATTGACCCATATGCTGCTTTAGGCTTCACTCTCCTGACTCACAGGTGGATCATATGCTGCTTTAGGCTTCACTCTCCTCACTCACACAGGTGGCCCATATGCTGCTTTAGGCTTCACTCTCCTCGCTCACACAATTGACCCATATGCTGCTTTTGGCTTCACTCTCCTGACTCACAGGTGGCTCATATGCTGCTTTAGGCTTCACTCTCCTCACTCACACAGGTGGCTCATATGCTGCTTTAGGATTCACTCTCCTCGCTCACACAGGTGGCTCATATGTTGCTTTAGGCTTCACTCTCCTCGTTCACACAATTGACCCATATGCTGCTTTAGGATTCACTCTCCTCACTCACACAGGTGGCTCATATGCTGCTTTAGGCTTCACTCTCCTCGCTCACATAGGTGGCTCATATGCTGCTTTAGGCTTCACTCTCCTCACTCACACAGGTGGCCCATATGGTGCTTTAGGCTTCACTCTCCTCACTCACACAGGTGGCCCATATGGTGCTTCAGGCTTCACTCTCCTCACTCACACAGGTGGCCCATATGGTGCTTTAGGCTTCACTCTCCTCACTCACACAGGTGGCCCATATGGTGCTTTAGGCTTCACTCTCCTCGTTCACACAGGTGGCCCATATGCTGCTTTAGGCTTTACTCTCCTCACTCACACAGGTGGCTCATATGCTGCTTTAGGCTTCACTCTCCTCACTCACACAGGTGGCTCATATGCTGCTTTAGGCTTCACTCTCCTCGTTCACACAGGTGACCCATATGCTGCTTTAGGCTTCACTCTCCTCGCTCACACAGGTGGCTCATATGCTGCTTTAGGCTTCACTCTCCTCGCTCACACAGGTGGCTCATATGCTGCTTTAGGCTTCACTCTCCTCACTCACACAGGTGGCCCATATGCTGCTTTAGGCTTCACTCTCCTCGCTCACACAGGTGACCCATATGCTGCTTTAGGCTTCACTCTCCTCACTTACACAGGTGGCCGATATGCTGCTTTAGGCTTCACTCTCCTCACTCACACAGGTGGCCGATATGTTGCTTTAGGCTTCACTCTCCTCACTTACACAGGTGGCTCATATGCTGCTTTAGGCTTCACTCTCCTCACTGACACAGGTGGCTCATATGTTGCTTTAGGCTTTACTCTCCTCACTCACACAGGTGACCCATATGCTGCTTTAGGCTTCACTCTCCTCGCTCACACAGGTGAGCCATATGCTGCTTTAGGCTTCACTCTCCTCGCTCACACAGGTGGCTCATATGCTGCTTTAGGCTTCACTCTCCTCGCTCACACAATTGACCCATATGCTGCTTTTGGCTTCACTCTCCTGACTCACAGGTGGCTCATATGCTGCTTTAGGCTTCACTCTCCTCACTCACACAGGTGGCTCATATGCTGCTTTAGGATTCACTCTCCTCGCTCACACAGGTGGCTCATATGTTGCTTTAGGCTTCACTCTCCTCGTTCACACAATTGACCCATATGCTGCTTTAGGATTCACTCTCCTCACTCACACAGGTGGCTCATATGCTGCTTTAGGCTTCACTCTCCTCGCTCACATAGGTGGCTCATATGCTGCTTTAGGCTTCACTCTCCTCACTCACACAGGTGGCCCATATGGTGCTTTAGGCTTCACTCTCCTCACTCACACAGGTGGCCCATATGGTGCTTCAGGCTTCACTCTCCTCACTCACACAGGTGGCCCATATGGTGCTTTAGGCTTCACTCTCCTCACTCACACAGGTGGCCCATATGGTGCTTTAGGCTTCACTCTCCTCGTTCACACAGGTGGCCCATATGCTGCTTTAGGCTTCACTCTCCTCACTCACACAGGTGGCTCATATGCTGCTTTAGGCTTCACTCTCCTCACTCACACAGGTGGCTCATATGCTGCTTTAGGCTTCACTCTCCTCGTTCACACAGGTGACCCATATGCTGCTTTAGGCTTCACTCTCCTCGCTCACACAGGTGGCTCATATGCTGCTTTAGGCTTCACTCTCCTCGCTCACACAGGTGGCTCATATGCTGCTTTAGGCTTCACTCTCCTCACTCACACAGGTGGCCCATATGCTGCTTTAGGCTTCACTCTCCTCGCTCACACAGGTGACCCATATGCTGCTTTAGGCTTCACTCTCCTCACTTACACAGGTGGCCGATATGCTGCTTTAGGCTTCACTCTCCTCACTCACACAGGTGGCCGATATGTTGCTTTAGGCTTCACTCTCCTCACTTACACAGGTGGCTCATATGCTGCTTTAGGCTTCACTCTCCTCACTGACACAGGTGGCTCATATGTTGCTTTAGGCTTTACTCTCCTCACTCACACAGGTGACCCATATGCTGCTTTAGGCTTCACTCTCCTCGCTCACACAGGTGAGCCATATGCTGCTTTAGGCTTCACTCTCCTCGCTCACACAGGTGGCTCATATGCTGCTTTAGGCTTCACTCTCCTCGCTCACACAGGTGGCTCATATGCTGCTTTAGGATTCACTCTCCTCACTCACACAGGTGGCCCATATGCTGCTTTAGGCTTCACTCTCCTCACTCACACAGGTGGCCGATATGTTGCTTTAGGCTTCACTCTCCTCACTCACACAGGTGGCCGATATGTTGCTTTAGGCTTCACTCTCCTCACTTACACAGGTGGCTCATATGCTGCTTTAGGCTTCACTCTCCTCACTGACACAGGTGGCTCATATGTTGCTTTAGGCTTTACTCTCCTCACTCACACAGGTGGCCCTTATACTGCTTTAGGCTTTACTCTCCTCACTCACACAGGTGACCCATATGCTGCTTTAGGCTTCACTCTCCTTGTTCACACAGGTGGCTCATATGTTGCTTTAGGCTTCACTCTCCTCACTCACACAGGTGGCTCATATGCTGCTTTAGGCTTCACTCTCCTCACTCACACAGGTGGCTCATATGCTGCTTTAGGCTTCACTCTCCTCGTTCACACAGGTGACCCATATGCTGCTTTAGGCTTCACTCTCCTCGCTCACACAGGTGGCTCATATGCTGCTTTAGGCTTCACTCTCCTCGCTCACACAGGTGGCTCATATGCTGCTTTAGGCTTCACTCTCCTCACTCACACAGGTGGCCCATATGCTGCTTTAGGCTTCACTCTCCTCGCTCACACAGGTGACCCATATGCTGCTTTAGGCTTCACTCTCCTCACTTACACAGGTGGCCGATATGCTGCTTTAGGCTTCACTCTCCTCACTCACACAGGTGGCCGATATGTTGCTTTAGGCTTCACTCTCCTCACTTACACAGGTGGCTCATATGCTGCTTTAGGCTTCACTCTCCTCACTGACACAGGTGGCTCATATGTTGCTTTAGGCTTCACTCTCCTCACTCACACAGGTGACCCATATGCTGCTTTAGGCTTCACTCTCCTCGCTCACACAGGTGAGCCATATGCTGCTTTAGGCTTCACTCTCCTCGCTCACACAGGTGGCTCATATGCTGCTTTAGGCTTCACTCTCCTCGCTCACACAGGTGGCTCATATGCTGCTTTAGGCTTCACTCTCCTCACTCACACAGGTGGCCCATATGCTGCTTTAGGCTTCACTCTCCTCACTCACACAGGTGGCCGATATGTTGCTTTAGGCTTCACTCTCCTCACTCACACAGGTGGCCGATATGTTGCTTTAGGCTTCACTCTCCTCACTTACACAGGTGGCTCATATGCTGCTTTAGGCTTCACTCTCCTCACTGACACAGGTGGCTCATATGTTGCTTTAGGCTTTACTCTCCTCACTCACACAGGTGGCCCTTATACTGCTTTAGGCTTTACTCTCCTCACTCACACAGGTGACCCATATGCTGCTTTAGGCTTCACTCTCCTTGTTCACACAGGTGGCTCATATGTTGCTTTAGGCTTCACTCTCCTCACTCACACAGGTGGCTCATATGCTGCTTTAGGCTTCACTCTCCTCACTCACACAGGTGGCTCATATGCTGCTTTAGGCTTCACTCTCCTCGTTCACACAGGTGACCCATATGCTGCTTTAGGCTTCACTCTCCTCGCTCACACAGGTGGCTCATATGCTGCTTTAGGCTTCACTCTCCTCGCTCACACAGGTGGCTCATATGCTGCTTTAGGCTTCACTCTCCTCACTCACACAGGTGGCCCATATGCTGCTTTAGGCTTCACTCTCCTCGCTCACACAGGTGACCCATATGCTGCTTTAGGCTTCACTCTCCTCACTTACACAGGTGGCCGATATGCTGCTTTAGGCTTCACTCTCCTCACTCACACAGGTGGCCGATATGTTGCTTTAGGCTTCACTCTCCTCACTTACACAGGTGGCTCATATGCTGCTTTAGGCTTCACTCTCCTCACTGACACAGGTGGCTCATATGTTGCTTTAGGCTTTACTCTCCTCACTCACACAGGTGACCCATATGCTGCTTTAGGCTTCACTCTCCTCGCTCACACAGGTGAGCCATATGCTGCTTTAGGCTTCACTCTCCTCGCTCACACAGGTGGCTCATATGCTGCTTTAGGCTTCACTCTCCTCGCTCACACAGGTGGCTCATATGCTGCTTTAGGATTCACTCTCCTCACTCACACAGGTGGCCCATATGCTGCTTTAGGCTTCACTCTCCTCACTCACACAGGTGGCCGATATGTTGCTTTAGGCTTCACTCTCCTCACTCACACAGGTGGCCGATATGTTGCTTTAGGCTTCACTCTCCTCACTTACACAGGTGGCTCATATGCTGCTTTAGGCTTCACTCTCCTCACTGACACAGGTGGCTCATATGTTGCTTTAGGCTTTACTCTCCTCACTCACACAGGTGGCCCTTATACTGCTTTAGGCTTTACTCTCCTCACTCACACAGGTGACCCATATGCTGCTTTAGGCTTCACTCTCCTCGCTCACACAGGTGAGCCATATGCTGCTTTAGGCTTCACTCTCCTCGCTCACACAGGTGGCTCATATGCTGCTTTAGGCTTCACTCTCCTCGCTCACACAGGTGGCTCATATGCTGCTTTAGGATTCACTCTCCTCACTCACACAGGTGGCCCATATGCTGCTTTAGGCTTCACTCTCCTCACTCACACAGGTGGCCGATATGTTGCTTTAGGCTTCACTCTCCTCACTCACACAGGTGGCCGATATGTTGCTTTAGGCTTCACTCTCCTCACTTACACAGGTGGCTCATATGCTGCTTTAGGCTTCACTCTCCTCACTGACACAGGTGGCTCATATGTTGCTTTAGGCTTTACTCTCCTCACTCACACAGGTGGCCCTTATACTGCTTTAGGCTTTACTCTCCTCACTCACACAGGTGACCCATATGCTGCTTTAGGCTTCACTCTCCTTGTTCACACAGGTGGCTCATATGTTGCTTTAGGCTTCACTCTCCTCACTCACACAGGTGGCTCATATGCTGCTTTAGGCTTCACTCTCCTCACTCACACAGGTGACCCATATGCTGCTTTAGGCTTCACTCTCCTTGTTCACACAGGTGGCTCATATGTTGCTTTAGGCTTCACTCTCCTCACTCACACAGGTGGCTCATATGTTGCTTTAGGCTTCACTCTCCTCACTCACACAGGTGACCCATATGCTGCTTTAGGCTTCACTCTCCTTGTTCACACAGGTGGCTCATATGTTGCTTTAGGCTTCACTCTCCTCACTCACACAGGTGACCCATATGCTGCTTTAGGCTTCACTCTCCTTGTTCACACAGGTGGTCCTTATACTGCTTTAGGCTTGTGCTATATGAAGCACTACAAATTAGATGGTCAATGATTAAAACGGACAGCTTATCAGCTATAATTAAAATTCTAGCTGCTATTGTAATGATAAATTCATATGACATATATACATATATTAGTCAAAATAATTAAATCAGTCAGTATTACTTTAGTATTAATCTGTCGAACCCTGAAATCTCAGAATCCAATTTCAAGGTAAACTACACAGGTAAGCTGTTTACTATTTTGAAATTAATTTTACATAGGCAGCAACAGCTTACAATCCAAGAACTATCCTGTTGTGAACATTTTGAAACTAATTTGACTGGAGTCAAATTAGTTTCAAAATTTTCACAATGGGATAGTTCTTGGATTGTAGATAATTTTTACGTATTTAGCCATACAGGTTCATAGGGTTAAATCCTTGTGTTGCTGTAATGGATATATAATGGTACAGTACATGTATATAATAGTGTATTTGTATTATGACTTGCTCTAGTAGCTCCTTATTGGCATTCCATCACAGCTGATATATACCTCAAACCATCTTCATACTAAATTCACAGAGAAAAATAATTTTATATACACACTAAGTATGGAACATGGTTATCATTTTGAAAACAATATAATTGAATGTCTGCGGTGGCAACGACTCACTCGATCCATGTTTTCCAAATCAAGAATTTCATTTACTTGTAAAATTAAATAATTATTTATAACATACAGAATGAATCGTGTAGATGTGAGGACTTTAAATGATCACTCTCAAATTACACACAAGATTAAACATATAAGCCTCAATGATTGTAATTGTATACCTTTGGCCTGAAATTCTGAATATGTTAAATCAGTGATCGTAGATATTTTTTGTGGACCAGGCGAGGATATATATATATATATATATATATATATATATATATATATATATATATATATATATATATATATTATATATTATATATATATATATATATATATATATATATATATATATATTATGGCCAGAGAGAGTACTTATATTCCCTGATTAACAGATATGTTGATTACTTGAATCTAGTGGTCATAGTCCAGAGAAGTGTCTAGGTAAATATTCTCAACTGTGATTGTAAGTTTAATCATCTTCAAAATATTGTTGCGTCCTTAGCATCTCAAATGATTCATTTTTTGGTGTTAATTTGCTTAATGAATTACGTAACAAATCAATATTTGTGTTTTAACATTTTTAATGGTCAACATTGGTCAAGAAAATTAAAGATTTGGTCGGTGAATATCTATTTACAAGAGAAACGTATTTTTGAAAATTTACCACTGGAATGGCTGGATCAGTTATCGATCCAGTCATGCTAGCGGTAAATTAAGAAAAATTAAAGAGTTAAGTTACACTTCTCTTTGGCCGGCAAATTGATATTCACTAAGTAAAGGCTGGTTTTGGCAGGCTTGACCCTAAAATGGTTAACAGTTCACAGCCATTTCATACGCTGCCTGTCACAACTCATTAACAAGTTAAAATAAAACTTAAACTTCTTGGATTTAGATTAAACTTTGTATGTGATTATTTCTAGGTTATTATTATTATCTGTATATAGTTGTGACTCATTTATAACTCATAGGATCATTTGAGCTGTATTCACAGAAATCTGTTGGTTTAATTTGTCTTTCATGAAAATAGAAGAAACATTAATAGACTTTTGAGCATAAATGTGGCAATGCAATTAACATGCGTTAGAAATCTATGCATCATTACCTGTGTTAGTCAACCTGGCACTAACTACACAAATGATTTGTGTCTTGTTTGATCTCGATCTGGTACCACCTGTAATTAATACTAACAAATAATTAGTGAACACAGAATTCTTAACAGTACTCTAATTACCTATTTGTCAGGTGTCAATTTAATAAAGCTGAATTCTAATTTATACAGTACATGCTTCTGGTATAGTAGTATTTGGACATAATACACTAGCTGTGATCAGTCAAGCATGACCATCTATTAATCCTTTCACAGATGAATTCCTCACCTCATTTTCAATGCAACCACAAAGCAAAACTGTTGAATATTTTGAAATTACTTTAACTGGAAGCCGTTGTGGCCTTAGGCAGCAATGGCTTTCTGTCAAATTAATTTCAAAATATTCAACAGAATAAGTTTAGGATCGTAAAGAATTGACTTTTTCAGGGATTTGTCGGTGACAGAGTTAAGTTACACTGAGTTATCAGGTGAAACTGGTATATTGAATTATGGCAATCTAAATATTCATTTTATCAGTCAGGATTTTAATAAATTCAAAATAATTTCTGCGATTTTTTAAATAAAGATGTTTAAGTATTTGTCCCTTTAGCAGTCAAGTCTACCAAAAATGGCTTCTGCACTGTTCATGTGAAATCTCCATTTATAGACCAGGAGAAGACTATTTTTGAAAATTTACTGCTGGATTGGCTAGCTCTATAACTGTAATATGACCAATTTAGGGTTAATCTAATGAGGAATGTTAACCCTTATCATACTGATGTCCACATATTAATACTTACAGAGTCAGTAGAATGTCTGCCTTGTCTGAAAATCAACAATTCTCAAGACCATTACAGATAATGGCTTCCCTCTTGACCCTTAAGCCTTTAACACTCATATCAGCCAGTCATGGCTTCTGATGTTGTTGTGAAAAATGTCCATTTGCAGACCAAGGGAAGACTATTTTTGAAAAATTTACCACTGGAATAACTGGCTTGATAAGCGAGCCAGTCATTCCAGTGGTAAATTTTAAAAAATTGTGTTTTCTTGGTCTACAAATGGACATTTTCTATGAGAAAATTTAAATTTTCTTGAACAAATTTGAGGTTTAATGGGTTAAAGTGTTAACTTTTATTGTATTGATTATATTATACGCATTTGTAACTGATACCCACAACAGAGTATTACAATGCATCATAATCAGCCCTTTAACCCTCAAATTTGTTCAAGAAAATTTAAATTTTCTCATAGAAAATGTCTATTTGCAGACCAAGAGAAGTCTATTTTCTAAAAATGTACTACTGAAATGACTGGCTCGGTTATTGAGCCAGTCATTACAGTGGTAAACTTTCAGAAATATTCTTCACTTGATCTACAAAAATAGATTTCTCAAAACCACTCCAGAGGCTTGAGTAGTCAACAGTTTTTAACATCCATCACAAATTTACGAGTGTGTGTAAGAAACCGTCAATTGTAGTTTTTAGATATGATGCTGAGGTAATTAAATTATGATCGAAATGTCTTTCAAGTAGATACAGGTAGCAATAGCTGGTTATATCATTCAGATGTACAGATTACAGGTGTGTGATAATTTATTATGACATTTTAATGTTGAGCATGATTACAGGTGACCTAATTTACTCATAATACATCTATTCATGCACTCTAGACATTGGCACAAATAAATCGAATAAAAGTCTGGATTAAATCCAGGATTTTATAAAACAGTTTGTGATACATGTACAGATAATATATAAATATTATGATGGTGTTACTCGTTTTCTAGTTTAAAAAAATTCTTTTTATCGTCACAATTTTTTTTAATAAAATGTATCAATCTAATTTTTGTTGTTGAATTAAATTAGATATTTTATTTTTTTCCCAAAGTTTTGAAATTTGGTGGTGTAGCATTAAATTAAATTAGATATATTTCTTTTTTTCCAAAGTTTTGAAATTTGTATTTAGACATTGGTTAACTAACCACTTACTGGTCAAGACTGTGAAAGAAAATCTAAATATTTTCTTAGTAAATGTCCCTTTACAGCCCAAGAAAATACCTTTGTTGAAAATTGGCTATTTGAATGGCTGCCTTGATTATTGATCACTACAGAATCGCGTTTACTGTTAAAAGGTTTAAAAATGCATTAATTATTGTATAAAACATTGGTATTTATCAAGCGTTTGCATTCTACATTCAGAGAAAAACCAAGCAACAGCTTTGAGTCACAAATGTTCTCAGAGTAGATATCAGGGTGATTCACAAAGATTGCATAGCTTATGCTCTGTTATAAAGTAGAACACAGACCAATCAGAATGCTGCACTTATGCCTCTTAGAAGGCATAGACCCTAAGTTACACCTCTTCTAGCGTGTAAGCCGTCTTCGGGAATAGCGGCCCAGTAGTTTAGCAATACTCTTCAGGAATGAAAGGTGTATTTATTGTAATCCATGACCTGATTGCCTGTTTCTGTCAGTGTTTAGGAAAACAACTGTTTATCGTTCTCAGTCAAAGTTTGGCAACATTGCAAACCATGAAATCTATTAGTCGGACTCTCCCCGCCCCCTCTACCCTCCTCCCTCTACCCTCCCCCCCTCCCCCCCACAGCAGATACATCATTCCCTCTTCTGAATTGCTAATTATGGACACCCATAAAGTGGTTTTCTCAAACAAATTGGTGCTAGCTGGCATCATTTCTCAGGTCTGCTTGCCAGAATTTGTGTATCATATCCGCTCAAAATCACATCCGTATTTACAGATTGGAATCTCAACCTGTTTTCTGGATTACATAGTGCTGTGATAACATACTTGCTAGGGTGTGCTAGAGTGGGAGTAGCCAAGATGCTTGTGAGATGTTTTTCCTATAACAGTAGACTAATATAAATGAGATTATTCTAAGCACTTAACATTTTGCTACCTACATCTTTCCCACAGTTACTTAGACATTATCATATCCATTAGATTTACCCTTTCCCACTCAAACTGGCCAAAATCATCTTCTGTGCTGGTCTTGCGAGATGGGAGGACTTTTTTAAATTCAGCACAAAAATGAGTGGGTGGATAAATGAGCCAGTTATTCTAATGATAAACCTCTCAAGTTATAGAGCCAGTCATTGCAGTGATAACCTTTCAAATATGGTCTTCCCGTAGTCAGTAAATGGAGTTTCTTTGAACAAATTTGATGGTTAAAGGGTTAATATTCATTTGAGCTAACAAATCCTTATAATCACAGTAATTAAATACTATGAACTAGTACACATCTTTCATGAAGTGACCAGCTTTCTTGACCATTTCATGGTCAAGCTGATGAAAAATGCCTTAAGTCTGAAGTGGTCTTGAGAGAAATTATGATTTGCATGACAGGAGCATACTACCTAAGAGAGTGGTGGGATTCTTTCAGATGTAAATATGCACTGTCTTGTCGTGAATGGGATCTGCTAGAAAGGGGCACGTGAATGTCCGTTTGCCTGCTAAGAGAAGATACTGTTACTGGAATAACTGATTCTTCATCGAGCCAGCCACTCATGTGATACATTTTCAGACATTGTCTTTCCATGATTTGCAAATGGACATTCCTCACGACCATGGCTTGAAGCTGTCTTTGCCTGGCTCGACCATTAACACTTTCATGATGAAACCGGCTAAATTTGGCCATAGCACTGGTCTTGCTGAATGTCCATTTACATGCCAAGAGAAGACTTTTTGAAATTTTACCACTGTTGAGACTGGCTTAATAACCTTAAAAATAATCTTCTTTTGGCCTGCAAATGGACGTTGTTAAATGCCATTGCAAAGGTCAGTTTTGGTTGGCATGACCAATAAAGAGGTAATAAATATAGCCTGTGACGGATGTGGCTCAGGATAAACAATAGCTTGATAAGTATATATTTATTTAAAAAAAAGCTACAGCATATTTTATATTGCTGCTTTTCAAGACGAATGATGAAAATGACTGCTAAACTATACTGAGAGAGAGAGAGAAAGAGGGAGATGGAGAGGGGGAGGGGAAGGGAGGGAGTTACACGACAAAATTCTGAAGATTGAGTACTCTTTACAAACATTTGTAAACTATGACTTATAATAACATCATGGATATATCTATGATAGGTAATTCAGCTTTACAGCACCATATCTGTGCTTGAAAGGGTCTTTCAAGTTTTTGCTATGCCACGCTGATCTCTGGCTAAGCTCCACCCACACGTCGCTCGTGTTGGGATCGATCTATCCCTGATCTCCATGACTATTAATTTCCAGAAAACTATACAGGTAAGCTGTTGGATATTTTTGAAACTAATTCGACTTGGTGCTGTTGCTGTCTATGGCAGCAACAGCGCCCAGTCAAATTAGTTTCAAAATATTTGACAGAATATTTATTAAATAGTAATGGTATGCAATTCTTACAACGCGTCATACTATTAAACCTCTAAGGCGGACTAAATCGAGTCATTCATGCTGTAATGGTTATGATGTCATTCTACACATCACGTAGGTGATTATGACATCATATGATGGATGGATAAACTGGAAAGGTCCGTTAATCATGGTCCGCAAATGCAGACGTTTTTGGTCAAATTGCGTGTTAAAGGGTTTAAGTTCTTTTAAAAGTGCAAATGCTTAAGTACTCTCAGCACCTACTCGGCCTTGACTGGCTTGAAACTTAAAATCATTGTAAAAGAATATTTATGACGTTTCAAAGGTCCTAAGTATGGCATATTTTGACAAATGTGTTGAGCATCAACGTTCAGTCAAATTCATGTCCGAGTATCAGCCTAGATTTGTGGGTTTTACCTGTAATAACTCAACGCTTTATGTACAGAATAGGATGGCGTTTAACATGTATTACTAGTGTATGGTACTATTAGCGATAAATCATGGCTCACATTTAGCCCTCATTAGTACAGACATGTTCTACAATAATTTGACAGAAGTGATGAAAAGCCGAAAACCTATCTACCCTGTAGTAATTTCTGACTCGACTGACTCGGGAAATGGAACAAAAATGTTTTGAGGCTAAATTATGAGGTATTTTAGCCCAAAATCAAACAGGTGTGCAGCTAGCTAATGACTTTTGAATTAGGCCAGTACCTTAGAACTCTATATAGGTCGAATAAATATTAACAGTTTTCAACCTGAATCTGAAGAAATTACTTTAGTACAATCAGCTAAAAATATAGTGTGCACAATATTTTGAAAAACCCCTAAGTTTTAGTCAAATAGATTTCAAAATATGAAGCTGTAAATCATTATCGCCATACATGATGAAGTGGTTTAAACTGGCAAATATTTTTTTTACAAATTAAATTGTCTATTTATAGATTGGAATATTTATTGATATATATTTTCTTACCTATAGACAGAGTATATATAAAGTTATGTAAATAAGATTTTTACAAAAGTAGGTATTTATGACAGATGAACGAGATTTTTTTGGATACTTTCCATGTCATAAAAGTCCACCATCCTGAATGCTGTTCTGTACGCTGACACAACGCCCCACAAT
Organism: Chaetoderma sp. LZ-2023a; assembly: GCA_034401795.1. NCBI lineage: Eukaryota > Metazoa > Mollusca > Caudofoveata > Chaetodermatida > Chaetodermatidae > Chaetoderma > Chaetoderma sp. LZ-2023a. The sequence continues at coordinate 59,715,381 of CM067374.1, read as the reverse complement.
TCTTAGTTTGTGCGGAACGTTTTAAGTATACGGAATCAGAAAGTTATGCATGTTCATGTTTGCTGTGTCAGTTGTGAAGGCTTCTGTGGTGAGTGTCATTTTGCCACTTAGAATAATATAAGAAAAAAGAAATATATTCATATTTATGAGGAAATTTTTTACGGATATTTTTTCAAAAGCATTTTGTTAATTAATCCTGTGCAATAATTTAATTTTGAGATGTTTAGTTGTTTAGTTTACATATCAGGTTTATGCATAGATAAATTAATTTTGACTGAACGTTTGTTCAAAGCTTAATTGAGTATAAAACACTTCACAGGTGTTGAATGTTTAACAGCTGAGTTCAAACATTATTTCAATATTTTCGGATTAACTATCTATATTGCTACAGGATTTATGATGTTTTGAAAAGAACAACAGTAAATTTGACAGTTGAATGAAGTGTATGAGTGAGACATAAAAACACTGTTCGGCCGGGATATTGAGAAACGTGGCGTTAAGAGTTAAATATGAAACGTGTCACTTATTTTAAAAACAATCTGACTGAATGTTTTTGTTGCCGTAGGCTGCAATAACATTCAGTCAGATTGTTTTCAAAATAACTGGCCTGATAATATATTTGTATTGTGTTGTATTAACACAGCCTCTAGGATGTAAGTTGCTTGCGGGTGTGTTAATGATAGCATAGGAATATGTATAGAGAAAATCCTGGACGTTGTGAATTTCAGATAGATGATTTTTAACCCGCTTATTATAACGGATTAAATACAACAAATTTATTCCAAGGTTTGAACAAATTTAAGCTTATGCTGTTGAATATTTTGAATCAAATTTTACTGGAAGATAGACCTGTCTTATGCTGCATAGTAATTCAAGCAGTGTACATCATTTTAATTAAATAGTTTAAAATTATTCAACAAGTTACCTGTATAGGTGGCTTAGATTTGAGATTTGTGTCTTTCGTTGATCAAAGTGTTTTTTGTCAGATGATAGAAGCATGGGTCGTTTGTGATGTGTAGAATATTATCTGTATTATTCATTTCTGACAGTGCTACCTAACTTCCCTCTGAAACCCTGAGGCAGGAAAATTAGCGACAATTTTCATATGCAAATGAGACCTGCACCGTACAATATACCTGTATATGCCTGCTCATATTCTTACAGCGGCGTCTACCTACTGATATGTGTATCAAACTGGATGTATAATAAATTAACGAGTTTCATCGTTAATTAGCGAGTTAATTATAAGCAAAAATATTGCGGTTTGCAATTCTGCAGATGTAAATATGTTTTGTGTTTCAAATAATGTGCATCCAAGCGGAGCCAGAACGATGACATATAAACGTCGGATGATTAAAAGTGATTCGTATTTGGTCGAGGTAAGCAGTATGCCGCCTCAGTTTTGCTTGCCATTGACTGGCAGCTCATCAAATTCTAACCTTAATAATAATAACAGTGTCAGCAATGTGAGTTTACGAGGATCTGTACATAGCCTTGGATCTATATACCTATCTGAGGAGACTGATGTGAAATTGGCACGGGAAATACTAAAGAAGATATACCTAACTGAATTAAAGTTTTGTAAGGTAAGTAAGGACACGGTCTGAATTAACTCTTTAGCACTCATGATCAGCCAAAAACGGCTTCTGCAATAGTCTTGAGAAATGTCCATTTGCAGACCAAGAGAAGACTATTTTTGAAAATTTATCACTGGAATGACTGACTCGATTCATTCCAGTGGTAAATTAAAAAAAATAGTCTTCTCATGGTCTGCAAATGGACATTTTCGTTGAGAAAATCGAAATTTTCTTCAACAAATTCGAGGGTTAAAGGGTTAATAGTGCTTCAAAAGCGTTTCTTGGACCTTATCTTATGTGTCAAATACACGGCTTATTAATAGTTATTGAAAACGGAAGTTTTTTCAGCTACAGTATTTTACAGGTTGCTTTCTTGGTGAATAGATGTTTAGATATTAAGAAAATAGTGGATGAGCAAGTATTGTATGCATTACCCCTTTAACCCCGTGAATTTGTCCAAGGGTTAATAAGTTGTATTAAAATTTAACAATTTAACTTTGAATTAATGAATTTATGTTACAGTAGGTATTTCAGATCATTTGATGCAGATACCAGATAGAGGGGATTGGATATTTTGAAAGTAATTTCCCTGCAAGCTAAGGGAATTTTAAGCATGTGTCTCAACCCTTTATTGGTCAAGTCGGTCGAAAACAGCCTTGGCAGTAGTCTCGAGAAATGCCCTTTTTCAAGCCAATTAAGAGACGACTTGAAAATGTACCACTGGAATGCCTGGCTCGTTAATGAGCCAGTAATTCCAGTTGTAGATTTTGAAAAATAATCTCTTAATCTTTTGAACCCTGGCAACCTTATATTTATTAGTAAATAAGTAGTTAACGGAGAATTCAGGTTCAAAAGGTTAATGGAGAGATTCAATCAAATCCGTCACATATAGGCTGATGGCACAATACAGAGTAACGTATCTGGCTCCATCATGAGCTTTGACAAGTCTATCAAGTGTACGAATTGTGTGTGATGGATTTACTATTTAATAAAAATGCTGTTGAATAATTTGAAACTAATTTAACTAAGCACCAAGTTTAAATTTGTTTCAAAATAATCAACAGCTTAATTACCTTGAAATTGACATTCTGGGAATTCCGTAATCAAAGTATATACCAGGTAAATTGATTACAACACACATGTAAAGTCAATAAGCAAACGTTTAGATTTCCTTGACCAACTCTGGTCATTTACCCTTACCACTCTGATGTCAAAATTTTTATTTTTCAAGTTAAATTAAAAGATGAACTTTCATTATTCAACAAATTTGGTGGAAGATGGTGCTGTCGTAGACAGCAACATCGTCCGCCAAAATTATTGAAAAAAGGTACACCAGTTTCTTTGCTGTTGACACAGTAAAAGATAGAATATTGATACCAGAGTGGTAAGGGTTAAAGGGTTAATCTCTGTTAACTGATTCTGGATTTGGATTCTCTGAATTCGATCCTGTCTTCCGTATCTCAATATTATCTACAGTGTCTGACTGCTGCAAGCCACCAGACAGTAATTTTAATGATCAATAACTCTGGATTATTCAGTGAAATTGTTTTCAAAATATTCATCATATCCAGAGATAAATGCCGTGGAAAAGGTAGTATGCAGGAATTCATCAAACACACAGCTAACCCGTATCAGGTTATCCACCTGACATCTCTTGTCAATAATTTGTGCTTCCACTTGTAAGTTGTATGTAATACAGTCAAATCTGTCTATTATAAATACCTGGTTTTCGGACCAAGTGATAGTGATTGCTTATGATGGCGGAACCGTATTGAGAAATCACCGTCTATTTGTTACCAGTTCTTTTACCAAATGGTTTGTATTGACCCTTTAATGGTCAAGCTGGCAAGAACTGTCCTCTGCTGTGCCCTTGAGTGAGTGCTTGTTGATGGTTTAAGCGGTGACTGTTATACACAAATATCTCTACATTTCAAGCCTTTGCACTGACTCGGAGTGTGGTTGAAAATTTCTTACGGATGATTAAAGCTAAATTAATTTTAACATTATCTGTTGACCGGCTCACCGTTGTCAAGGGAGATAAATCTTATTATTTCTCAATAGCTAGTTATGGAGGATACTAACTAGATGAAGAGTTATTTTCCATACTCAATAAAAGCGAAGAGAATTAAGATGTTTACTTTAAACCTCTATTGGTAATAATGAGGTCTATGAATTATGCATGAATATGTAATTAAAGGGATCTTTCCAGTTTTAGCTATGCCCCACCCATCTATAGCTTAGCTCCACCCACACCTCGCTCATGTTTGGATCGATCGATCCTGAACTCTCTGACTATCAATTTCCGAAAAACTATGCAGGTAAGCTGTTAAATATTTTGAAACTAATTTGACTGGGTGATGTTGCTCCCTATGGCAGCAAAAGCGCCTAGTTAAATTAGTTTCAAATATTCAACAGAATGTTTATTAAATAGTAAAGACATACAATTCGTACAATAATGCATCATCCGTCTTCAATTATGTGTTCATGACGTACTTATCTACATCATTCATGACATCATTGATTATGATGTCATCCTACATGTCACGCAATTGATTATAATGTCATATGATGGATGGATAAACTGGAAAGGTCCATTGTTAATGAATATATATATATATCTTGTGTAGTGATTGGTATTAATTATCAATTGATGGTAATTTTCCATTGACTTTGTGTGTTGATTTCTGTGGTCCTTAGTGTCTATATATTATCAATGAGGCTTATAAACTGGATTAGCTATCCCAATACTGTTCTGTTTATCATCCTGCACAACGGCGGGTTTGTTACTGTATGTCCTCAGTGTACCAACTCATACTCTCTGGGGGATTAATGGGCTCATCTCGATTGAGAAGGAAATTTGATGTGTCCACCGCTGTTTCTCCGTCGACGATTTCCCGCTAGCTGGCATCATTATCAGAGAGCATTATGGGATATGGCTCTCGTGAGGCTCTGTTTGTCAATTTCCGTCTGTAAAGTTCAATATTGACCTGTGTGGCCCATTATGATATCCGTAAAAGCTTGCATGTGGAATACTAAATGAAGCTGTATGGCAGTTGAATAGTAGTGACCAGCAGCATCATTCCTCAAATCAATAGAGGCAGGACTAGAGAGGGATTCAGTTCTAGCTATTCTCCGCCCATTTCTAGCTATGCCCTGCCCATTTCTAGCCATGCCCCGCCCATTTCTATCTAAGCCCTGTCCACTTTGTATGCATATTTCAATCAATTAACCCTTTAAAGGTCAAGCCGGCCAAATCCAGCCTCTGCAGTGGTCTTGAGGAATGTCCATTTGCAGGCCAATAGAAGACTATTTTAGAAAATTTACCACTGGAATGCCTGGCTTGATAACCGAGCCAGTCATTCCAGTGGTAAACTTTCAAAAGTAGTACATTTGGCCTGCAAATGGACATTCAATAAACACATTTTCTTGACCAAATTTGACCAGTAAATACACTCTGAATCCGGAATTCCCAAAATGCCATTTTTAAGGTAATTATATTAGTAAGCTGTTCAATATTTAGAAATTAATTTGACTGGTAGGTGTTGGAAATATTCAACAAAATGTTTATGAAATTGTAAATTCACCAAAAACATTCAGTTCAGACACTTTAATGATAAACCAAATGTTGTGATTTTTCGTGATGGACCTACATCATTTGATTGTGATATCAGCTACCGTGTGATGTATTTAATGCTTATAATAGATAGTTGAGTGACAGATTGGATCCATCCATAGATGCCTGTCTATCGGTAGCGCAGGATTGTGGCTCTTTACGACAGGTGTTCTTTTGATCAGAGTGATAAGGAGTATTCTGTTTAACATTTTCAAACTAGTTTGACTGGGAGCTGTTGCAGCAGGAATTTCCAATCAAATTAGTTTCAAAATATTCTACAGTTTTCCCGGATAGTTTTCTTGGAACTTCATGGATTATCGGATTAAAGAGCTACAATCTTGTCACAAAAAGTAATTTCTTCCTTCATTGACCTGTAATCAGAGGACACCTTTCTTTAGTGACCACTCTTTGGAGTCTGTTAAAGAGGTCATTTAACCCGTTTGGTCGAAAATCTAAGTTTGTTTAGTGAATGCCCATTTACACGGAAAATGAAGACTGGTTTTGAAAACTTAGCACCTGAATGACTAGCTATAAACTTTCATAAATAGTCTTCTATTGGCCTGGAAATAGGCATAACTAGTGACCACTTTAGAGGCTATTTTTGTCCTTCAGAACCATTAACCCGTTAACACTCATATCAGTCAAAAAACATTTCTACAGTGGGGTTTGAGAAATGTCCATTTGCAGACCAAGAGAAGACTATTTTTAAATATTTATCACTGGAATGACTGGCTCGATAACCGAGCCAGTCATTTCAGTGGTAAATTTTCAAAAATAGTCTTCTTGGTCTGCAAATGGGCATTTACTGAGAATATTAAAATTTTTCTTGAACAAATTTGAGGGTTAAAGGGTTAAGCAGTTGAAACAGGTCTGTCCAATTGTATTGGATGTCATTCATTTATTTGATAGCTAGTAGCGTCTAGGGAAGATGGTTGCTAGAAAAGATGACTGTGTCTCTATTAACCTTGTTAACATTTCTCCCACAAGACTCATCAGTCCACTACCAAACATTCTGTTTGACAAAGTATCCTCACTTCAGCCTGGCTTTGTTATAGATGGCCTTTCAGGATTATTAATTTAATTAATTATTTATCATCTATTAATTTGGAGGATCGAGGAAAGATGGCAGGAATCATGGTGCTCAAGTTATTTTCAAATTACTAGACATTTATTTATAGCTGATTTAATTATTTAGAAGATTAATTATCCTATGGTTAAAATGTTCATGATTATTTTGAAAATAATTTGTGCAATTAGCTTTCAGTCACACCTACAGTGTTCAAAATATTGTTTAGTTTTCATACTATATGCAATTGAAAGTGGGTTACCCTGACTTGAGAATGAAAATTGATACTGACAAGATTTTCAGACTTGTGCTAGAAATCTCATATTTAGCTAGTTTTCTATGACAATGAACCGCTTTATGCCTCTATAAAAGTTTTTTTTTAATTCACCACTGGAATGACTGTCTCGATAAGCGTGCCAGTCATTCCAGTGGTAAATTTTCAAAGAATAGTCTTCTCTTGGCCTGCAGGTGGACATTCAATAAGCAAATATTTTGATTTTCTTGACCAAATTTAGCCATTAAATGATTAATAAAACATGCAGATTCTCCAAAACTGTTTATTATATAAATACAATGCTGATGTTATGTTGTAACTGTGAGTTGTCTCCCCTGATTGTGCTCACCTATCATGTCATGTTGTAACTGTGAGTTGTCTCCCCTGATTGTGCTCGTCTATCATCATCATGTGTGATGAATGTCATTTAACCTTTAACGGTCAAACCAGCCAAAACCCGCCCTAGCAGAGGTCTTGAGAAATGTTACTTTGCAGAGTAAGAGGAAATTGCATTTGAGATTTTAGCACTGGAATCACTGGCTTGATAAACAAGTCAGTCAGTCTAGCTGTAAATGTGTACAAAAAATTGTTGTTTTGGCCTGTAAATGACTTAAGCAGTAATGTCTTCCATTCCAATTATGTTCAAAGTATTCAACAGTGCATTTTTTGTTTTGGACATATTCTGAGCTGTATTAAAGCACAAGAACTTTCAGTACATTTGATTATAAATTCAATTGCTCACATATTATGTGCTTGATGCGGTGTATTTTGAGATTGACTCTACAAGGCCGTAACCCTTTAACCCTCAAATTTGTTCAAGAAAATTTCAATTTTCTGATAGAAAATGTCCGTTTGCAGACCAAGAGAAGACTGTTTTTGAAAATTTACCACCAGAATGACTGGCTCGCTTATGGAGCCAGTCATTCAAGTTGTAAATTTTCCAAAATAGTCTTCTCTTGTTCTGCAAGTGGACATTTCTCAAGACCACTGCAGAAGTGTTTTTTGGCTGATATGAGTGTTAAAGGGTTAATAGAACAGTTTCCATGTGTTTTGACAATTGATTTCTTATAATTGTTATGAGACATCGTAGTCACTTAGCCCTCGTTAATTCTCCAGCTCGTCACACTTTTGTTGACATGACTAATTGATGCCATGAAATTTTGATGCATAAAGATCATTGTACCATTGCTTCCTTAAATGCCACGCGCCTTCTCCCGCATCCGCCTAATATTGACCGGTTTTCCCCTGCGTGGATCCGGGACATTGTTATATTCTCATTCAACAATTATTCTCATCATCCCATCATTATGATATCATATTTTATACATTTGGTAATTTGGTGATTGAAAATTCAGTGCTTGCACATGCGTGTGTGCATGCATGTGTGTTTGGAAATGTATACATGTGTGTGCACGCATGTGCAAGTGTGTGTGTTTGTGCATGCATGCATGCATGGAAGTGTATGTATATTTGTAGGCATGAGTACATGTGTGCGTGTGCGTGCGTGTGTGCATGCGCATTTGTATAGAAGTGTATGAGTGTGTGCGTGTGTGTTTCGCAAGTGTGTGCGTGTGTGTATCACAAGTGTGTGCGTGTGTGTATCACAAGTGTGTGCGTGTGTGTATCACAAGTGTGTGCGTGTGTGTATCACAAGTGTGTGCGTGTGTGTATCACAGACATTGACCATTTAAGGTCAAGCCGGCCAAACCTGCCCTCTACAGCGATCTTGAGGAATGTCCATTTATAGCCCAAGACAGCACATTAAAAAAATTACAACCTGAATGCCTGGCTCGATAACTGAGTAAATGATTCTAGTGGTTAGTTTTAAAAAATACTCTTGGCCTACAAATGGATATTCAATACGCAATTATTGTAATTTTCCTGACCGCATTTAAGCATTAAATGGTTAATCACACGGGTTTGAATCCGTGTTGAGTCTCTTTTATTGTTGTTAACCCTTTAACACTCATATCGGCTTCTGTTGTCTTCTTGAGAAATGTCCATTTACAGCTCAAATGAAGACTATTTTTTGAAAATTTACCACTGAAATGACCATTCCAGTGGTGTATTGTCAAAAATAGTTTTCTCTTGGTGGTCAGCAAATTGATATTTACTATGACAAGATTGAAACTAATTTGAGAGTTAACCCTTTAACACTCATATCAGCCAAAAACGGCTTCAGCCCTGGTCTTGAGAAATGTACCACTGGAATGATTGGCTTAAAATTTTCTCAAACAAATTCGTGGGTTAAAGGATTAATTCACAGAGAAATAAGATTCATTTCAGTAATTACTGCGGTCAACTGCATTCAGCAGCTGTATCCAGTGGCTTATTGATTGACAGCTCAGTGAGTTGTTATCTGAAACAAGATACTCCATCCCTATATAATTAATCACTGTAAGCTCTATTTTCAAACACATTGATTGTTGTGCATAAGGTACTTCTGCATGTGTGTTTGGAGGCAATAAATTATTCAATTTCACTCTTGACTGATCAGATGCTCTAATTGAGATAATAGCTCTCGAGCTGTCACATAAAATAGCTAGCAATTGAACAATTGTCTTACACAGGTGAAGAAAAATGATGTTTTCAGTGCAACTCACAACTACACATAATATTATAAGTTAGTCACACAGTTGCTCATTTGGCCTGTCTGTCATGTTTACTTTTCTGATAAAGCTGCCATAGTGGCAAGTGTAGCCTATTACAATTACTTTTTATCATATAAAATGCTCAAATTTGTTCTTGTATGAAAATGTCCTTTTGCAGTCTAACAGAAGAGTATTTTTGAAGATTTTTCACTGGAATGACTGGCTCGATTATCATCTTTTAGCCTGCAAATGCACCTTCGCCAAGATGGCTGCAGAGGCCGGTTTTGGCTGGTTTGACCATTAAAGGGTTGGTATGTAAAAATTGGTTAAGTAAAAAGATATTTCATGGAGTCAATGTCCTTTTGCATGCCAAGATAATATGTTGAAAAAATGTACCACTGAAAAAACCGGCTCGGTATGATTCCAAGACATCCAAAAACTGACGTCTTCAGTGGCCTTGAAAGAGGTCCATTTGTGGACTATTTTTATTTGTGCCCCACAATTGTGCCTAAAAATAATTATTCTTTCATTCGAGAAATGTTGTTGCTAAAACACTGTTGCTACCCTAGACAGCCTTAATTTTCTTGATGCCAGGCTGTTACCCATTTCGTGACGAAGCTGGCCACAACCGGCCTCTGCAATGGTTTTGAGGAATATCCATTTGCAGGCCAAGAGAAGAGTATTTTTGGAAATTTTAGTGCTGAAATTACTAGCTCGGTAACCGAGCCAGCCATTCCAATGGTAAACTTTCAAAAATGCTCTTCTTTTGGCCTGCAAATGGACATTCAATAAGGAGATACTTTGATGTCTTTGACATTAAAGGGTTAATTCAGTAATAAAAGTCAGAACTATAATCCAGGACTACAGATACAACAAGCTCTTTACCGATTAAACAATATTCTTTGTAATATTTTGCAAACTAGTTTGACAAGATGCTGTTGCTGATTAAACGCAAATTGACATCAGTGTCCGGTGAAATTAGTTTCAGAATATTCATTAGTTGTCGTGCCTCCAATGCATATATACACCAAGTTTGATTATTGTATTAAAAAAACCTCTTGAAACTCTTGATCAACATACAGACTGATGCCTAGACGGATGGAAGGATGGACAGGCAGACAGACACACATCACAGTTTCAGGATATTCATTAGTAGTCCTGCCTGCAATGCATATATACACCAGGTTTGATTACTATATGTGAAAAACTCTTGACTCAGTCTGACCGAACAACCAACCGACCGACCAACAGATGAACGGATGGATGGACGGATAGTGGGCAAAATTGGTCATGAAATTGCAAATACTTACTAAGTGTGTGTTTAGTTATAGGCCATAAGGAGACTATATTAGAACATTTACCACTGGAATGGCTGGCTCGGTTGTCGAGCTAGTCATTCCAGTGGTAAATTTTCAAAAAGTCTTCTCTTGGTCTGCAAATGGACATTTCTCAAGACCACTGCAGAAGCCATTTTTGGCTGATATGAGGTTTAACACTCAAGATAGTCAAAATCAATCTCTGCAGTGGTCTGGAGGAAGGTCCATTTGCAGAACATATGGTTACTATTTTTGAAAATTTACACCTCAAATGACTGGTCTGAGAACCAAAGCCAGTCATTTCAGTGGTAAATTTGTATAAAATAATCTTTTGGTTTGAAAATAGACATTTTCATTAAGAAAACTTAAAATAATTTTTATGGTCAAAGTGTTGAGACCAAAACAGAAGTGTTTAGGGAGATATTTCACAGCTGGACTGTATGGGACAGATATACCCAGCTCGTTAGTCTTGTCTATTCCTAGTTAGTGATGTTTCATCAGTGTAATTAAGGTAGCAAAACAAGCTTGACTGGAACGGCTTTATGGAAAGTGAAGGAGAAGCAACATGCTGTATTATTGTTAGATTGATGGATTCCAGCTTATAATTTAAGCGATTTCATTCTAAATTTAAATTCACATAACACTGTTTTTTGAAGGAGCTTACTATGAAATCTGTTGAATATTTTGAAAGCAAATTGACTGAATGTTGTTAATGGGTAAGTCAGGCTGTTTTGAAATATTCTACACAAGATCTATAATAAGTGTCATCTATAAGATATGGAACTAAACAGTTAAGAAAATGTGTTTCGTATCTGGCTATTGCTAGCATCCATCATACATGCATGGGGTGAGGGGGTAGGGGGTGAAGGGCTTCAATGGGGAGTCCCCTACCTGAAATTATCCTGGCTTGCTGTTCTGTATATGATCATCTACAACTGTGTGTTTGATTTGGCTGCTGTTGTATAGGATGGTGTGTAAAATGCTAATGTGAGTTGGTGATGATGGCGAATGGCTTGTTTCTAGTATATATGTGATTAGTAGAACCCTCTCATCATGCCAGTACAATAGCCTGTGTGTGTTTGCACTGTTTGCATTGCTGAAGAGAATTAGAGATGCCAAACTGTCTCTCATGAATTATAAACACTAAAACTCCTGTATACAATAGCCTAGCAAGTTCAACAATACACCAGACCAACATGTAGAATTGTAGATCATCGGAAATAAGTGTTCATTGACAATGAAACCTGAAATACATTTTGGAAACAACATTGCTGAAAGTTGTTCCTCTTTTTATTTTAGACAATGGCTTACAGCATTTTTGTTTTCAAAATGAAAACTAGTTTTATCACACTAAATGAAAACTGAATGTAATGATCGAGTTTTAATAATTAATTTGTCTATGGGTCTGGTCTAAATTATTTTTGCCATTTGACTGACTTAGTTATAGATCATCAGGTTGTCTCCCTTGGCCTGCAATATAACTGAACCTGCACTTGAATAATTTAAGTAATTTATCTTAGACTCGATTAATCATCTTTCGTAACCCTTTAACCATTGAATTTATTCAAGAAAATTTTAGCTTTTCTCATAGAAAATTACCATTGCAGACCAGGAGAAGAGTATTTTTGAAAATTTATCACTGGAATGACTGGCTCAATAACCGAGCCAGTCATTCCAGTGGTAAATTTTCAAAAATACACTTCTATTGGTCTGCAAATGGACATTTCAAGACCATTGCAGAAGGAGATTTTGGTTGATATGAGTGTTAAAGGGATAATGGTCAAGCTGGCCCATTCAACCAACCATTACAGCGATCTTGAGGAATATCCACTTGCGGACCAAGACAAGATTTTTAAAACTTACCATTGGAATGACTGGCTCGATAACCGAGCCAGTCGTTCTGGTGGTAAATCTTTAAAAAGGTATTTTTGATTCCCAAATGGACATTCACTAACCATCAATTATGTTTTTCTTTAAAAATTTTGACCCAACATAAGGGTCAATTATTTGATCAGTTAAGTGGCAGCAATTTATGCTCTCAATAATCAACACTACTCAATCACTGGATTGAATGTTTGTGCAGCACTTGAGTGTGTGAGTGTTATATGATACTTTGTATAAATCTTTGCATGTGCATTTGCATGTCTGTCCACTATTGTCATGCGTGCACTCGTGTATGCATGTCGCTGTGGTTGTGAGCGTGTACATGTGCGGTAAGGAAGGTGTTGTACCATGAAACATGTACTCTTTCAGAGTCAAAGATATTTTCTTTCAGAGTCAATATGAGCTAAACAAATCATGCGATATACGCTTACACTGTCAATGTTAACCCCTTAATGATCACGGCAGCCAAAACCGGCCGCTGTTATGATCTCGGGGAATGTCCATTTACAGGCCAAGAGAATACAATTTTTAAAAATTTACCACTAGAATGACTGGCTCGGTTATCGAGCCAGTCATTCTAGTGGTAAATTTTTAAAAATTGTATTCTCTTGGCCTGTAAATGGACTTCAATAAGAAAATATTTAAATGTTTTGGACCCGATTTGACCATTAAAGGGCTAAATAAAGCGGCCTTGACAGATATAGTATTCCAGAATCAACACCGCTTTCCACATCTATTCTCTCGTCTGAGAGGGCTGACTCTTGGACAATGGTCATCAGTCAGCGCAATTACTGCGTGCGAGAACTGACCATTGCATTACCACTCAGACAAATGGCAGAGGTTATGTTACCTTGTGATTAGGTTAAATCCTCAACTCGGGCCAAAGTAAACTCTGCAATGCGTTCTGGGATTAATTTACTAATACACCTTGCTATTTTGGAAGATTTTCCACGGAATTGGCAAACACAGAAAGCGGTCCATCCGCATCTGTGCGTCTTGTGTTAATTCTTACCCTTACCCACCCCACCCCCAGATTTTGCATTAACTCTAACACTCGTCGGCCAAAAATGGCTTCTGCAATGGTCTTAACTTAAGTGTCCATTTGCAGACCAAGAGAAGAGTATTTTTGAAAATTTACCACTGAAATGACTGCTCGATAACCGAGCCAGTCATTACAGTGATACATTCTCCAAAATAATCTTTATAATATGCAAATGGGTATTTTCTAGAAGAATATTTAAATTTGAAAAATTTTGAGGTTTGAGGTGTTAATTCATTTTCATCAACACTCAACCTGCTCAAGAGACCACCTGGCTTTTGGCACCAAAGTATGATGATTCTTTAGACACTTAGCGGTAATAACTGGCTTGGTTACCGATCCAGTTATTCCATTGATAAATTCTAAAAAATTATTCTCGGTTTGCAAAGGGACATTATTTTCCAAGACCACTGCAAAATCCGTTTTTTTGGCCGACGAGTTTTAGAGGGTTAACCATTTAATTGTCAACAATCATCAAAAATATTACAACTTTGGCTTAGTGAATGTATATTTGTAGGTGAAGCGAAGACGTTACCATTTTACAATCTCTCATTTCTCTTGTTTCACTGAAAATTCTTGTTGCGCGAAACATTTGTCAAATTACTCTTAATATTAGCATCTAGTTTAATATCTATTTCCCTTGAAAATAGCAAATTGATCAAATCATTCAACACCCCTATACATCACAGTGAATTCACCCAATGGTCATTTACCAGAAGCGTTGATTTTAATTGTAAAGGGTGTTGTAAGCTTCAAGGATGCGTCTCACGACATTGACCATTTGAGTTGTAGCAGAAGAATTGATGAAATGACAGCTAAAACATCAATATTCCAAGCTTCAGCAGCGGCTGTATCATCCAGCTGCTGCAATGCATGTGCATGCAGTGCATTCTGCTTCTGACAGGCGAGTGAGCGCACGCGCATGTTCTTGACTGCATGACAGAGAACAGACATGGTGTCGTTGAACACATGTTCACAAACATCAGCAATTACAATCATTTTCACATCAGAAATCAGATATCGTAATTTCGAAGTTCGCAAATTTGAAATGTAATTAGAGACATTAAAAAATTTTGTGAGTTCATAGAAATCTAGAAATATTGTCGCGTGAGCTAAATATGAAAAATTTTAGCCAATTTATTTTCAAAATAATCAACTAGTTGTTAGTATTGTAATTATAATTTTTACAAATATAAGACCTTGAATGGTGTTTGACTTCATTCAGTTAAATATTTAGAACGTATTTAACGCACAATTTTCTTGTATTGTTAAGAAATTAATACCATTTTATAGTGTAATTAAAGTTTTATATTCTGTGAAATTGTGAAATTATCACTTATTTATTGTATTCAATTTCCAAGAATCGTAGTAACTTTGATTGGAAATATTTTTATTCATAAATCTCTATTTTTTAGTTGTTTATTCTGACCGCCGTGGCATTGACTAACGGCTAACTTCAGGGCCATTACAGACGTGTATAAACATGGACTGAGCGTTTACCTGTACTTTTATACTTCTGTTAGGAATGTGATATGAAGACAAAAAGCATTGACTGTTCTGCTATGGGGATCTGACAGGGTTTATTTTTCATCTTGGTTGGTATGTAGCAAAGCGGAGTGTTATTGCCAGTACCAAGACCCCTGTGTTTGTGGTTTCTGATGGACCAGATGAAAGAATAGACTATCCAACTGATCTGTTTTTCATGAAGTCTGTTTGGGAATATCAAGTTTATGGGCTGCAGGGAATAGGTTTATATAGAATTGAGAGAGAGGGGGTGGGGCTGGTGGTGGGGTTGGCTGGGTGGTTACAGTATAGCTCAGAAATAAGTTAGAATCTTCCCCCCCAAAAAACCCCAACAATTTTGACCACGATGTAAGAAAGGTTCTGTTGAATATTTTGAACATAATTGGATTGGAAGACATTGCAATGTCTTCCAATCCAATGATGTTCAAATTATTCAACAGTATGTTTTATTTTGTCTTGGAAGTATGTGAAGTTATATCTGAGCTGTACTGTGGATATCTGTGCGATTGTGAATAATCACAGTTTTGGTGCTGGATGTTTTCTGAATGTAAGTTATTTCTCTATTGGACAGGCTGTCAGTGATAGAATAAGATTATTTGTGTGTTTGTGTGCACAACTAGTGAAAACATATACAGCACATTTCAATCCGTATCCTGGCAGAGAATCTGACAAGACACCTTATACATACACTCTATACCGCACTTAAACTACTGCTATGTATTTCAAAATAAATCTGATAAAGTTGTTGCTTCCTCGGACAAATTGTTATTATAAAATGCGATCCGCAAGCTTTTCTATTCCCTGTCATTGCATGATTTCTTGTGTGTAGTGATTTAGACAGATAGCTGTTGTGATATCGCTTTGTGGTTAGTCTATATAAGATGTGGTTAACCCATAAACCATGAGTGTTTTACCAATCAAGCTGGCTCTATATTGTATACATACTAGAGAAAATCTAATCTAAATTTGCTATTTCTAATAATCATGAGTGGTGAATTTATTTTAAATTGTTTAATGTAATGATACTGGAATGATTTTATTTATTTTTGGTGTTCAATGGCAAATATTTCTGTTTGCCGAGAGAAGTATTAACACTGTATTTATCGTCTTATTAAAATCTATGCGTGGTTTTTATTTAACTAACTTACAATATTTCATAATTTGTTAGATTATTTTGAATGTTTTTTATGTGGTCTTAGTGGTGAAAGCGTTAAAGTTATTGGTCAGTGATGATTCCGTTGATTTATTTCACACTGACTGATTCTACTGCAAACTTGGTTAAAATATTACGGTTTTATGCTTTCAAGAGTGGAGAATTCAAATTTAGCGAATACCTGTTAACCCTTTAACCCTAGAATTTGTTCAAGAAAATTTAAATTTTCTCATAGAAAATGTCCACCTGCAGAGCAATAGAAGACTATTGTTTAAAATTTACCACTGGAATGGCTGGCTCGGTTATCGAGCCAGTCATTCCAGTGGTAAATTTTCAAAAACTGTGTTCTTGGTCTGCAAATGGACATTTCTCAAGACCACTGCAGAAACCGTTTTTGGCTGATATGAGTGTTAAATTGCATGCCAAGAATATTTTTGAAAACTGTTCAATTTATTACTGTCTGTGTCATCTTTTGGTCTACAAATAGGGATATATAATCATTGAGACTAGGCCGGGTTTTGATGGGTTTTGCCATTAAAGGGTAAATTTCTACATAGTAAAACACTGCGATCAATCACCTGCAATACTGCTCAGAAATAACTTTAATAAATGCTTCCTAAACAACAGAAAATGTTCTGCTGAATATTTTAGACTTAATTTGATTGGAAGTCATTGCTGCCTTAGGCAGAGAGAGAGAGGCCTTAGGCAGCAATGGCTTCCAATCAAATTAAGTCCAACGTATTCAACAGAACATTTCTTATATCGTATTCAAAATTATACAAACCACAACATATTTCTGTTTTTGTTTTGGAAACATTCTGACTTATTTATAAGGTGTAGTATTTACAGATAATTTAAATGATGATGAAGATGATGGCAGCATATGTGGATATTGATATGTTTCTGCATGAATAGGTATTGTATTAAAGGATCGTCTTTTCGTCTGTGTGTAGAAGTCAAGATCTTACCGCAAGTTGAGACTTTGAGCGTGCCACATCTCTCAGCCAGTTAGCACTTTCTAAACCTCATGTTTCTGGTATCCCTGAAAGGAAGATTAAGAGCAAATTGGAATAGTGGGGGGGTGGGGGTGAGGCGGGTGTTGGTCGTATTTTTGTCACACTAGTTTTGGAAACAGTACAAGTTATCGTCCATTATCAAATTAATCAACAATGGCAGAGATTTTCCTCATCACTAAGCAACAAAAGTCACGCATTTAATAACGCTGAATCTATAGAAAGTTGATTTCCATTGAACAGTCCCAACCTGTTGATTATTTCGAAAATAATTTGTGTGAAAGTTCTTGCTGGCTTAGCCAGCAACAAGTTTTAGTCAAATTGTTTTCAAAATAATCGGTCACAGGTTAATAACCATGTGATTATTTTGAAAATAATTTGTCTGAAAGTTCATGCTGACTTATCCAGCAACAACTTTAAGTCAAATTGTTTTCAAAGTAACCGGCCACAGTTTAATAACCATTTGATTATTTGTTTTAAATTAGTCTGAAAGTTCTTGCTGACTTAGCCAGCAACAACTTTCAGTCAAATTATTATAAAAATAATCAGTGACAGTTTACTTACATGAACACAATATTATAATCTCATGTTGTATATATATATATATATATATGTGCGTGCGTGCGTGCGTGCGTGCGTGCGTGCGTGCGTGCGTGCGTGCGTGCGTGCGTGCGTGCGTGTGTGCGTGCATGTGTGTGTGTGTGTTTTGATATCTGAAATAGATTATGCATAATACGTTGTTCGTTGATCTGTATCGGCTTGCAGGATTATATAGTTTCAGTCATATGACATTTCTATTCCATCTCTTCTCGCATAATAAATACTGTCCTGGATGATCAGCACGCGCAACATGCATCACAAGTATCCGCACTGATAAATTGTTGAATCTGATTTGGATGCGTTGGGATTCTCATAATCAAGTTAGTGAACATATGGCTTCATTTTGCATAGTGCTAATAAGTGGGTGCTTGAGATTCTTCAATTGTGTAGCTGCAATTACATTAAGCAGTCATATATAAATATAATGTGACAATGTGGTGTTGAATATCCATGATGTTATGCTTAAAAACTAGTCATAATAATACTGAGTTAAATTACAGAAATGACTTATTTGTTCAGTAAATCCTGAAATCTGAATATTCTTGCTGATATCTGTTCAAATGATTTGACGTGAGCTCAGAGTTCTCTTCAGGAAACATCGCCTGGGGAAATTTCATTAACCTCTTGGACACTTGCCTAGTGATTTCTTTTGCTTTCAGTTGTCTGGGAGATTTAGCAAAGGCAACTTGTCAGGAACAGTTGGTTTCTAACAGCATGAATTCTGGGCAAAAGTGTAAATGCTGTTAATATGTGTGTAAATGCTTCTCACTCCATCTTTGCTGTTGGATCAGTCTGCTATTAGTGTGTGCAAGCTATGCTCAATGGACTAGATGATCTGATTGCTTCTCATTCCAAGATCTCGCAGAGTTATTTTCAAATGAGTTAAATATCAAACCTCTTGATTATTTTGAAAACAATTTGACTGAAAGTTGTTGCTGCCTGAACCTTCAGTCAAATAGTTCTCAATGTAATCACTGTGCTGTTATTTATATTGTGTAAAGACTATAATTAACCCTTTAATGCTTGTATTGCACAGAATATTCATTCTACAGTGGTCTTGAGAAATGTCCATTTCCAGAACAAGAGATAACTATTTTGGAAAATTTACCACTGGAATGACTGATCCAATGCCAAAACCAGTCATTCGAGTCATTTACTTTCAAAAAGAGTATTCTTGGCCTTCTAAAAACATTTTCTCATAGAAAATTGAAATTTTGAACAAATTTGAGAGCTAAAGGGTTACTGACATTCAGGATGAAATGTGTTAATGTATTCAGCTAGCTCAGTTATAGCTATTATGATCTGTTACCTGGATGTCTTCACAAATTACTGTCCAGAAAATAAATCATTATTTCACTTCTTAACCAGCAGTAGTGCAGGCTAAAATATTTTATAGACACAATTTCTGTAAAAAAAATAGTAGCAGCTAAACTATATTTATCTTGTTTCTGGTTTATGGGCTATGGTTTTCCGTGATTAGAATAAAGGATATAGTTGTTTTTTATGTATAGTGCTTTGTTTCGTTTATTCCAGGCCTCTGTGTTTGATGGTAAAACAATATCAGCTAATTGTTACGCGCACGTTTATTCTATGCAGCAATTATTGGTTCAATAGTTTTCCTGTATATGGACCAATCACCTGTCATATCATATCTGGTGTTATATTTTAACCCTTTCACAGATGAATTCCTCCATGTCTCATTTTCAAGGCAACCATACAGGTAATTAAACTGCTGAATATTTTGAAATTAATTTAACTGGAAGCCGTTGCTGTTTTAGGCAGCGAAAGCTTCCAGTCAAAGTAATTTGAAAGCATTCAAAAGAGTAAGTTTTATATCGTAAGAATATACATTTTCCGAGATTTATCATTGAAAGGGTTAAACTTAATTATGAACTTATAAAATTACAAAATATCACAAAGGTAGGTAATTATAGCCATTCAAGTTGCAGCGAGCATCCATTTACAAGAAATTACTTATGACGTTAGCTAATTTGACTGTATGATGTAATGATGTACTGGCTAACTTGCCTGTAACTGTAAACTATTGCTGCCTAAACCTAGCTTCAAAATATTCAGTAGTTCATGCAATAGAGATACTGATATGAAATGGTTATAACCGTTAGTTTTCTGAACTTTCAAATTCATAATTTAAATTTTCATTCATCAACATTCTTTAATCCTTTAATGGTCATGAATTTTTTTAATTCAAATACAAATTTGAATTTGTGCTTTAGCGTTCTAGACCTCTAACTTTCTCTCAGGCATTCAATTTAGTCCACTGCATATACTGGCTGACTGATGCAAACCACTAGACAAAAATTTCAATGGCCGATACTCTAGACCTGCTTATTGTTTTGAAAACAATTTGATTGAAAGTTGTTGGTGGCTTAGCCACCAACAACTTTCAGTCAAATTGTTTTCAAAATATTTAGCATGTCCCAAGTTAAATCCCATGGAAAATGTAGTCTGCAGAATTTCACCAGTTATATGTGTATGAAAAGAGTAAATCATTGGAGTGATTTTTTGCTCACACAAACAATGTGGTTTGGTACTTATATCTGTGAAATGTTGTTGTGTAAAAGAAATCAACATGTTGCCTAATTTTGAAGCTCCTGATGGATTTCGTGTCTGAACTGAAGTGGTTTCGTTCAAAGACTTCGCTGAGTGACAGGTTATATGAAACTCAGGAAAGTAAACTTTTCCTTGGAAATACCATGACAGGTAATTGGAATACGTCATCCGACATTTATTTACTTAAAACCAAAAATGAATTTTATCGGAGGAGTGACATATTAAATACATGCTTCTTCTACTGAGCATCAGTGATGGAAATGACTGGTGACATCTTAGTTCACGCTTTCATCTATCTATCTAATGTGGTTATATCTTACTGTGATTGGCGGAGTGAGACGGGAAATCAAGCATCTTAATATGAATCCATACGATAAGTGATTATTATTACTGACAAATGCATTGTCTCTGTTTCTATATGATTCTTGTGCTGGCCGTGTTTGAATTGAGCAAAGTGAGGAGGAATGAACGGTCATTATTTGAATCAGAGCAAGTGTGTGAATTACTGACAACAACTAGAAGCTTAAATCACCTCCATAAAAAACACATAATCTGTGTGGCATTCTGTTCCATTGGACTTCATGATAATCCTCAGGATTGTTATGATTATTATCTGCCGCATATACAGTCACTAGTATTAGCTGACTTTTTATTGCGCATTGAGGCAGTCGCCAAAAGATCTGTGAACAAATTCTGTAGTGTTGAACAATTTACTAATATAACTTGCTTTGCCAATATAACAAGCTTTACCAATATAGCGTGGTCACACATAGTTAAATATATACTTAGAATTAATCTCATAATAAGCTTTCTTTACTGGCTAGTATACAACATTGCTGCTTTAACTGGAAACAGGTACAAGTTTACACATTCCAAATTTATTTTGTATGGTGACAGTAGTTGGAGGCATCATCTCTTTAATCAAGGTAGCGTTGAAACTGGATTACAGGGATTGTGTCTATCCGGTTGGGAGAAGGGATTACCAGGAAGTAATAGGTGTGTTTGGTACTGGACAGGGACGAGGGTTTTAAGATTGTCGGAGACAGCATTTGCTCGGAAGCCTGGCCAAACCATTGGAATATTCACCATATATGATAGAGTTCAACCTTATCTTGCAGAGGATACTTAGGCATATTGAAACGGTAAGCATATTAGAAAGCTGCGGAATCAGAAATGGCATTAGATGTGCATTGTATTATATACAATTCTGTCAAGCCCTTTCTTAATGGACAGATCTAATCGGTCACTCAAGTATTTGATGTCATAATCAAATAGGTCACATGTTAGCTGATCTCACAATCAAAATGATGTAACACAAATATCGAAAATTCTGTCATGAAAGTGTATGAATTGTATGTCTTTGATGATAACTTTACAGTTTAATTAAAGGTGCATGTTCACAGGCAAAATGCTTGACAATAAAATTGTCAAAATTGTATACATTTAGAGGCTTAAATTATGGGTCTAAATGTAATGAAACGAAATAAATTTTGACATATGATGATCTCATTGTGTATAAATGAATAGACTTTTTTAAGTTGTGAAATTCAATTAGAGACACGAATTCCTTAATTCAATTTCGCAATTTAAGAAATTATAATAATTTGTGCGGAATGAAATCCTTATATGTTAAGATTTATTTCAATTTATTACATTGAGATACACAAATTAAGGTACTAAAAGTACACAATTTAAACAATTTTATTTTCATGCAATTTGCTATGAATATGTACCTTTAATGGGTTAAAAATATCAAAGATCAATGTCATATGGTGACCGAGTTATGTAAATTGGCCATCAAAAACATGATAATATCTGTGCAGAGGTGCATGGTGGATGAAACATGCATACAGTAATCTATTGTCATCCTTGTTAATGAAACCATCAGTACCATACCAGTCTGACTGCTGAACAAAGGAAAGTAATTCTTCACCTGTTGAATATTTTGAAAACAATTTGACTGAAAGGTGTTGGTGGCTAAGCCACCAACACCTTTCAATCAAATTGTTTTCAAAATATTCAGCAGGTGAAGAGTTATGTCCATTGGAAAATGTTGTCTGCAATAATTCAAAAGCCGAAACAGTTGGATACTAGATTGAGTAATCATTCTGAAATTACTCTAATTGTGTATGGGTCTATTAGTCCAAAATAAACACTTCCATTGTCTTGGTAACCTCACAGATTTGAATCCAATACTGGAAATTAAGAAATCAGACAGAATATGAATCATAATCTAGGATTGTGTTCTGTTTTGCCAGACAAAAAGATCAATGTGCTTTGTTGACCTTGTCACCTCAACGGAATGGATAGAAATGGATTTATATTGAAACATCAGCCTGGAAAACGTTTGATTTTAATGCTGCATAAAATCAGATCTTCCTCCTTGCTTATAAAGTGGCCATTTGTTCTCTTAAAGAGATTCTGCTGTTATATATATATACGACCCTTGAAATAACTGACATTTAGAATGATGAAAGAACATCTGTTTTGCAGGTTTTTTTTATCCAGTTTTGTAGCTCATCTCCATTAGGTCTGTCATGTAGAATTATAATGGCTGTGATGATATTTACTTCCTCCGGGTCACCTTGCAAAGGGAGATGGTATTGCCTTCCGCCGACATGTCTGTCCATCTGCCTGCCTGCCTGCCTATCTGTGTCTGTCAGAGCTTTATCTAAAAAACTACTGATCAGATTTTGCTCAAATTGGAACAGAGTAAAGGACCGTGGCATTAAAGAAGATTTCCAGACTTTGGGTATGAAATGAATTAAAACCTGAATCCAGATCGAATGACCTGCTAGATCTGTAGAGGTCACAGAATCTACTGGTCTGATTTGGCTCAAAATGTAACCCTTTAACACGTAAGCCGGTCAAAAACATCTATGAGACGTGTTCATTTGCAAACCAAAAGAAGAATATTCTTGAAAATTTACCACTGGAATGGCTTGATAAGCAAGTGGTCATTTTCTAATTGAAAATTTAGATTTTCTTGAACAAATTTGATGCTTAAAGGGTTAACACAAGAAAGTTAACACCAGGGATCCGCAACTCTGGTCATAATTCGAAAAAATGCAAAATTGTAAATTGTGACAAAAATGTGAGAGCGGGTGTGTGCAATCTCGGACTGCTCCTATTGGCGTGTATGTGGAAATGTTTCTCTAAGCAGTCACACAATGCTTCAGCATTAACTCCTTAGCACTCATATCAGCCAAAAATGCCTTCTGCAGTGGTTTTGAGAAATTTCCATTTTCTGACCAAGAGAAGACTATTTTTGAAGATTTACCACTGGAATGACTGGCTCAATAACCGAGCCAGTCATTCCAGTGGGAAGTTGTCAAAAAGAGGCTTCTCTTGGTCTGCAAATGGACATTTTCTATAAAAAAATTTCAATTTTCTTGAGCAAATTCGAGGGTTTATGGGTTAAAAATGTGTGCTATGATCAGTGAGTTCATCCCTGTAAGACTCCGTTTGTCTCAATTTTAGAGAAACCAATCAGCTAAGTTGTTAAATATACTGGGGAATAATTTGACTGGAAGCAACAACTTTCAGTCAATTTAGTGCCAAACTTCAACAGAATATTTTTAGTCATCAAGAAATCTTGTATCTGATCTGTCGAATTGAAACTTAATTCTTTAATGGTACAAGTCTGTCAAAAGCATACATTGTAGTGCTCTTGAAAAATGTCAGTTTTGCAGACCAAGAGACTAATTTTGAAATTTTAACACGAGTGACTTGCTCAATAATTGAGCCAGGCATTACAGTACGCGGGTTTAGTGACATTCAAAATGATCACGATAATAATACATCTATCCGCATTGTCTAGCAAATTGCAAGGCACACTTAGTTCAGAATCACAGGCTGGATAATGTCAAAATCTATGATCAGATCCACTAACATGTGCCAGTGTAATATAGAGATGCTAATCAGTCACCAGAGGCTAGTATAGGATCTCTGTACAGACACAGACCTCTGATTAAGAATGTAGATTGGGCAGACATAAAGTTGACAGATGTAAGGTAGATTAATCCCCTTGAACTGAGCCAATGACTAATTGGATGGACACAGAGACTGAAGAAGAGTGATAAAAAAGATACTGCATCTGCCAAGAGACATGTTTAGGGTTCCTGAAATCAGTAATCATTATGATTCATTGATGTTCATGTAGAACTGAGCATATAAATAAATGATGTTTTATGATTCCTTGCAAAATCAAGGATGGGTTGACCCTTTAACACTCATTATCAGCCAAGAAATGGCTTTGGCAGTGGGCTTGAGAAATCTCCATTTGCAGACCAAGAGAAGACCAAACGGTAGAAAATTTATGTCTGGAATGACTGGCTCGATAACCGAGCCAGTCAGTCCAGTGGTAAATCTTCAAAAATAGTCTTCTCTTGGTCTCCAAATGGACATTTTCTGAGAGAAAATTGACATTTTCGTGAACAAATTCAAGGATGGTTAACCGTTACTACACTGATATGAATATTCTGTTTTACTGTGTCTGGTGTTCATTTTTTAACAATTTTGGTGAACGATGTTGCTGTCGATGACAGCAACATCTTCCACCAAATTTGTTGAAAGATGAACACCAGATCACCTGTTAATTTAATTTGAAAATTTGAAATTTTAACATCAAAGTCATAATGGTTAAGTGATGTATTGATCGTCTCCTATTGTCACCTTGAGCACTGATTCTTCCGAGCATTGCCAGAACAGCTCTCTATGTAAGGGAGGAGGATAGTACATGTGTGAGTGTGTGGGCATGTGTGCGTGATGCTGGGAATTCTCAGAATAATCGATAGATCATTTTTGCATGATAAAAACTTTAATATCTTGTCTGTCATGACACAATCTTTGGCCAATGTAATATATGCAGTCTGGATGTGTTTTTAATAAAATTCATTTGTATGTTAGTTCATGACGTAATTCCCGTAGACTGTTCATTGAAATTTCAGGTGTTAGCCCTAACTTCTTTTCCATTTTATTTAATAACTGGTGTTCACTCTGGAAATAATGGTGCCTGAATCAATTTTGGATATTAATTTGATTATTGTAGGATTAACAAATACTGCTTGAGCCAGTTTAATATATTGCCTTTACAATGAACGCCATTAACAATTTGACTGCTGAAAGACGGTAGAAAATAATTTCAATGGACAATTACTCTGGACCTGCTGAATATTTTAAAAACAATACGACTTTGTTCAGCAGGCAGACAATTAATTTGTTTATGGATCACATAATATTTGACATAATACTTACATATTTTATACGCGTTTTTAAATTAGCAAATTAAGTTTCTAAAAACAAGTTATAATTTTGTACTATGCCAAACCTGTTTTGCTGGTTTTGTATGCTCAAGAAGCATGAAAACATAAATTTAATTTTAATTACCAGTAGCTATTAATCAAATAGTTAAAAAGCTTCAGGCTGCATCACATGTACGTGCACGCAAAGCTAAGATTTGTATTCATGCATTTCATAATTAAATTAGCAATTATCATTATAAATTCACATGGAATTATAGATGCAAGTCTAAATATAGATACATGTGCCCCGTTGTCATTTGAACAATGGCGGATCTATTTCTAGCATGGTTATGCCCATTTCCAGTTGTACCCCTCCCGTTTCCAGCTATGCCATGCCCATTTCTAGCTATGCCCGGCCCATTTCCAGCTATGCCCCTCCCATTTCTAGCTAAATTTTAAGGCAAGCTGTTGAATATTTTGAAACTAATTTGACTGAGGGCATTTGTTACCAGTAAATTTTAGCCTTGCCCCACCCATCTCTAGCTAATCTTCGATCTCCGCCCAGGCTTTGTCCATGTTGTAATCGATTGATCCCTGAAATCCCTGACTACCAATTTCCAGAAAACTACAGTAAGCTGTTTGATATTTTGAAACTAATTTGACTGGGTGCTGTTGCTGCCAGTCAAATTGGTTTCAAAACATTCAAGAGAATGTTTATTAAATAGTAAAGACATACAATTCGTGCAACGGCGCTTAGTCCATCATCAATTAAGCATTCATGTTGAACTTATATACATCATTCATGACAATTGATTATGATGTCATCCTACACATCATGTAGTTGATTATGATGTCATATTATGGATGAATGAACTGGATTCCTCCATTGATTACAATGTCTGATACTTACTTGACTGACAGATCAGATTCCTCTGTATGAAAGCGTAGAGTAATAGCTAGAAGAATATTTTGACAATTTTATGGTTTGCAGATTGTAAGGGAATTTTTGTCATAGCAAGTCTTGCATGGCGGATCAAACTTTTTATATATATATATATATATATTTTATATATATATATATATATATATATATACACCTGTGCAAAAGTTAAGCACCAGCAAAAACAATAGAACGTAGAAACATGATGGTACAACTAGGCTGCCATACTTTTTGTCCCCGCGTTAGCTGACATAATTCCAAGTACGAAATGCACATGCATGCATGACTTCACGCCGCTTGATGTCCGTGCGAGGCGGGAAACAGCACACGTGTTCAGTTATGTAAAAGTCCAGTTTGAGGTGTAGAACATTACATACAGATTTAGGCGACAAGATTAGGAATTTTGTGTTCATGACCGTGATTTATTTGTACAGAGAGAATTAGCTCTTGATTGTGAACCGCTATGGCAAGACGAAGGTTAAGTGATCGTGTGAAATGGCAAATCATAGGCATGCATACCACTGGTATGTCATGCAGAGAGATTGGCAGACAGCTGAACATTAACCATACTGTAATCAGTCGTTTGATTGCAAAACATGGGCAAACTAACGAGGTGAAGGACAGGCCTAGATCTGGAAGACCGAAGAAGACTACTGCCCGTGATGATCGAGCCCTAGTACGCCTTGTTAGGAGATCTCCATTCACCAACAGCAGAGTGCTCAGCCAGCAATGGGAAACGCGCAATAGAGTGTCAATGTCTACCGTCAAAAGGAGACTGTATGCTGCTGGCATGAATGCTAGGAGACCTGTCAGACGTCCTCTCCTCACTGCACACCACAAAGAGGAGCGTCTGAGGTGGTGCAACGAAAGAAGACACTGGAACATGAGATCCTGGAGACGGGTACACTGGTCCGATGAAAGTCGGTTCCTGCTTCATGCCACAGATGGTCGAACTCGTGTATGGAGGTCCAGACGCACGGCGTACGACCAACGTAACATCATGGAAGAAGTTCCATTTGGTGGAGGTTCCGTTATGATATGGGGGTGCATCTCATTTGATTGTAAGCTGGATCTGTTGACTGTACCTGGAACACTAAATGGACAAAGATATCAAGATTCCATACTGGATAGAGTTGTGGTCCCTCATTTTGTAAATCATGCACCTGGAACCCACCCTATATTCATGGATGACAACGCCCGACCACATCGTGCTAGAGCTGTGCATGAATACCTCCGCCAGAATGCCATCGAAACCCTACCATGGCCAGCAAGGAGCCCTGACATGAACCCTATTGAGCATATCTGGGACATTCTGGGAAACATGGTGAGAAGGAGGGATCCTCCTGTGCAGAACCTACAGGAATTAACAGACGCACTCCATCTTGAATGGCAACGAATACCACAATGGCGTATCAGTCGGTTGGTGACCAGCATGAGACGTCGTGTCCAGGCCGTCATCCAGGCACAAGGTGGATATACCCGGTATTAATAATGACAGTCTCAAACTCGTGCACAGATGTTAAACTTCGTTTTCAGACACCATTAATGACAATCTAGCCACGTGTGTCAACTGTAGGGCAATAGTTGTCAGTTGTGTCAACATAACCATATTCAGGCCTCGTTTTCAAGTTCAAACAAAAACATACAGTGTTTCCCCACCATCATAATCAGCATTCCTCTAGTTGCATTATTACCTCTTGCACTAAGATGGATGGGTACATAAATGTTTATGCTATTGCTTTCTTCATAGCACATGAATATACCCTCGCATGTGCATAAAAATAGGGTGGTGCTTAACTTTTGCACAGGTGTATATATATATATATATATATATATATATATATATATATATATATATATATATATATATATATATATATATATATATATGACTATTGTCAAGAATTACACCCTTCATCTAAGATCTCTCAGCGCACAGTCACCTATATAGTATTTCTACCTACAGCAGTAAAAGAACCTAGAACTGCTTAACCAATCTTTGTTAAATTTAACGTATAGATTAATAATATATCACCATTGATCCGCTTCACCTGAAGTTGACCCTGAGGTTTTGAGACAGTGTGTTTGCACACATTTGATGTGTGCTGTTCTGAGGGTTTAACAGTCTGCTTGCAGAATTTCTATATCCTACATTTTCCATGGGGTTTAATTCTGGATATGCTGAATATTTTGAAAATAATTTGACTGAAATTTGTTGGTGGCTAACAACTTTCACTCAAATTGATTTTAAAATATTCAACGGATCCAGAGTTATTGTTCCTTGAAATTATTATCTGGTGGCTTGCAGCGGTCAGTTAACTGAAACCAGGTGACAGATTGTTGTGATTCCATCAATAGGCCAGCTGCTGTTTATTATTGCCTGCCAGAACAAATATCATCATTATCTTGTTTGGAACACTGCAGGGAGACCAATCTCTTCATTGGAGCGGATATCTACTATATCATGTGAGGAAAATCTTGATGACTATTTTCAAAACAATTGGACTGATTATGTTGTTGCCATAGTATGTCGGTTAATTCACTGCATACTGTGCATGCATTTGATTATGGCCCCTGAATCCCCTTGACTATAACGGCTTCCTTGTTTTGTTAACCTATTAATGGTCAAAGTGGTCAACACCAGCATCGGTTTTCCTGATCAGACCCATAAATAACTGAGCCAGCCATTCCAGCGGTAAATGTTCCAAAATAGTCTTCTCTTGTCCTTTGAATGGACATTCACTAAGCAAAATATTGAATTTTTTTTACTAATTTTCTAATTAAGTCGCATGATTATCTGTGATTATTCTTTGATACGCTATTTGCTATTGAGTAAGAGAGTTATGAATCATGATTATATAAGTATTTGTGGTACTGCAGTGTTTGACATTGACTGGGAATTGAACCCACAACTGGAGGTAGCTGGGAATTGAACCCGCAACTGGAGGTAGTAATATTACTCATTATTTTCTAAATAGTTACGTTATATATATATTGTGAAATCTGAACTCGGCTGTATTTTATTTAAATCTTATCACTGAAATATAGCTGTCTCAAGCAGGTATTTGGTAATTTCAAAGATTTTCTCCCTAATTGCAAATGTATTAGATACCTATCCTTTATAAGAACACTTCTATGTTGTTGAATAATTGTTATCTTCAGCGCTTTAATGATCAAATTTGTTCCAAGAAAACCAAAATTTCAGAATTTTAAATGTCCATTTGCATGCTAAGAAGAAGTTAAAGATTTCTAGCAAGCCATTCCACAGGTAAAATAAATAAAAAGTCTTCAACTGGTCTGCAAATGGAAATTCCTCAAGACTGCTGCAGAGGGATGTTTTGACATAATACGCTTCTACTGGTATGACAAAGTGGAGAAAATATGCTACCAATTATACGTAGCCAAGATGTACCAAGGGTCAGTATATTCTAATCTGACCACAGCTCTCTGTTTGGAAAAGCTCCCTGGATTCATTCATCTGCCCTTTATAGTTGTACACAGATGGACAATATCTAGATATCTTCCAGATGGCGATGTGGTCTAGTAATGCTTCATGCCTGATTACAGGCTATGATGAGCAAACTGTGGTAATAATCTAGTAGTCAGTTCACCTGTATATAATAGAATTCATGTGTTAATGCTTATATCAGACAAAAACGGCTTCTGCAGTGGTCTTGAGGAATGTCCATTTGCAGACCAAGAGAAGACTATTTTATGAAAATTTACCACTGGAATGATTGGCTCGATAAACGAGCCAATCATTCCAGTGGTAAAATTTCTAAAATAGTCTTCTCTTGGTCTGCAAATGGACATTTTTAATGAGAGAGTTTTGAAGGGTTAACAATATCTGACTGCAAAGTTCATGCTCGTGTACTTCATATGGCATCAGTTTTTATTTCCTTTGTCCGGTGAACCAGAAATAATTATTTAGATCAGTTCAGACATTTATAAGATTACCACAGTTCCTGTATGATGTCTGAAAACCTATTCCAGACCTAATCTATTGAAGGTCTGACACTTTCCAGATCATGCCTATTCTAGACCAGGCCCATTCCACATCGGACCCATTCCAGATCAAACCCATTCCAGATCAGCCTTTTTCCAGATCGGACATAATCCTGGTTCTAAGCCATTCCACATCAGACCCGTTGAAGATTAGACCTGTTCCAGATTTTACCCATTGCAGATCCAGATCTATTCTAGTTCAGACCGCGCATTCCAGAGCTGACCTAGCTATTCCAAATAATCCATATTACTATATATATATACATATATATATATATATATATATATATATATATATATATATATATATATATATATATGTCTTCATCGTAACGATATTCCTTCAGAATTCAAGTGAATTTATGTACAATGCCTCTACAACACATATACATGTATGTCTGTTAAGATCTCAATGTCGGACTATAAACGTCAGATTTGTTAAGATAAATAATAATAATAAGACTATTTGTGACAAGTTACCGCTCGAATGACGGGCTCGATAACCGAGATACCTCTTATTTGAGTGGTAAATTTTCAGAACTAGTCTACTCTTGGCCTGCAGCTGGACATTCAGAGAGCAGATTTGAGCTTCTTGATCAATCTTTACCATATTAAAGGCTTACGGCAGCAACAGCTTTCATTCAAATTGTTAAAAAGAATTTAAAACTAGATTTCATTAAGCTTGCTTAAAATCAGATTTCTAGTAACAATGGTAATAATCTGAGAGAAACCAGCAAAGCAGATGTGTTGTTGTTTCTGGGGTTGGCATGGAGATGGTATCTTTAACTCTTTTACATGCTAATTTGTTTTTAACCCTTTCACTGATGAATTCCCCTTATCTCATATTCTAGGCACCCATGCAAGAAAACTGTTGAATATTTTGAAATTAATTTGACTGGAAGCCATTGCTGCACAAGGCAGCAATATCTTCCAGTTAAATTAGTTTCAACATATTCAACAGAATAACTTTTATATCATAGAGAATATACTTTTTAACAGGATTTGTGGGTGAAAGGGTTAAGAAATTAAATGTTCTCATAGGTTTATTTGCAGACCAAGAAAAAATGACTGGAAAATTTACAACTGGAATGACTGGTTCGGTTACCAAGCCTGCAGTCATTTCAGTGGTAAAACTTTCAAAAATAGTGTTCTGTAGGCATGCAAATGGGCATTCATCAAGACCACTACAGGGGCTGATTTAGACTGACTTTGTCATGAAAGGGTTAAACATGGTCTCTGGATGTGTTTATTTGCGCATTCCCAACTGCGCCCCAGGAAGATTTACCTATCTTTGCTAATCCTGTTGTTCCTGCCCTGAGATCCCCTGAGGACTCGGTAAATCATGCGGGCTCAGTGATATGGCCATGAAACCGGAACATGTAGTATCTGACGCCGCCCCCCCCCCCCCTCCTACCGCTTCTCTGTTACTGGCAAAGAATTGTTTATTCATTGAGGTTATAAATATATGAAAGTGGTTTATGAAGAATGTGTTCTGACACAAACATGTAAATGATGGTTTTCCTGAAGAACTTAACCTGTGAAGTATCTCCTTGAAGAATAAGTTAATCTAGATGTATCAAATAAAACATACTCCAAAACCACATTCTCTAGCGGGACAGTGAAAACAATCATGGTTACCTGTAATGGGGAGGGTGTGTGGGGTGAGGTGTGGGTGGAATCTTATCTGTCACCCAATTATCTGATGTCATAATCAATGGATGAATACACCTTTATCTATGCCACACCAATCTCTAGCTACGCTCCATCTGTCTATCCTTTGAGCTTGTTGGGATCAATTTACACACTTTAAATCCTGAATTCCCACAATCCCAGATTCAATGTTGAATATTTGGAGACTAAATTGACTGGGTGCTGTTGCTGCCATAGCATCCAGTCAATTTAGTTTCAAAATATTTAACACATTGTTTATTAAATAGTAAAGATATACATTTTGTACGCATACCTGACTATTCAACTGTTAGTTAGATATGTCATTCATTACACATTTTAATAATGACACAGTTTGACAACCTGTATTAAAATGCAACCATATTTTGGTTAATAATTAAGGCGGGTTACATTGAACAGGTTTGAGTGTGGTTGCTGGTGTATTCTTAGACCAGATATTAATTAGCTGGTCAAACTCGGCTTAAATTCTCATCTATGATCTATGTTGTTTAATAAGTGTGCCCGTTCGCTCACACGTGATAAATCAATCCTCATTAATATGCGAAATATGTGGGCTTTACTCTAATGACATGGTGGTGTTAAAGAGTATGGATTAGGTTAATTTTGTCAAATAAAATGACACGGTACACCATTATTAGCTCACCTGGCCAAAATGGCCAAGTGAGCTTATGTTGTGTCGACCGTCCATTGACCATCCATCCATCCGTCAACTTTTTTTCTTTGATTGACTGCTTCTCAAGAACCTCTGGGCCGATTTCAATTATATGTAGCTGGAAGCATCCTTAGTGGCCATCTTGGATTTTCGTCGATCTTAAGAAACATCTTTAAAAATCTTCTGAAACCGCTTTCTCAAACAACGTTAACCCCTATTGTCTCAACAGCACACTAATGCTCTCAAAATAACAATCCTTTAACCCTTTAATGGTCAAGCCAACCAAAACAGGCCTCTGCAGTGGTCCTGAGGAATGTCCATTTGCAGGCCAAGAGAGGACTATTTTTGAAAATCTCACTGAAATGCCTGGTTCAATAACCGAGCCAGTCATTCTAGTGGTAAATTTTAAAAAATAGTCCTCACTTGGCCTGCAAATGGACATTCAATAAGAAAATATTTATAGATTTTCTTGACAAAATTTGACCATTAAAGGGTTAATGGTCAAGAGATTAGAAGAAAGTTGAATACATTCTGCTCAGTGAGTGTCCATTTGCACACCAAGAAAAGCCTATCTGTGGGAACTCAGCGCTGGAATTTACAAAATAAACCTGTTGGGCCTGAAAATGGCCATTTCTCAAGACTACAGTCCACACATACCATTTATGACCGACCTCGCCATTATAGATTAAGTTGAGACAAGAGGGGTTAAATATGTTGGAATATAATATTTGACTTTGGCCGCTTGACCCGAACTGTTCTTCAGGACCCCAAATGGCAACATCTCACCCAAGTTTGCTGAACATGTCTCCAATAAATGAGTTATGACTTCAGACCATAGAAATCTTGCATGTAGTACTTCAGGCATACAGACACCCTCATGCTTGCACAGATATTATCAATCTATCTGTGGTCAGATCTTTAACCATAATAGAGGGATACATTTCTAACCCCCTCTCACTTCTAGATATGCCGGCCTATTTCTAGCTAACTTTCACCAACTCCATATGCCCATTTGAATGTTGCTGAAACCTGTTCCTGGTTTAAACAGCAACAGCGTGCACCAACAATGTTTCCAAACTGCATGGGTTGGATAATTATTGAGACAAATGTGTAGACATCTGATAATGCTGAGGTGTGTGGAGTTAACCCTTTAACACTCAAAGCCGGCCAAAAACTGCTTCTGCAAGGCTCTTGGAAAATGCCCATTTGCAGATCAAGAGAAGACTATTTTTGAAAATTTACCACTGTAATGATTGGCTCGATAACCGATCCAGTCATTCTTGTGATAAGTTTTCAAAAATAGTCTTCTCTTGGTCTGCAAATGGAAATTTTCTATGAGAAAATTTAAATTTTCTGAGACAAATTTCAGGGTTAATAGGTGAAATTTACACACATTGTTGCTTAGCAGTAAGCTTCTACCATGTTCTATTCATTATGGTTATTATTGTGAGAATTTGCCACACACACATCACAACACAATTCCCTCTATCTTTTGTTGTCCCACTTCTCACTGAAACTTTTGCTATCTCAATCATATTTCCCTGATCTGATTGACAAAATGAAATTATTTAAGTGTGTGACAATTGGCCTTTGGCAAGGTAATGAAAGCTTGAAATTGCCTGTAATAAATGCTTGAGAAAGGCTCTATGCTAGTGCTGTACTTTATAGTACTACACCACATGATTCATAGTCCAAGCATAAGTGCAGCACACAATGGCTTCATGGCTATTGGCTTTCATCACTCTCTGGTGGGTCTTAGAAACTGGACAATGCCCTGGTCAGTGAGCTGAGCAAGGCAGAAGTGGACAATTAATTGAACACCTAGGTCTTTATGGAAGAAGGATTATGTACACTCTATGGCAAGCAGAAGCCCACTCTAGCTAGCAACTGACTGTGAATATTTATCTGGCTTTTCAATACTACTACTCTTCATATAAATCAATGTTTGTCCTTCATCAGTCTTTCCATTAATTTCTCTGTTTTACTCCCAATCTGTTGTCAAATGGTGAATTCTTATTTGCTTGTACAGTACTTTGACTCACTAATATACCTTGTGATAACATGAATGGAAAGTAATTTAGCTCATTGTAACTGGATACTAAGTGGAAAGAGCTTTGGATACCGCTTAGTAATGCAAATACGGAGGCCAACTTCGAATTCTGAGTATTTTACTTCATTGCAACCCTTTGCCTACATGTATATAAGTACTTTAGTTTATGATAACCATATTTAGTGTTATATACATGGAACGTACTTTGGTTCATTGTAGCTCTAATAAGTAGCCTTGTGCGATTACTGCATTGAGTGAGTGTGATCGATTATTAAAAAATAATCGTAATTATTCGATTAATCAGCTTGGATGCAAATTAGCAAGACATAGCAACTAAAGAATATCAATGACAAAAATTGCAATGGTGTTTAGAAACGTCCATTTGCAGGGCAACAGAAGACTATTTTTGAAAATGTATCACTGGAATTCGATTCTCGAGCCAGTCATTCCAGTAATACATTTTCAAAATTAGTCTTCTCTTGCCCTGCAAATGGACATAATTCACTAAGATGACCGATCGCATTAAAAAATAATTTAAGTTATGTTTTGAAATATTTCATGCAATAGAAAATATTCATGATTATTCGATTATTTAATTCTTAATCATATTAATTCACAATTTAAAACATCACGATTTTCGATTTGAGCACGTAATCGTGCATGCCTACTAATTAGTGTTATGCATGTGAATGGTATTTTGATATTTATTTACAATACCCATGGCCCATACTTTAGTGCAGAAAGGTTTCTTCTATGTGTGTAATTTGTTCCTTTCAAAATACTTTCCTGTCTACAATAAATATCTCATTGCAAAGTATGTACACTGTCCATTGCAACTCTACAAATAATGTTCTATGGTTGTACTGAACTGAGGCAAGCGCCCTATATTCATATGCAATCTTATGTTCCTGTTATTTCCCCTTGAAGCACACAGTAAGACTTTATATGTTTTTGGATAACCTTGCCTGCTGTCATCCAGCCTGCACACTCATGAGAATCACTTGACAAGTACATATACATTATGGTGTTAGCTGATTGCAATGCAACAATTGTATTGGTTCACAGTGTTAGCTGATTGCAATGCAACAATTGTATTGGTTCACAAATGAAATGATTGAATCCATTATCAGTTCCTCAGTGAGTTACCATACAATTGATTTACAAGAAGTAAACTGATGCGCTTTTCAGAAATTGATCTGTATAGAGCATGCATGCACGCACACTCACACACACACGCACGCACGCTCACATGTATGCACACGCATGCACACACACGCATACACATGCACACACGCTCGCTCGCTCACTCACTCAGACACACACACATGCACGCACGCACGACTCACTCACTCACTCACTCACTCACTCACTCACTCACTCACTCACTCACTCACTCACTCACTCACTCACTCACTCACTCACTCACTCACTCACTCACTCACTCACTCACTCACTCACTCACTCACTCACTCACTCACTCACTCACTCACTCACTCACTCACTCAGATGCACGCACGCACGCACACTCACCATGACTAGAGCATGGCAGTCTCCGCTTTATCTCTCTTGGACCAATTGAAATCCTGAGATCCTCAACCCAAGTTCTGGGAAATTATTTACATGAAAGCTTAAAGGAAAATTTGAAAATACGTTAACTAAGGAGATATGGCATCAATTGCAGGCAATGAAACTAACTTCATAATATGAAACAGAATACTTTGCCGTGGTAAAGAATGTTATATCTGCAGGGCTGTAGGATTTAAC
The DNA here is from genome assembly GCA_034401795.1 of Chaetoderma sp. LZ-2023a. Lineage (NCBI taxonomy): Eukaryota > Metazoa > Mollusca > Caudofoveata > Chaetodermatida > Chaetodermatidae > Chaetoderma > Chaetoderma sp. LZ-2023a. The sequence goes on along the minus strand of CM067374.1, from coordinate 59,678,817 downwards.
TTATGTCATGGTGCCCTTCATTCGGCCGCCTGTCGCCATTCCATCATCACCTTTGCATCCACAACAAAGACTGGACTAATCTAAATCAAATTTGTCAAGAAGTATCCTAAGGTCAAACAACTCTAAGACTATTCAAAGGAAGCTGATTGGTTGAGTTCGTCTCTATCCATTTTGGATCTAGAAACACCATTAAAGATCTTCAAAACTACCTGGCTGATTGATGTGAAACTCAGGAAGCTCCATCAATGGCAATAACTTAATGAAGTTAGAACCTAATTTGTTGATTTGTCTGTTGGCAATCTTGGATGACATATTTTTCAGAAAAGAAACACTACCGTTTAAACTCATGGAACTGATGAAGCGATAAGGCCAAAAATTGTGAAATATCATTAGGAACTAAGAGTCATCAAGTTTGTTCAAGTGACAAAACATGAAGGACATAGACCAATCAAAATTGAGCATCTGTTAGTTGATGGGCCGGTGAAAATTGTGATAGATTTTGTTTGTTTTCCAGGCAAAATCTTCGTGATTCAATGACTGATGATGAGAGTGAGGATACAGGTACCATAGGCCATCTTGTTTGGAATGGACCTTTCCAGTTTTAGCTATGCCCCACCCATCTCTATCCAAGCCCCACCCACACCATGCTCATGTTGGGATTGATCGATCGCTGAACTACCTGACTATTAATTTCCAGAAAACTATACAGGTAACCTGCTGAATATTTTGAAACTAATTTGACTGGGTGCTGTTGCTGCTGCCTATGGCAGCAGCAACAGCACCCAGTCAAATTAGTTTCAAAATATTCGACAACATGTTTCTTAAATAGCAAAAACATACAATTCGTACAACGTGTCAGACTATTAATCATTAATGACAGGCTTAATCGAATCATTCATGACATCATGATTATGACATCAGCATGCATACACATAGAGTAGTTGATTATGACATCATGATTGAGTGAGAAAATGGATTCATGAGTTGATAGGCTCGCGAGTGTTAACTGGGTTTGTATGTGGATGTTGAATGAATTTGTTCATGAAGCATTATTATATCCGTAACTGTGCAGCCGAAAACATACGTCTAACTATTTCATTATGCCTGAACAAAATGGAACATATCAAATATTCGATTTACATATGAAATGAAATATAAATACAATTTTGTGTTCGGAACAGGAGAGTAGAATTTTATCTGAATCCTTAAAAAGTATAACCATCTTTTTTGTTATTTTAATCCTGTATGTAGTTTTATGAGAGCATATTTACATGTATATACTATAGTATGTGTGTGTGTGTGCGTGCGTGCGTGCGTGCGTTCGTGCGTGCATGTGTGTGTGTAAACTGCTTAACTCTTTAACACTCATATCAGCCAAAACGGCTTCTGCAGTGGTCTTGATAAATGTCCATTTTCAGACCAAGAGAAGACAATTTTTAGAAAATTTTCTACTGGAATGACTGGCTCGGAATAACCGAGCCAATCATTCCAGTGCCAAATTAAAAAAAATAGTCTTCTTGGTCTGCAAATGGATATTTTCCATGAGAAAATTGAAATTTTTGTGAACAAATCCGAGGTTTAAAGGGTTACGCTAAGTATTATTGAGAGAGTCGGTTTCTGCTCCAGTTTATCATCACAATCAGAACCAAACCCAGACGTCTTGTGTTGCATGCTGGGTAGATTACGTTATTGATTTTCTTCAAAGGAATTAATGATCACCTGAAAATGAAGCGTTATTTATGCTCCATAATTTCCCTGAGTAAATGAAAATGAATGTTGACAGGTTTCCAGACAGCGGAAGCAGAAGTCTGTTATTGGTAATCAGAATCACTAACTATTTCACGCCACAAAAATGCGGAAAAAGTATATTCCTTATGATATAAAACTTATTCTGTTGACAATTTTGAAATTAAGTTGACTGGAAGCTGTTGCTGCCTAATGCAGCAACAGCTTCCAATTAAATTAATTCCAAAATATTAAGCAGTTTTCCTGTATGGTTGCCATGAAAATGAGATATGAGGAATTTATCAGTGATAGGGTTTAAAACCATTTCCTACATGGAATCTGCTTGTAGTTCTCTAAACATCTAAACAGCATAAATCTGAGGACTATTTATGGAAAGTCTCGATTATTGAGCCAACCATTTCAGTGGTAAATTTTCAAAACTAGTCTTCTCTTGGTCTGCAAATGGACATTTCTCAGGACCACTGCAGAAGCCATTTTGGCCGGTTTAAATGTTAAAGGGTTAACCCTTTAACACTCATATCAACCAAAAACAGCTTGGACTGCACTGCAGTGGTCTTGAAAAATATCCATTTGCAGACCAATAGAAGACTATTTTTGAAAATTTAACACTGGAATGACTGGCTCGATAACCGAGCCAGCCATTCCAGTGGTAGATTTTCAAAAATAGTCTTCTCTTGGTCTGCAAATGGACATTTTCTATATGAAATTTGAAATTTTCTTGAATAAATTTGGGGTTTAAAGAGTTAAGGAGCAACCTCTTCCATTCAAATATAGATATTCAAATCAATATTTCTAACATTTTAATGAATTTGTGTGTGTGGGTGGGTGGGGTGGGTGGGTGGGTGGTTGGGTGTGTGGTGTGGTGTGGTGTGGTGTGGTGTGGTGTGGTGTGGTGTGGTGTGGTGTGGTGTGGTGTGGTGTGGTGTGGTGTGGTGTGGTGTGGTGTGGTGTCGTGTGGTGTGTGCGTGCACGTGTGTGTGGGTGGGGTGGGGTGGTGTGGTGTGCGCATGCATACGTGTGTGTGTGTGTGTGTGTGTGTGTGTAGGATTGAAGTGGTTAATCCAACATTAAAGTAACACTTATTCACTTCATCTTGTTAATCTCTCTTGTGTCATCTTAACCCTGTAATAATCGACGTGGTTTTGACCAGCATCTGCTGTCAGGAATGTCCATTTACAGAGATCATCTGCAGAGTATTATAAAAATATTACCACGGGTCGATAAATGAGCCAGTCATTTCAGTGATAAATTTTCAAATCTTCTTGTCCTGCACCTGTACACTGCTGACTAAACACAAATTTGGATTTTGTTGACCATAAACCCGGTAACGACTATTAAACCAGCAATAATAGGCATCTACAGTGGTTACAAGAAATATTCATTTGCAGGACAACTGAAAGGTATTTTTGTAAATTCCAGTGGTATATTTACAGAAATTGTCTTCTTAACCCTTTAACCATCAAATTTGTTCAAGAATATTTTAATTTTGTCATGTAAAATTTCCACTTGTAGACCGAGAGAAGACCTTTTTGAAAATTTGCCACTAGAATGACTGGCTCGGTTATCGAGCCAGTTATTCCAGTGGTAAATTTTCAAAAATAATCTCTTAGTCTGCAAATGGACATCTCTCAAGACCACTGGCAGAAGGCATTTTTGGCTGATATGAGTGTTAAAGGGTTAATTGGCTAACAAATGGACATTCACTAAGCAAAACTTTTAATTTTCTTGAAAAATTGTGAACATTAAAAAGGTTGCGTGAAAGAACTAGCAATTTGAGTGCTTTGCAGCGCTGGTGCCAAGCCTGTGTTAAACCTGTAATTTGCAATAGTTCCCTGGTTTTCCGGGTATGGGGTGAGGTTAGGGTCTTGTGCACGCGTGTGTGGGTGCATATGCGCCTATGGATATGCATAGCAGTAGGTGTATATCTAATGTGAATCCAAAATTGAGGGACTATAATCTCACTCTCAGAGGTCAACGTGATGATGTCTCAGTTAGACATTTCAAATTACCTTCTTAGCTTCATCTGTAGAAAATGTTCGTTCTAAATCAATGTCTGGACGTGATTGCTTCCAGTTATACGGGAAATTGGATTACACACTTATTTTGTTTGAAGTGTTGAATTCAGGGAGATAAAGCTAAGTCGTGTATAAGCCAGAGGTACATTTTCCATTATTGAAAATCAATCTCTGCCCCGAATCCCTCCTTGTAGTATAGAATGAGATTGTGAACTGTTAATAAGAATTGCATGTCCCAAGGCGGCGCATGATACACAATGGTGTCCGTAATCGGTTTTGCGCTAAATCAATGGAAGACAGGTTCTTCTTGTGAACTGTTCAGTATTTTCTGAGCACAAACTTAATTCTCATTGCCTTATAATAGTACCGTATGAAAGCAAGTGCTTTAGTAATACACTTGGTTTGCAATTCATCTTTCCAGAGTACCCACCCATCATATGACGTCATAATGAACTGCGTGATGTGTACAATGACATCATAATGAATGACGTCATGAATAACATCGATAAGTACGTCATGAACGCATAGTTGAAGACGGTCTATGCGTTGTTGTACGAATTGTTTGCTTTTACTATTTAATAAATATTCTGTTGAATATTTTGAAACTAATTTGACTGGGCGCTGTTGCTGCCATAGGCAGCAACAGCACCCAGTCAAATTAGTTACAAAATATTCAACAGCTTCCCTGTATAGTTTTCAGGAAATTGCTAGCTAGGGCATTCGGGGATCGATCAATCCCAACACGCCGAGGTGTGGGTGGAGCTTAGTTAGTGATGGGCGGGGCATAGCTAAAAATGTAAAAGTCCATTTCATATACATGTTCATATCTTAACCCTTTAATGGTAAAGCATTGTCAAGAAAATGTCACTGGAATAGCTGGCTTTCTTTACTGGGCCAGTCATTCCATTTGCTAATTGTAAAAAAATAGGCTTCCATTGGTCACCAAATGGACATTTCTCCAAACAACTGCAGAAGCGTTTGTTGGCTGGCTTGACCATTAACCGTGTGACTGCTGAGTTTTTGCGGATGACATGTTCCAGGGGTTCTGTCTCTGGACCTGCTCCCTATTTTGAAAACAATTTGACTGAAAGTTGTTGTTGGCTAAGCGACCAACAACTTTCAGTCAAATTGAAATTATTGTCTGTTGTCTTGGAGCAGCAAGATAGTTAAAGAGTTAAAGTCTTTCAACCTGAAGAAGTTGATGGGGCAAATAGTTTATGGTGTATATATGCTGTTGAATAATTGAATGTATTCAACATTTGTTTGATAATGATTACCTTAAATTGGTTGTCACATTATAACAGTATGGGAATTATATCCCTTGGATTGACCATTAGCCTGGAATGTTTCAATGGGAGATGGAACACCATCTGAAGGAGGATTGGAGAGTGTCTTATCTCCCATGAGGCATAGGCTCATGTTTCTTCCCCAGTTTTCATATACATTGTCTGAGAAGTGTACTTCTTGCATTCTGGGTAATGAAAAGTCAACTATTTCCACATCAATAATATTTGATATATATATATTATTTGTGCGTGCGTGCGTGCGTGCGTGCGTGCGTGCATGCATGTGTGCATGCGTGTGTGGTATCTTTCAGAGGGGTGGGAGTGGGTACACTTCCCCTCTCACACCCCAACCCACCTACCCCCACTCCTCCACCCCCCTCCACCCCATGTAGCTACATCATTGTGATTGACAACTAGACTTGCCGTTAAGGATGGAAATGGACTTACCCACTAAAATGCCACTATATACCTCACATTCTGATTGATATTCTTGGCATAATGCGCGTGATTATAACTCCTTCATGATGGAGAGTGGGCGAGGTACACAGAGAGAAAGCGTTTCTAAGATGTGTGTATATCACCTGTGGCCATTAAGTCAATAATACAGGGAACTCAGAAAGTATGGTATCCGCATTTCCATAAATATAATTATATATGTTAGCCTCAGGTCAGGAATGTTCCATCTCTCACTATCCCTAAATTCCTATCTTATCCCTTTCATGTCCAATATTGGCCAAGAAAATTGGAAATCTTTGCTTAATTTGCTAAGTTAATGTCCATTTATTGGTCAAGAGACTATATTTTTGAAAATTTACCACTGGATTGACTGGCTCGATTATCGAGTCAGTCATTCCAGTGTACAAATATCAAAAATACTCTTCTTAACCCTTTTACTGACATATCCCTTAAAAAGTATATTCTTTACGATATAAAACTTATTTTGTTAAATATTTTGAAATTTATTTGACTGAATGTCCCTGCTGGCTAAAGCAGCACTGGCTTCCAGTCAAATTAATTTCAAAATATTGAAATTTTCCTGTTTGGTTAACTTGAAATTGAGATACGGCGGACTTATCATTGAAAGGGTTAATTGTCTTGCAAATGGATAGCTCAAAATGACATTGCAATGGTCAGATTTGGCGGCTTTGACCATTGAAAATGTTAATCAATCACTTGTTCTTGGCTGGTCATCTTAGTAGAATAGTCATGTACATTGTTTTTCTGTGGAGCACTAATTCATGTAGCAGTTTTCTAAGGTTTTCACCCAAGAATCTCCCTGCTTGCAATTAACTGTTTTCCTCAGTGCAGCACGCGCTACTCTCCGTATGAATGCAGATGCGGTATACAAATTCAAGCCCACAGACTTGATATGGTAAAATCCTTACTACATATAATATAACCCTTCAATGGTCAAGGCGGTGGCACAACTGGCTTCAAGAGATTTCCATTTGCAGCCCAAGAGAAGAGTATTTCTGAAAAGTTACTAGTGAAATAGCTTGCTCAATAACAGAGACAGTCATTCCAGTGGTAAATTGTCAAAATGAGTCCTCTCTTGACATGCACGTGAACATTTAGTATGCAAGAATAAAAAATTTCTGAGACAATCGTGATTCTGCATTAAAGCATTACTATGTTGAATATCTGGGCACTTAACCCTTTAAAACTCATACCAGCCAAAACTGGTTTTTAAAGTAGCCTTGAGAAATGCCCATTAGCCGACCAAAAGAAGACTATTTTTTCAAATTTACCACTGGAATGACTGGCTCGATAGCTGTCCCCAAAGTCCCATGAGAGTATTATAATCACGCTGTCTGTCCGTTGTGTCTGGCATCATGATTCACACTTGGCTAGAGGGATCTTTACCAAACTTGGGTGAGAGGTTGCCATTGGCTTTCCGAAGAACTCTTGTTTTTATTGCCTCAATGTTAACGGCCAAGGTCATTGAAAATGTCGCCTGATGAGGCAGAAACCTCTAGCTTATCTACTTTTCAAAAATAATTCTCCTAACTGCTAGTCATTGCTCCCATAAGCTTAACAGCAGAGCTTATAGGAAATTTCTGCCTTACAAGTTTACACAAGACAGATAGTGGAATTTGATGTAATTTCCGCTGTGTTGCTGTATTTTTCTTGCTAGCTGGGGACAAATAAGCTGAGTGAATCTCCTTCACAATACAAGCTTTAATACTGATACAGCACTCAGCCTCTCCTAACAAAATAAACTGATACATTGGAAGAAGTCAAACTCATGGAATCAATACTATAGCCACCATGAAGATGTCTGTATGGGAAAGTTCTTGCGCACGACTTCATTGTCTTATCATGTATATTTGGCACGTTAACCCTTTAACACTCATATCAGCCAAAAAAGGCTTTTACAGTGGTCTTGAGAAATGTCAATTTGCAGACCAAGAGAGGACTATTTTTGAAAATTTACCACTGGAATGACTGGCTCGATAATCGAGCAAGTCATTCCAGTGGTAAATTTTCAAAAATAGTCCTCTCTTTGTCTGCAAATTGACATTTTCTTTGAAATAATTGAAACTTTCTTGAACAAATTCAAGGCGTAAACGGTTAATGTCTAGGAATGCTTGAGCCCTACATGTGGTGAGTTCTCTGAGGGATCACAGGTTGATTGTACTATTGTTTACACTATGTCTGTGAATTTAACCCAGACTGTGAGGTTCCTCTTGTTTCAAAAATGCCTTTTACAGTGGTCTTGAGAAATGTCCATTTGCAGACTATTTTTGAAAGGTTATCAAAAGAATGACTGGCTCGATAATGGAGCCAGTCATTCCATTGATACATTTTGGTAAATAATCTCTTTGCCTTCAAATAGGCATTTTTTTTAGAAAATTGTAATTTTCTTAAACAAATTTGATGGGTAATGGTTGCAGGTAAACTACCGTCTTTGAATTGCTATTTAGCAACACTCTTCTGCCATTATGTATTAGACATTCATGTGTCGAAGGGCGCCCGCACTTAGATCTTAAAATCTATACAAGTTGTGGAATGGTCTGTATCTTAAAAGTCAAGGCTTTAGATTTACCCTATTTGGGCTCACCAGAAACTAGAGTTTTTAAATCTGAGAGATGGATTTTGAGTTGTTTTAGTTTTAATTTGATCTCTGAATGGCCAGAAAATTCCATGTAGCATCCATCTCTGAGTATCTAATTGACTGTAAATCAGTTAATTCACCTTTCCAGAGTACCCACCCATCATATGACGTCATAATGAACTGTGTGATGTGTACAATGACATCATAATGAATGACGTCATGAATGACGTCGATAAGTGCGTCACGAACGCATATTTGATGACGGTCCATGGGCTGTTGTACAAATTGTTTGCTTTTACTATTTAATAAATATTCTGTTGAATATTTTGAAACTAATTTGACTGGGCGCTGTTGCTGCCTATGGCAGCAACAGCACCCAGTCTAATTAGTTACAAAATATTCAACAGCTTCCCTGTATAGTTTTCAGGAAATTGATAGCTAGGGCATTCAGGGATCGATCAATCCAAACACGGCGAGGTGTGGGTGGAGCTTAGCTAGTGATGGGCGGGGCATAGCTAAAAATGGAAAGGTCCATTCCATGTAGCATCCATCTCTGAGTATCTAATTGACTGTAAATCAGTTAATTACTGCTCATAGCAGCCAGTAGGATTTTAATTTAGGGCTCACTATTAAATATGGGAAGATTTCATTTGTGCAGGACTTGTAAAGTTGTAGATAAGGGGTAATCTAAAGTCCTGAAACAATTACAAGATTCTTTTCTAGGTAAAATTTTATTAATGGAATAGCTGGCTTGATAATCAGATAATTTGGCAAAATGTTTGATTGCTGTATCATGATTACAGTCAGTGGTTTATGTCCCATTTAAGAATGTTGAGCTGAGTACATGATGGTGTGGGTAAGGATGGTGTGGCGTCGGTGACATTTGTCAATGCTTCATTTTAAGCCTTGTCTGTGCGTAATTTATGTCAGCTTACTTAGGCAGAAAATTACTATTATTAATCGTGCTAAACGTTTGACAAAATCACAGGCACTCTGTGGGAACTCTGTAACTTCTAGCTGATTGTAGACCATTATGCATATAATTTATCATAATCTGTGAACATCGTATTTTTTGCATTGAGATATATAAGAGATTAAACAATGGTCATCATTATTGATCCATGTATGCTCTTACCATTCATATGCCCTTCTGGCTCCTGTATACCCACCCACCACATGCCCTTCTGGCTCCCGTGTATCCACCCACCACACCCTGATAACTGCACCATTATTGTGTTCCCAGACAAGGGATGTTACTGCATTTCCATCTATGTTTCGAGCTCTGCTTACCTCACTGTTGATTACCAAGTTTAGCTATTTCGATTATGGTCAAATTTTTAACATACTGTGACGGTTCACCCAGCATTACCTCAGTGAATGCTAATGGACCTTTCTATTTTTAGCTATGCCCCACCCATCTCTAGCCAAGCTCCACCCTCGCCTCGCTCGTGTTGGGATACAACGATCTCTGAACTCCCTGACTCAATTTCCAGCAAACTATAAGGATAAGCTGTTGAATGTTTTGAAACTAATTTGACTGGCTGCTGTTGCTGCCTATGGCAGCAACAGCGCCCAGTCAAATTAGTTTCAAAATATTCAACAGTGTTTATTAAATAGTAGAGACATACAATTCTTACAATGTGTCAGACTAATTAAAGAGTTAAAGAAGGGCCACATAGAATCATTTATGACGTAATCTTCTTATTTCTTCTTCTTCTTTTCGTTCGCTGATCATACCGCCAGTCCTGTAAGTGACTATCGACATGATCATAAGCGTTAAGTGCGTGGATCCATGGTTTATAAGAGTGCGCCGTGCGGCCTGGAACCTCAGTCTTCAGCACTCAAGGTTTCTGTCAGGGTTACCTCACCCTTACCTCCTTTAGTCGCCTCTTACGACACGCTGAGGATAAGGAAGGTGTATTCTAAGCCCCACCTACAGGGCTCATTTATGACGTAATGATTATCACTTCATCCTAAATGCTGCTTAGCTGTTTTTGAAGTCATATGACATCATTACTCTGGAAAGGTCCATTGAGTCTCATTTTAGCTCACTGTTATGGCTTAAAGGGCCAAGTAAGTTTATAGCACATGGTGGCTGCACATCATCTGTCATCCATCAACTTTTTCTTTAAACCTTATCTCCTAATTAATTACTTTGCAAATTTAACTTTATTTCAAACATACTTGACAGGCTTTTAGCCCTTTAACCCTCAAATTTATTCAAGAAAATTAAAAAATTTTCATAGAAAATGTCCATTTGCAGACCAAGAGAGGACTATTTTTGAAAATTTACCACTGGAATGACTGGCTCTGTTATCAGAGCCAGTCATTCCTGTGGTAAATTTTCAAAAATAGTCTTTTTGTCTGCAAATGGACATTTCTCAAGACCATTGCAGAAGCCGTTTTTTGCTGATATGAGTGTTAAAGGGTTAACTACTTTGCAAATTTAACCTTGTTTCACATATACTTGACTTGACAGGCTCAAAATGTGTCTCAAAATGTATACAGAAATCTTATTTTTAAAATTGTTTCGAGGCATCTTGAATTTAGGAAAATGTTGAGAAAATTGGTTAATAGATTACTCCTCATTAACTGCTCGGCTGATATCATCCGAACTTGGTTAGAATAATCCTATCATGGTATTTTTCAAAAACATGTAGATAAAGTTGATGTAGATATATTTGATTGGACAATTTTTCTTAGTCCACCTTGGATTTCGGAAAATGCACAGTCAATTTCGTCTACTAATTAACTGCTTGACGTTGGCTGGATTGACTTTAGGCTTTAGAACTCCTTTACTGATATTTGATTGGCTCATTTATTTCGAAGCCATCTTCAAGAAATTGGTTACAAGGACTATGCATATTCCTTGTTTACTACTGTAGCAATTTCAAGAAAACTTAGCTGAAATAAAACTAGTAATTAAGGCTTGTGAACCTCAATGCAGTAATTTGAATAACATGGTCTTAATACGTGAAACATCGATGTTCCAGGTTAGCAATACAGGACACTTGAGACTGGTTTTATTTAACCCGTAACACACTGATGTCAGATTTTTACATTTTCTAAATAAATTAAAAGATGAACTGGCGTACATTTTCCAACAAATTTGGTGGAAGATAGTGCTGTTGAAAAATGTACACCAGTTTCTTTGCTATTGACGCAGTAAAATATAGCATATATTAACATTAGACTGCAAAGGGGTAACCGTTTCAGAGATGAATTTCCCATATCTTACTTCCAAAGCAATCATACAGGAAAACTGTTGAATATTTTGCGGCAACAACAGCTTCCAGTAAAATTAATTTAAAAAATACTCAACAGATTAAGTTTTATATCATAAAGAATTTTTGGTTCAAGGAATTGTTGATGAAGAAAGGGTTGACAAATTCTGAGATCACATCATTAACATTGGCTATCTATTTACTGGTTATATTCAGTAATTTTTGTTAGATCTCAAGCAATACCTGGTACAGCTAAGAGCTGTGTAACATCATTCATACATTGACATCTAGGATTATATAACATTTTACCTTGAGGGATGTACGCCTGCATGCATGGATCAGGGCTGTAGGAATGTACTTGGACCTTGTGGGTCTGAAGTATGCATTGCAAACCTAGGGAAGGGGTGGGTGGCGCTATGGAGATACAATGTGGGAGAGAAAAACCTGGTTGGAGGGGATGGGTAGTCTCAGATAGCTATCGGCCCCGCTTGCCACCCCCCCCCCCCCTCCCCACCCCCTGTTCGTATGCCTATGAGTCTATGCTCACACTAGCGTATTTGGTGCATATTATATATATGCATATTGTGTATGCTTGGATGCGGGCATATTTATGATTCTACCTGGGGACATAAGTGCGTTTGCTGGTGCATGTGTATGTTCATGCTCTCATGTTGGAGCATGCATGTATATAAGCATGTTCCAGGCCTTGCTAGCTATGATTTCTATACATGTAATTGGCATTCCATCTGTTCTAGCCTGTAAAACAGCTGCTATATTCTAATGGTGTCTCAGTTGCTGACAGATCTTCATAAGGGCCACTTGGTGAGAGTTCGTTTTAATGGTGTGAAGGTTACTAATTGCCTTCATGCTGCTACAATGGCCATACACTCTGAAATTACACCTCACCACCACCACCACCACCCCAGACATACCCACTCATCCAAGTTTTCATCCAGAAAACCAAGAAACTGGTTTCAAGCATTCCATGTAATTATGACAAATGCTGAATATTTGAGAAAGAATTAGACTGAAAGTAATTACTGGCCCATTATAAATGTGTTATAAACAACAAGCATGCTAGAGTACAGCTCAGAAATAACTTAAAACATTTCCAAAAACCCAAAAAACCCATACTGTTTCATATTTTGGACTTAATTTTATTAGAAGCCATTTCTGCCTTTAAAGGCAGAAATGGCTTCCAATCAAATTATGTCCGAAATATTCAGGATAATTTTTCTTACATCATTTTCAAAATTGTACTAACTAACATGTTTATTATTTTTTTTAAAAACGTATTAAACTATTTCTGAGAAAATAATACTTCAACTAATACCAATTATGTTATTATATTTTTTACTGGTACCCTAAGATTCATTAATCTCGACTTCAAACTGAGAGGTATACACATATATAACTGATAAAATATCAGTGCAGTTAATTATATATAATTAAAGCATTTAATCCTTACTGTTGAAATTTGTCAAGAAAATTTAAATCTCTTCATAAAAAATTTCCATTTGCTGGGCTTAAAATTAACGTATTGAATTCTGTTTGGAAAACCTTCATGCTATCAAATTACTAGAATCTGTTTCCTGACTTCTTGCTCAATAATTGCAATGGCGGTAGTGCATCAGCCTGGAAATTGCAATAAGGCTTTTCATTTTGTGTTGTGTAAATAACTAGAATTCTTAATATCTGCTCTGTGTCATGGAAGTGTGAGGGGTGGAGCGGGGAAATGTAGGGGCGGTGTGGGGTGGTGGAGAGGACTAGAACCTCAATGTGTATGACCTACAGAGTAAAAATTGTTATCAACCCTTTAATTGTCACACAGGCCAAAATGAGTCTCGGCTGTGATCTTGAGGAATGCCCATTTCCAGCCCAAGAGAAGACTATTTTTGAAAATGCATCACTGAAATAACTGCCTGGAAAATCGAGCCAGTCATTCAGTCATAAAGTTCCAAATATAGTCTTCTCTTGGCATGAAAGCAGCGATTAATTAATCACAGATTTCAATTTCGTGCCGAATCTTGATGATTAAACCGTTAACCCTCAAATTCATTCACGAAAATTTCAATTCTTTTATAGAAAATGCCCATTTGCAGACTATTTTTAAAAATTTATCACTGGAATGACTGGCTCGGTTTTCGAGGCAGTCATTCCAGTGCTAAATTTTCAAGTTGACTTGAGTGGTAACGGGTTAAGGAAGTGTTACAAACATGTCCCTCAGATGAAGACAGAAGCTCTAGTTCATTAGCATCAAAGATGTGATTTGTTTCTGGTCTTGTTTGTATTCCTCATTGCCACCTCTTCAGGGAAGCATTAAATTCTCATCATCCCATTCTCCAGGCATCACCTACTGCAGGCCAGCTCATCCACATTGTATAACACTAGCAATGCCATTTATAACATAATGAAAATTAAGTTTTGTTTTTTATTGAAATGATTTAAGGAATATAAAATATAATTTGTCTATGGTGACAAGAATTTTCAGCAAAATATTCAGCAGAATTTTCAAATTGGCACTGTGATTTAATTGTAGTTCTTGTTTTGTAGCAATGAATGTGTTAATTATGTAGTTGGATTAGACCTCTAACCTGTGTGCAGTGGAAATTAGCTAAGTTAATACATTATCAAAGGGGTTTTTTATGTTGAGAACAGTAGGGGAAGATATATTCACATCCATGAAACATGTTCAGGTTAGCCCTAGGATTTTTTAGGAAATGCTCATTGAGAAAATGCTTATTGACAGTTGTAAAGAAAAATTTAGAATTAGTCCCCTTCCCCTGCTGAACTTATCTCAAGTACATCATCATCATCATCATCATCATCATCCATCGCTGTTGTTTGTGTCACAATCACCTCTACCGTCATCTTCATCATCACCATGACCATCTTCATTGTTGTCTCTGCTGCCATCACCATTATAACGTTGTTATTGTCGTCATCACCGTTATCATCATCCTGCATCGTTATAATTCTATAAGTAGATAGAGTGAGTAATTCATAAACATGATCAATACACCTTTACCACATTGACGTCCTTACGCCGGGATTTCCCTAAATCAACGCTCGGAGCAAAACCGCTGGCTGTTATAGCCGCCAACAAGCCGCTGACCCGCATTGAGTTACTTATGCACTAAAATACATAGTAATCTAAACCGTTCCTACGATAAACTAAAATCATTATATTATTTAAATCATATATCATGGAAAGCGCATTCAATTGCCGAAACATTAATGCATTATCTTTTATATTTTTGTGATGTTTTCACTGAGTTATTTGCGTATATAAAATACACCATTCGACCTAGATTCATTCAAGCAAGTGGACAATAGGGGATGTTTTAAAATTGCAATCAACTGTATTAAATTTTACAAACCCATAAAAACTAATGTACAGAAATGTATAGAAAATCGACTTAGCCTTCCAATGATGTATGACTTCAATAATATTATGAACATAGTTTTTCATATGCACCGCTTAAAGTGCACTGTATCTGACACCCATAGTAAAGTAATGCTGTTTGCGCATTGGCTATCGTGATTACCAGCCGGAAATGGTTCGAGCGATGCATTCCGGGAAGGTATTTTCCCAAAATATGCTAATGTGGGGAAAGGTCTATTAAAAGTGATTAATTTTCTTGTTTGATCAAGCTGTTGCTTAAATTTATGACAGCATTTAGGAACTAGATTCTCAGAATGTGAACTACCCAGTGGTTCTCTTTCCTCCAGTGTCCATTGTAAGATCTGCCTTTTCGTGCCTTTGCGCTGTACTGGTACTTGGTTTGTAAAGTTGAATGAATATTTCATGTTGTCCTAGCACAGATCACTGCAGCCAGGCGTGTTACATCTGCTAGAGGTAATTCCTCATGCGTGTGACAATGACAGGAATTGTGTCACGGTGTAATACTCTCATCTTCCGCTTGCTTCAGGCAATTTATTGGCATGGAATCAGACCACCTTCTTGTCATCCCCGCGTCTATTTGGATCCTTGCCAGCTTAGAATGCAATTTTATTTCTGATTCCAGTAATTGATTACAAAACAGTACAGAGTACAGGGAAACATTTTCATTTACTTTCCCCAGATTATAATGGTTATGACATATTTTTTCTAATGACAACTCACCAGTTTGGAAAATTACTTGAAAGTTTAACAGGAACGAAAATACAATACAGCTCAGAAATAACATATGATGTTTCCAAAATAAAATAACATAACTGGATCGGAAGACATTGCTGCCTAAGGCAGCTTCCATTCCAATTATATTCAAAATATTACACGGAACATTTCTTACTAAGAACAGGTAACGTGTTTCTGTTTTTGTTTTAGAAACATGGATAAGTTAGTTGTGAGCTGTTTGTGTATGAGGTGACTGATGTACACTATTAAATCACCATCCATTGATTTATTATGCTTCAATTCCATGCAGATTTTGGCTTTGGTTTTGTTAGATAACTTTGGGTATTCTTTGAATATATTGATGAAACTTCATGGGTATGTTGGCCATAGGGCTAGGAAGAAAGCTGTTATTTTTCGCATTCTTATGTCCATATGTCTGTCTTGGCAGCGATGTGTGTGCACACATTTTTTGCTTTTAGTTCGATAATGATGTGCATGCTTTTGGCCATAGTTAGAGTAGCGCCAAAATTCCAAGGTTTGTGCTCAAGTAGAAACCCAAGTCAACCCTGCTCTCGGGTAGAATTTTAATCGAGTAAGTCACATGGTTGCATTGAAATGAATGGAATTGAACCCTTGTCACTCTGATGTCAATATTCTATCTTTTACTTTGTCAATAGCAAAGAAACTGGTGTACATTTTTTTTAAATTCTGGAGGATGATGTTGCTGTCTGTCTACGACAGCACCATCTCCCACCAAATTTGTTGAAAAAAGAACACCAGTTCATCTTTTAATTTATTTGTCGTTATTCTATCTTTTACTGTGTCAATAACAAAGAAACTGGTGTACATTTTTCAACAATTCTGGTGGACAATGTTAGTGTCTACGACAGCAGCATCTTCCACCAAATTTGTTGAAAAATTAACACCAGTTCATCTTTTAATTTAATTTAACAATTACAAATTTTAACATCAGATTGTTAATGTTTAAACATGTGATGCATCAGTTTTGCTTGGCTTTGACTATTAAAGACTTAACATGGTTTGTGTCTTTTTATTGTTTCAGGACCTTCAAGCAGAGGTGGATGCCCACTCGCAAACAGTCAACTCTCTCAATCATAACGGTGGAGCTCTGGTTCAGACCATGGTTGCTGATAATGCTACCAAGCTTCAGCAACGCCTGGATGATATGAACCGACGCTGGATTCAACTCAAGTCCAAGTCCATGCAAATCAGGTATTATATTTACATACTATAACATTCAAGCATAGTAGACATACATGTTTTCATTTTGGAATCATATAAATTTTAACAGAGGAATATATGAAACCATGATCTATGATGTATAGAATGAGAGTGTTATTTGACCCTACCGGTGAAACAGGATTGGTGGGTAGGTGGGAGTGGGGGGAACTATAGGTTTACTCTCCATCTTTCCATCAGTCAGTTCATCCATCCACCTGTCTGTCCCAAATGTTTTTCAAGACACTTTTCACTGTCCTTCAAGATAGAAAATTATCATTGTCAATTTTTTTTTCAGGTGTCCATCAATTTCTTATGGCGTTATTTATCCCCATTTGGAGTTAATAAATATGTGAAATATCAACTTTCCACACTTCAGTATATGTTAGACCTTTCAAATGAAAATTGGTACATTGCTTTAATATGTGAAGTTATAGATCCAGTTCAACCTTTTATGCTTTTCTGTTAACTTTTGATTTCTCCCCCCCCCCCCCCCCCTCTTAACTTAGGAAATACAAGAATTATCAGCTTTCCAGATTTTCTTTCATTACGCTTCAGCATTAAAAATTCATCAAAAATACAGTTTTCATTTGATTAACTGAATTTTCCTAGGTGTATTCACTTCAAATCTGATACATGGATGTAAGACCGCAGTTATAACTATAATAGTGCATGTTTCAGCAAGCAGACTCCTATTACTGATGACCTCAAAATTCACTAGCGCAGTACCTATTCACCTTTTGTGTTCTTCAAACATGTATGTTTCCCACGCACATGTTGATGCCTAATGCAGCAGTAATTTTCTGTCAAATTGTTCTCTAAATATACAAGTTTTATGCTTAGCTTCTGTGGTGTCAGATAGGTTCAATAGAGGGATGTGATCTGCCACACAAGTATCTGATGTTATGATTCATTACATCACATGTTAGCAGACGTCATTCATAATGACATGGACTCTGTTACGAAAATCAAAAGATCTGTCGCGAAGTGTACAAATTGTATTTCTTTGATGATTTTACAATTTAATCAACATTCTTTTGAATATTTTGAAACTAATTTGAATTGGTGCTGTTGCTGCCATAGGCAGCAAAAGCAGCCAATCAAATTAGTTCCAAAATATTCAACGGTTCACCTGTATATATATATATATATATATATTTACCTTGAAATTTGGATTCTAGAAATTCAGGCTTAAAGTTTGAAATCGATTTCAACACGCCTAAAAAAGTGGGCGGATCTTGGCTAGAAATGGACGGGGCATAGGTAGAACTGGATCTCCCATATTATGGACCAGGTATGTGTTTTATAAAATTGTTACTTCTCAGGGGTCGCTTGGAGAGTAATGCGGAGCAATGGATGCATCTACTAGAAACATTGCAGCAACTTATTGATTGGTTAGCACAGAAACAGAAGGAGTTGGCACGGCAACACCCAATTGGAGGCGACGTTTCATCCATACAGAAACAGTGTATTGAAGCAAAGGTATTTTATCTGTAACCCTTTACTGGTCAAGCTGGTAAAAAATTGGCCTGCGCAGTGGTCATGGAAACTGACCATCAGTAGGCCAAGAGATGTATTTATATAATGGCGGAATCCAGTTTTAGCTATGCCCTGCCGATCTCTAGCTAGGCTCCACCCACGCTTTGCCTGTGTTGGAATCGATCAACCCCTGACTATCAATTTCGAGAAAACTATACAGGTAAGCTGTTGCATATTTTGAAACTAATTTCACTGGGCGCTGTTGCTGCTATGGCAGCAACAGCGCCCAGTGAAATTAGTTTCAAAATATGCAACAGCATGTTTATTAAATAGTAAAGCCATACAATTTGTGCAACAACGCTTATTCTATCATCAATTATGCATTCATGATGAACTTAGCTACGCCATTCATTATGACATCAGCCTACACGTCACATAATTGATTACGACATCATATGATTGATGACTAGACTGGCCCCCTGTTTAAGACTATATGCTCGACCTCAACGTGGCGCAGGGGTGTAACCCACTGGGTGTCAATCCAGACATTTGGAGGGGCTAACCAGAGCATTATGCACAACGCAAATGAATGACACTTGGAGATCGAATCAACCGAAATGGTGCTCGCCCTGTGAGGATCCGGCAGGCAGGTGCAGCGCCGGGCTCCACGCCTCGAAGGAGCCCGCCCTCAGCTACTGGAGGTCCCATCAACTCATCTTGTGGAGCCAGGGGACGAGGATGGAGAGCTACTGGCCAACCGAAAGAGAAGACCAAACCCAAAGAGAACCCCAGTATCAACATCATGCACTGGAACACAGAAGGGGTTACCAACAAGAAATCAGAGCTCGAACAGTTCCTGTACGAAAACAACATTGATATCTGCTGCATCCAAGAGACACACCTGCAAGAAGGAAAACCATTTAAGATCAGAGGTTACCAGATTTTCCGGTGTGATCGAAGAGGAAGAAAGAAAGGCGGGGTGATCACCTTGGGCCCGAAACAGCGTGAACACCAGCCAGATCAAAACCTTTATGAAAGAGGCAGAATATATCAAGATCAAGGTAACAACCAGCAACTCTGTGATTGACATTGTCAATTATTACTGCCCTAATGACAAGAATCTCTCACTTGACACAATCCAGGTCCCGGACTGCCACTTCCTCATTGCGGGAGACTTTAATAGCCAGTCTCAGAGCTGGGGATACAGAACACTTGATAAACGAGGAGAAGACATTGAAGCATGGCAAGATGAAAAGCACCTTTTACTTGTCAATGATCCCACAGATCAGCCTACCTTCTACTCGCGCCGGATGCACTCGACAACAACGCCGGGCTTGGCATTTTGTACAGAAGACATTCACAGAAACCTCAGTAGAGTGGTCGGATCACAGTTAGGAGGAAGCGACCACCGCCCAGTCCTCCTCTCTCTTTCTGGAAGTATTTCGACAAGTTCACCTCAACATCCAAGGTGGAACTACAAAAAGGCAGATTGGAGTCTGTTCGGCATTCGTTCCAATGAGCTTACCCAAAATATAGCAGTAGAAGGGAGAAACATCAACAATGCGGTCAAGGAATTTAATTCAAGTATCCTCAAGGCTGCCAATGAAGCGATTCCTCGAGGGTTCAGGAAAAACTACCACCCCTACTGGACAACAGAACTGCAAGCAGCACATGATAAACTAGACAAGGCCAGAGAAGATGCAGAGGGTAATCCCTGTCATGAAAACCACTTCACGCTACAACAAACTAAAGCCAGGTATCTAAAGACCAAGCTGAAGGCCAAAAGAAGAAGCTGGAGGGAAAAGACGGCAGGGTTTAATTTAGAGAGGGACACAACAAAGCTATGGAGACTGACTAAAGCACTGAATGATGAGGGTGGCAAGGAGAGAAGATTACTCTTGAAGAAGATGGACAAACACTGTCAGGAAAGATGGCTGCATATGCAAATGAAAGCAACATTTCTATACCACGAATGCGTCAAAAAGAGGTTAGAAAAGAGCAAAAGGAAAGAACAGACACCAACACTCACGATGCAATGAAAGTTGACATTAGTTTAGCAGAACGGAAGAAGTCTATCCGCCAATTGAAGAAGAAGAAATCTCCCGGGCCAGATGGCATTACGAATGAAATGATCCAACCACTTGGTAATGCATCTCTCCGCAAGTTGCTAGATATCTTTAATCTCAGTTGGACCAATGGAGAGGTTCCTCAGTGCTGGAAGGAAGCCAGAATGACTATTCTGAAAAAAGGGAAGAACAAGATGAAAGTGCTGAGCTACCGTCCTATCAGTCTTACAAGCTGCATATGCAAGACCATGGAGCGCATCGTCAACCAGCGGTTGCAGTGGTACCTGGAGTTGGAGAACATTATAGGTTTCAGGGCAGGCTGGCTTCAGAAGATACAGGAGCACAGAAGATCAAACAACACATCTTGCACAGGTCATAGACGACACTTTTCAAGCCAAGAAGGTGATGCTAGCTGCCTTTATCGATCTGCAGAAGGCATTTGACAAGGTGTGGAAGGATGGCCTCCTCGTGAAGCTCCGGCGCACAGGCATCGGTGGCAACATGTTCAGATGGACCAAGTCATACCTACACAATCGCAGAGCTAGGGTGCTGGTGGATGGACAATCTGGACAGAATGTATTGCTGAGACAAGGGGTACCACAAGGCGGAGTATTATCACCAACTCTGTTCATACTCTTCATATTAATGACATTGTAGCAGAGCTGCCCAATGGGATCCAAGCAGCCCTCTATGCAGACGACCTCATACTCTGGTGCACCGAGGAGTACACAACGACTGCCACGTACAGAATGCAGCTCGCCTTGGACAGCTTGGGCCAATTGCTGGTGTATTACCATCAACAAAGAAAAATCATCAGCCATGCTATTCTCACTGTCCACCAAAACCAAGGTTGGCGATCTGACACTGGGCGGTACTCCACTCGAGTACGAGGACCAGCAGACATAGCAGGGAGTCACCTATGACAGAAGATTAACATGGAAGGAGCACATCCAGAACGCAGAGGCAAAGGCCAGAAGAAAGCTAAACATCATGAGGAAGCTGGCAGGAACAAAGTGGGGTGCCAATGAAAGAATCCTCAAGACCATCTACCTAGGTGCCGTACGACCACACCTTGAGTATGGATCCAGCTCATGGATGACAGCAGCTAAATCTCATCAACAGAACCTCGAGAGAGTACAAAACCAGGCACTGCGCATCATCACTGGTGGAATGAGATCAACATCACTAGAAAAAATGGAGCAGACAGCAGGCATCCCCCCACTTAGTAAAGGAAGGGAATGCAAAGCACTGATCCAAGCTGCAAAGTTCAAATCGTTCAACAACCACCCGATGAAGATCAGGCAAGCACAGCTGTCATCAGGAAGACTTAAAAGATCAGGTTTTTTAAAGAGACAAAAGCACTTCAAAGGAAACACCAAGAAATGTTGCCAGCACAAATAGAAGACCCAAACCACACCCCTGATCCTCCACCCTGGGAAAACAAACTAGAGAGCATAGCTATTCGCACCACAGTACCTCATCTCACAACCAAAGTTGAACACAGTGATGTGAGCAAGAAGGCCCTGACCCTAGCCATGCTGGAAGAAATGTACCCTCAGGAGACGGATTAGGAGCGGAGGTGCCGGACTGCACATACAGTATCCAAACGGACAACATGAGTCACCTGCAATACTGACAGGCAAACACTGCACAAACTACAGAGCTGAAGTCGAAGCACTGGTCCATGCAGCTAATACCATCAGCAGAACAACAGACCCTATTGCACAGATTGTCTTTTTATCTGATGCCCGCTCCGTCCTTGAGGCTATCACCAAAGGTAAGCTGCCACAACTTGAAGAAGCACTACAAACCATCAAATGCTTTCGGATAGCATTGCAGTGGATCCCCTCACACTGTGGAGTCCAAAGAAATGAGGAAGCAGACAAGATGGCAAAGGTGGGTGCTGAAGAGAATCAGACAGAAAACATGGTTACACATACAGGGATGAAGACTATCATCAAGGCACTCTATAGAACACCTCAATCAGAAGATGCCTACCATCATCTCTCCAGGCCAGAGCAAGTGACCATTTTTCGTCTCAGAACTGGACATAACAGACTAAACCAACACATGTACAGGCGGTTCCACCTTACGACATCGCCCGCTTGTCCTTGTGGAGAAGCAGAACAGACCACAGAGCACATACTTCAATGTTGTAGTACGTATCAGCTGCTGAGAGAAGAGATCTGGCCCTTGTCAACCTCTTTTCTTGAAAAGCTGTATGGGCCTGTGGAAGAACTGCAGAAAACCACAGATTTCATCTTGAGAACGGCTCTCCAGGTGTGATTGATACCAGCGATCGAAAAGAAGAAGAAGAAGAATAGACTGGAATCCTCCATTCTTATATCATCTAGTTTGTGAAATGTTGTGAGACTATTTTCACACTCATCCCGTAAGCGGAAGAGGTTATTGCGATCGGATCTGTGTGTCTGTCTGTGTATCCGGAGCTCTATCTAAAAAAATACTGATTCAATTTGGCTCAAATTTAAACGCAAGGAAGTAACTAGCCATGCAAGAGGATTTTCTTTGGCCAAGAGACGAGTAAAAAAGATCTGGATCAAATATGGGATCTGAGAATATCTCAGAAATTGCTGATACGATTTGACTCAAATTTTAATACAGGAAATGGTGTGACAAGACACAAGAATTCCACAAGTTTGTGCATGATCTGAAAAAGTTTGGAACGTAAAAAAAATATGGGGAAAAAAATCCTAAAAATATGGAAAATCTGAAAGCCTTTTACGATGTGACCAAAAAAATGTAATGAGGCTAATTTTATATGAGGGGTGGGCGCATGTGATTGAATAATTTGCACTTAGTTGTGGAAGTGCATATTTTTCTAATCATTTCCTCATCCTCAGTAATTACCTTCTACTACTTAGCCCTTTACTGGTCCTACCAGCCAAAACCGGCCTCTAGTGGGCTTGAGGAATGTCCATTTGCAGGACAAGAGAAGACAATTTTTGACAATTTGACCACAGGAATGCCTGGCTTGATAACCGAGCCAGTCATTCTAGAAGTAAATTCTCGAAAATAGTCTTGTTCTGCAAATGGACATTCAATAAGCAAATATTTTGAATTTCTTCAGAAAATTTTACCATTATAAGGTTAAGATTGTTCAAGAAAATCTCAATTATCACCTATTGAATATAATGTATATTGAAAATCTAAATTATCACTTATTGAATATGATGCATATTGAAAAATTTCCCATGGAATATTACTGACTCGTTTATCAAGCTAGTTATATTGCTGTTAAATTTGAAAAAATTTGACTTTTTCAAAACACCTGTAGAGGCAAGTTTTGTCCGGCTTGACCACTAGGGGTTATCACAATCATAGATGCATGATTAGTTTCTTTAGAAATTCAGAAACGCCTTTAAAAAAATTTTGTGAACATTTCTTTAAAGCTGGATTATTATAATACCGGCGTTAGATGCTGAAGGGCATGATATGTTTAGTTAAATTATAACCTTATTTCACATATGTATATGTTAAAATCAGAATCTATCGTAGCAGGTGATTTTTGAGCTACATGGAATTTGCACCTTGATAAAAACTTGAAAGAAAAACCTTAAGGTGAATTAGGATTTATCCTGCTGTAGAATTTAGTGATGGAACTCACTGTCCATTTTGAACACTGTTCTGGTGAAAGGTGTTACTGCTTTAGGCAACAACAGCTTTCTACACCACTGTTTTGACAAGTTAGCAAGCGGATGTGAAGTTTTAAATTGTAAAAAACATTATTATGATAATTATATCGTCACATATTTTCCAGTCGTAAACAATATTTTCTCTCTTTATTCAGAAATTGAAAGATCAGCTCGATTTGAAGCAGCCATTGGTCACTCAGAGCTTGGAGATGGGCTACTTTTATTTACGCGAGGAAGGAGAGGATAAGAGGCTAAGTTCTGACAGCGGAGACGATATACAAGGTAAATAATTATAGGAAGATAAGGGATAGAATAATGGCTATTGTTGTTCTCCCAGTCCCCTTCCCCATCATTGTCATCATCGCTGTCATCATCATCATCATCATCATCATCATCATCATCATCATATGTAATAGAATTGATTTTAGCATACTTTATATTTAACCCTGTAATCGTCAAATTTGATCAAGAAAATAAAAATATTTGCATATTGAATGTCTATTTACAGGCCACGAGAATACAATTTTTGAAAATTTATTACTGGAAAGACTGGCTTGGTTACAGAACCAGTTATTCCAGTGGTAAATGTTCAAAAATTATATTCTCTTGGCCGGTAAATGGACATTCCAAAGACCATAACAGATGCCGTTTTGGCCGACTTGACCATTAACGGTTTAAGTCATTGAATTTAAATTTCGTTAGTGTTAGCAGAATCCAGGAAATATTTATTTGATGTTTAGAGGTCAATGTTTGTATACATATAATTCATATAAAGTGTTCTGAGGTTAATTATTCCACACGTTATAGTTTGTGTGTACACAAGCCTAAGTTCGTGTGAGAGGGATCACATAATTAACTATTTAGCAATTGAATTCATGATAACTCAATTCTAGTACTATTTAGCGCTTCACGATTAATCCTCAGCTTGGAAGAGCTTGCAAGATTCACTTGCATTCTGTCGAATAAGTGTACCTTAGTATTCTTTTTGATAAATGTTTTTCTGTAAGCTGTTGAATATTTTGAAACTAATTCAACTGTAACATAGGCAGCAACAGATTCCAGTGAAATTAGTTTCAAATTATTCACAAGAATATTCTTTACATCATAAGGAATGTGGTGTTTATTGGTCTATAAAGCTTAATAGGCTAAATTTATTGGTGGTGGCTACACATTTGTAACGTACATTTGTAAGGGAAATAACTCGCTATAAATCTTTGAATAATAAATATACATACATTGATTACCTCCCTTAGGCAGCTGAAACCAATGGCCGAACGCATTGGATCTATTTTATGTATAGCATATATAAATATATATAAGGCAAGTAAGGTTCAAGTTTTGTTGGACATTATGTTTCCACTGCAGAAATCCAAGTCTCAATTTCAAAGTAAGCATACAACGTAAGCTGCTGTTAAATTTGTTTAAATTGATTTAACTGGAATCTAAGATATTAACAGCTTAAATCAAAACCATTTAGTGAATGCAGATTAACATTCATTCGCAGACTTGCTTAACTTAATGCTTTGACACTTGAAATTACAATGTCTCAATTTCAAGACAAGTATATGGGAAAGTTCTTGAATATTTTGAAACTAATTGGACTGGAACCTGTTGCTGTGAGAGGCGGGCTCTTTCTGCGAAAGGAAGCAACAGTTCCAAGTCAAATTTTTTTGGAGGGATCTGATATGTCACTCAAGAATCTGACGTCAATATCAATTACGTCACATATTAGCTGACGTTACAAGCAAAACTGACGGAGAATACCCTGTCATGAAGTTTGAAAAAGCTGTCAAGTGTTTGAATTGTATGTCTCTGATGAATTTACTCTTTATTAAACGTTCTGTTGAATGTTTTGAAACTAATTTCACTGGGGCCTATGGCAGCAACAGCACCCAGTGAAATTATTTTCAAAATATTCAATAGCTTACCTGTATAGTTACCTAGAAAAAGGAATTCTAAGAATTCAGCCATCAAAGTATATAAATCCATCCCCAAATGTACAAAACATGGCCAGAGATTAGCTAGAAATGAGCGGGGCATAGTTAGAAATGAGCGGGGCATAGTTAGAAATGAGCGAGGCATAGATAGAAATGAGCGGGGCATAGTTAGAAATGAGCGGGTAATAGTTAGAAATGAGCGAGGCATAGATAGAAATGAGCGGGGCATAGTTAGAAATGAGCGAGGCATAGTTAGAAATGAGCGAGGCATAGATAGAAACGAGCGAGGCATAGATAGAAATGAGCGGGGCATAGTTAGAAATGAGCGAGGCATAGATAGAAATGAGTGCGGCATAGATAGAAATGAATCCCTTCATTGCTTTAACCCTTTAACCCTCATTTCGGCCAAAAATGACCTCTGCAGTGGTCTTGAGAGGTGTCCATTTGCAGACCAAGTGAAGAATATTTTTGAAAATTTACCACTGGAATGACTGGCTCGGTTATCGAGTCAGTGATTCCAGTGGTAAATTTTCAAAAATAGTCTTCTTGGTCTGCAAAGGCACATTTTCTATGAGAAAATTAAAATTTTTCTTGAACAAATTCGACGGTTAAAGGGTTAAGTTGCAGCAAGTAATGGCTTGGCTATTTTGAATCAAGTTCAATTCGCTAACTGTAGTCAGTTTCATGGTTTACTGAACATGCGCAGTCGCTATGTCTAGCTGAACGTGGAATAGTTAACTATAGTTCTTTGGTACCCGGTTCCCCATTGAATTACTATTGCAGAAAATTTGGAGCCGGGAAGCAGTCTCCATTAACCCTTTCTGTCGTCTGTTTTGATGACCTATGAAAATTGGTTATTTTTTTCTGCTAAGATGTCAAAAAGCACCCATATGAGAAGGAATAGGGGCTTGGGAACATTGACATACAATAAGAAAGCATAATTTCGTCAAACCAAAGTTATTTAGTGAAATAGTTACACTTTTATATGCATTTATTCATGGCAAGCGATCAGTGTCGGCTATTTTGAAATTTATGCAAATATCGCACTAACCATCTGAACCGAGGTCGGGTGCTCGCTTGGCTATAGTTGGCTAGCTAGTTAACTATTTGAAGTTTGACTGGTATTCTAGTTAGCTATAGCTAACTATTCTAGTTAGCTATAGCTAACTATGTTTAGGAGTCGAACTTGACCCATCTGAACCGAGGTCGGGTGCTCGGTTGACTATAGTTGACTAGCTAGTTAACTATTTGAAGTTTGACTGGTATTCTAGTTAGCTATAGCTAACTATGTTTAGGAGTCGAACTTGACCCATCTGAACCGAGGTCGGGTGCTCGGTTGACTATAGTTGACTAGCTAGTTAACTATTTGAAGTTTGACTGGTATTCTAGTTAGCTATAGCTAACTATGGTTAGGAGTCGAACTTGACCCATCTGAACCGAGGTCGGGTGCTCGGTTGACTATAGTTGACTATAGTTGACTAGCTAGTTAACTATTTGAAGTTTGACTGGTATTCTAGTTGGCTATAGCTAACTATGGTTAGGAGTCGAACTTGACCCATCTGAACCGAGGTCAGGTGCTCGGTTGACTATAGTTGACTAGCTAGTTAACTATTTGAAGTTTGACTGGTATTCTAGTGAGCTATAGCTAACTATGGTTAGGAGTCGAACTTGACCCATCTGAACCGAGGTCGGATGCTCGGTTGACTATAGTTGACTAGCTAGTTAACTATTTGAAGTTTGACTGGTATTCTAGTTAGCTATAGCTAACTATGGTTAGGAGTCGAACTTGACCCATCTGAACCGAGGTCGGGTGCTCGGTTGACTATAGTTGGCTAGCTAGTTAACTATTTGAAGTTTGACTGGTATTCTAGTTAGCTATAGCTAACTATGGTTAGGAGTCGAACTTGACCCATCTGAACCGAGGTCGGGTGCTCGGTTGACTGTAGTTGACTAGCTAGTTAACTATTTGAAGTTTGACTGGTATTCTAGTTAGCTATAGCTAACTATGGTTAGGAGTCGAACTTGACCCATCTGAACCGAGGTCGGGTTCTCGGTTGACTATAGTTGACTAGCTAGTTAACTATTTGAAGTTTGACTGGTATTCTAGTGAGCTATAGCTAACTATGGTTAGGAGTCGAACTTGACCCATCTCAACCGAGGTCGGGTGCTCGGTTGACTATAGTTGACTAGCTAGTTAACTATTTGAAGTTTTACTGGTATTCTAGTGAGCTATAGCTAACTATGGTTAGGAGTCGAACTTGACCCATCTCAACCGAGGTCTGGTGCTCGGTTGACTATAGTTGACTAGCTAGTTAACTATTTGAAGTTTGACTGGTATTCTAGTTAGCTATAGCTAACTATGGTTAGGAGTCGAACTTGACCCATCTGAACTGAGGTCGGGTGCTCGGTTGACTATAGTTGACTAGCTAGTTAACTATTTGAAGTTTGACTGGTATTCTAGTGAGCTATAGCTAACTATGGTTAGGAGTCGAACTTGACCCATCTGAACCGAGGTCGGGTGCTCGGTTGACTATAGTTGACTAGCTAGTTAACTATTTGAAGTTTGACTGGTATTCTAGTTAGCTATAGCTAACTATGGTGAGGAGTCGAACTTGACCTAAGCTGTTGTGGTCTAAATTAGGATTACCTGCATTGCTGTAGCAAGATTGAGATTGTAAGATTTCAGGGATAAAAGTGTTATAGGGCATTACAAATGAGAATTAGATTTCTATAAAAAAAAAACCACCAAAAATAAGCTTTTATTACATTTTATGAATTAAAAATAATGTAACAAATTTTCACTTGGTTAAAGTCATGAATTCTGACACGCCATAAAATTCACGGTATGATGTCATCGCATGAATCGTAAACCACATTGATTCAGATTAGACAACACATGTTTTTAGAAAAGATGAAACTGGTGTATAATACAGTTTTATGAAGCTGACGATCAACTCAGTTCAAGTTCTCGTTTAACATAAACAAACATTAGTGATTGTATTGCATCTCATTAACATAATGGTTTATGACTGGGCTGTTGTGAACTCTCAATGATCAATAAAAGTAAATTATTCATGCTATGATGTCATAGCGCAAAAATCATTCACTCAATGACATCATAGCACAAAAATCTTCACATGATGACATCAAAGCACAAAAATCATTCAGGCGATGAGCTCATGACCTCATTCTCTGGTTCTCAGGGAAAATTGAAGAAAATTATTTTCCGTGATAAAATTTCCCTATTAGGAATTCGAAAATATGCAAATAATAGATTTTATTGTATTTAAATTATATAAAAGCATCATTTGGCACTCTATGACCCCCTTTCTGTTTGTGTTCTCCTTTGAGAAGTACGGTAGTACAACGCGCTATTGTATTTGCAGAAGTCATTGACGATGACAGGTCAAATAAAGAAGCTAGTCATTTAATTCGCCGTATTAAGAGACAAGTACGCTTGCTGAATCGACGCTGGACAGAGTTGAACCAGAACACAAGTGAATGGCATAGGAAGTGTGATGAAAGCCTGCAGGTAAGCTATCTGTATATGTTGTACAATATGTATATAAGAAAAGCTACGAATCCATAAGTTATTTTAACCCTTTTAACGCTCAAATTTGTTCAAAATTTTTTCATTTTGTCATAAAATGTCAATTTGCAGACCAAGAAAAGACTGTTTGTGAAAATTTACCACTGGAATGACTGGCTTGGTTATCGAGCCAGTCATTCCAGTGGTAAATTTTCAAAAATAGTCTTCTAGTCTCCAAATAAAGATTTCTCAAGACCACTGCAGAAGTCATTTTTGGCTGATATGAGTGTTAAATGGTTAATCCTTTCATGATCAGGCCAGACGGAAATGGACTTTGTAGCAGGGGTCTTGCGAAACATTTGTACTGATGAAAAATATTTTAGAAAACATCCTGCAATAACTGACCGGTAATTGAGCCAGTCATTCCACGGTAATTTTTCAAAAATATTTTATTAGCCTGAAAGTTTGTTCTTTCGAGCACTAAGACAGGTGGTCATTGCACACAGTTTTCACTGTATATCTCTTACGGTAATCAATGAACCTTTCCAGTTTATCCCTCCATCATATGATGTCATAATCAACTACGTGATGTGTAGGATAACGTCGATAAGTACATCACTAACCCTTAATTGAAGACGGACTAAGCGGTGTTGAACAAATTGTATGTTTTTACTATTTAATAAACATTCTGTTGAATATTTTGTAACTAATTTAACTGGGCACTGTTGCTGACATAGTTCAAAATATTCAACAGCTTACCAGTATAGTTTTCTGGAGATTGATAGTCAGGGAGTACAGAGATCGATTGATGCCACACGTGTGAAGCGTGGGTGGAGCTTAGCTAGAGATGGGCGGGGAATAGCTAACATGGAAAGGGCCATTGTACAGACAAAATCAGCGTGTGTATATTTGTTTTCTAGGTGTCTGTTGTGATTCATTGCACCTTTCATACGTCTCTAACAATTTGTTATTCAGTCAAAGGAATTTCTAGTAAGCTTTTAGATTGGTTAAACTTTTAGTAGCCAAATTTGTCAAGAAAATTTAAATGTCTGTATTGAATGTTCATTTACAGGCCACGAGAATAAAATTTTGGAAAATTTCCCACTGGAATGACGGGCTCGGTTATTGAGCCAGTCATTACAGTGGTAAATTTTCACAAATTGTATTCTCTTGCCCTCTATATGGACATTCCACAAGGCCATAGCAGAAGCCAGTTTTGGCCAGCTTGACCACCATAAAAAGGGTTAATCAAAGCACTATGATGGGAAGTTTATGGGGTGATTATTTTCCACTGAATGTGCAATATTTGTTTGATGCATACTCATAATTTCATTTTTTTTTTTCTCACTCTAATAGCGGATTACTGCATTTAGTGAGCTGCTTGATGACCTCCGTGAAAAGATCAACGCTGGCGAGTCTCACAGATCCATGTGGATCAAGGTGGAGGATATCATTATTGGTACCTTGCCAGAAGAACTAGAGAAAGCTAAGGTAGGCTGATATGTGTGCGTGCGTGCGTGCGTACGTGAGTGCATTCGTCTTCATGTGAGATCGCTTAGGTGAAATGTGGATGATAATATAGCTATAGAAACAGGGTAGATAACTCGTTAACTATCTTCCAATAGATCAGTCTAAATGATGAGTTATCTCCCCTGGTTTGTTGTAATACTGCCAATGTAATACAAGGATCAAAGAATGCAGCATAACACCGTGTAATTATTGTCGTATACTATTCGTTATAGCAGTGTTTTGCAGGGTGTTCAGGTGTTTGTGTGGCCTGTGCAAATGTAGTATTGTGGAAGTGTAGCTTGTACATTCATCAAAACCCATGTATATTTAACAAATTTATTACCCATAAGAGTGACAAATTAATTATCCATCAAGATGATATACATTACATCGTGACAATTGTGATAGATACATTGCCTATCAACATACTGATTTCAAATGGTTTCATCACAGCGTTGATTATAGTATAAATCCTTGTCTAATTGAAAGAATACATTCACGCGATAGTTACATCGCAAATACTCGAACTCATTGAATACTTTAACCCTTTCATTGCAAGGCCGGCAAAAGTGGCCTCTGTAGTGTTTTTGAGGAATGTTCAGTTGTAGGTTAAGAGAACTATTTTTTTTAATTTACCACTAGAATGACTGGCTCGATAAGCGAGCTAGTCATTCCAGTGGTAAATTTTCAAGAAATAATCTTTTGGTTAACAATTGGACATTTTCTATGAGAAAATTGGCATTTTCTGTGAACAAATTGAGATTTAGAGGGTTAAAACAAGTCTGCTCTTGCATGGTATATCTTCTGACATATCCCGCAAATATGTTACATGTGTAGTGAATAACAATAATATGTTAGGACGTTGCCGAGCCATGCACAATCTATCTAATACAATCAAGTAACAGCATTAGGTAACATGTCGCTGAGAGGGCTAAAATGGGTTATCTCCCAGGAAAAGTTACAATTGTGAGGGCCATGTTCACGAAGATTGGCTAATTTTACACACACACACACACACACATCTTAGGCAGCAACGGATTCCAGTCAAATTAATTTCAAAATATTAAACAGAATAGGTTTTATGTCGTAAAGAATATAGTTTTTCAGGGATTTGTCTGTGAAAGTGTTAAGTACCCTTAGTGAATAAGGCCCATGGATCTACCACATTTCTGAGGAATGGTATCTGAAAAGGGGAGATAACAATCCTTATTAAACAGGACAATAGACATTTCTGATCAGATTTATGTCCCTTTCAGTGATCCCAGTTTTCAGATGTTCAACTGATTTCAGATATTTTGTTTCTTCAGTCAGATATTTTCTTCATTCATATATCGTCAAAAGTTCATGAATTCTAGCTCAATCCTTTGATGAGCAAGCCTTGCAATAGGAGCCGGTGCAGTGATCTCGATGAATCTTGACCATTAAAGGGTTAAAGTATCATTTGAGGCTCTTTAATCCTGACCATATAGCACTTGAGGTCGGATCACGCAGCATATGTCTTCACTTGGTAAATTTCAGATATTTTTGCCACTTTGTTCTCAGCCCTTTAGAAAACTATTAGATGTAATATTTACTGTATTATAATAACCTAGATATTGTTGACAGATTTTTTTGGTGCTGACAATTAGTAATTAAAAAGTATTATAATGATTATTCTAGAAGAGAGGACGAATTGCGGCGTATCTATAACATTTGCCTGGATTGATTTTACAGGACTGGGTGTAGCTGGTGTGGAAAGAAACAAGGCGTGAATGTCCGTTAACTATGACTTCATTTTCTTAATCAATCTTGCCCATTAACGGATTAATTAGGATCGTATTTGTATATTTCAGGCATTACAGTCACAATTATCTCCCTTGCAAGATCACGTGGACAGCGTGAACGAGTTGGCGAGTGAGTTGCAAGCAACAAACGTGGTGCTATCACATATTAATATCAATAGACTAGAGGATATTAATGCTAGGTAAATTATTAGAAATATTTCTCATAGGCTAATTGAGTAGTCAAGTTTCACAGTCAGTCATAATCAACTACATCACATGGCGGCTGATGTCATAATCAATTCACCTTTCGAGAGTACCCACCCACCATATGATGTCATAATGAACTGTGCGATGTGTAGAATGACATCATAATGAATAACGTCATGAATGATGTCGATAAGTACGTCACGAATGCATAAGACGGTCTATGCATTGTTGTACAAATTGTTTGCTTTTACTATTTAAAAAATATTCTATTGAATATTTGGAAACTAATTTGACTGGGCGCTGTTGCTGCCATAGGCAGCAACAGCACCCAGTCAAATTAGTTACAAAATATTCAACAGCTTCCCTGTATAGTTTTCAGGAAATTGATAGCTAGGCAATTAGGGGATCGATCAATCCCAACACGAGCGAATTGTGGGTTGAGCTTAGCTAGTGATGGGCGGGGCATAGCTAAAAATGGAAAGGTCCATTACGTCATGAATGACGGGATATAGACCGTGACAAACAAGTTTGACTAATTGTATGTCATTACTATTTAATAAACATTCTGTTGAATATTTTGAAACTAATTTAACTAGGCGCTGTCCACCCAGTCGAATTTGTTTCATAATATTCAACAGTTTACCTCTATAGTTGCTTGAAAATTGAGATTGAGAGAGTGAATGGATCGATCGATCCTAACACAGGCAAAGCATGGGTGGAACTAAGCTAGAGATGTGCGGGCCATAGCTAAAACTAGATCCCTCTATTAACCATTAAGACAAAGTATTGTCCATAGCTTGACTCTTTCTTCAGTAGAAATCAATTTTTAGCTAAGCTCCGCCCACTCTTTTTCTGTGTGTTGGAATCGATTTAAAACATTGAAACCTGAATTCCCAGAATCTAAATTTCACGGTAAAGTTGAATACTTTGAAACTAATTTGACTGATGCCATACAAATTAGTTTAAAAATGTGCAACAGATGGTAAAACCGGGTGTTGGGTGGGGTGTGGGGGTGACTAGGCATGTGGGTGGGGGGGGGAGGGTGACTCTAGGTTTGCACTCCATCTGTCCATTCATCTGGTGTAGTTAGTTTCCCGCACTTTTTTTCGCAGTCCTTCAAGGTATTCAACTAAGAATTGGTACATTGCTTTGTTATGAGGAATTACAGAGCAAGTTCGAGTTTCAGGCGTTTGCGTCAATTTTTTATGGCGTTATGTCCCCTTTTGACTTATGAAATACAAACATATCGGCTTTCAAGACTCGTTCTCCTTCACTATATATAACTGAAACTTGGTATATGGCTTTGTACCAAGTTTGAGGTTCAGCTACTTCTGTTAATTTTTAATGGAATTTTTGACTGTCAATCTCTAAAGATTTATATCACCTGGTAGGGGACATGTATTGCAAAGCAATACTTACAGGATTGTAAATTCATCAAAGACATACAATTCTTAGAATTTTTGTGACAGAGTTACATCATCATGATTGTAACATCAACTAACATGTGACATAATTGATTATGATGTCAGATACATTTACTTGAGTAACAGATAGGATCCTTCTATTAAACATGAAAACAAAGTATTGTCCATAACTCGACTCTTTCTTCAATTTGAGGTGTGGTGACTTTGAACGATGTTCACTGCTGTATATCATTAGTGTATATTGTGTGTTTACAGATGGAAGGGTTTGCAGTTAGCCATACAGGAGAGGTTGAAATTATTAAATGAAGCATTACATGATTTTGGGCCATCATCACAGCATTTCTTATCTGGTAAGTCTGCTAGTGAACCGTGCCATGATTTATGCTATTAGCCCTTTATGGTCAAGCCAGCCAAAACCAACATGTTCTGTGGTCTTGAGAAATGTCCATTTGAAGGGCAAGAGGACTCTTTGTTGAAATTTTACCACTGGAATGACTGGCTCGGTAACCGAGCCAGTCATTCCAGTGGTAGCATTTCGAAAATAGACTTCTCTTGGCCTTCAAATGGACATTCACTAAGGAAGCATATCGATATTCTTGACAAATCTAAAGGGATGAGCCATTTTACAACATGTTCATATATCCTGAGTTGAGATTTCACTCTAAGAGATATACTTACCTCCCTAACACTCCATGATGTTTCCTAAATATAGACCTTGACTCAATAACCCCAGATTTAAAAAGATGGGTGTCCTTAATGGGCAGGTAGACAGGTGACAGTCAGTCGGATGCCGTCCCAACCTCGCACATGCACAGACTGTCACTGTTTCTTTCTTGACTATTGGCCTATACCACATGCTTGTGTTTTGATATCCACTTGCTGAGTTTTGCTCAATATTCTTTCTTAAGTTAATCTAGAGTGCTTAGATTCATGTCTGATAAGTATAATTCATCTGTGGCCACGTCAGGACCAAGTTATCACATGATCTCTAGTATAGTTTAGTTTTAATTACGTCTTAATTACGCAGTGTCACCTATTTCCGTGACATGGTATAGACGTTATAGGCGCTCAGAAAACTGGTAACTTTATTATCTGGCGCCATAAAATGCTAATACCTCTTTATGATTGTGTCCACAGGTTTCTGTAAGGAGGTTTGTTCACATCTAAAGAGGTTTGTCTCCAATATT
This sequence comes from Chaetoderma sp. LZ-2023a, assembly GCA_034401795.1. Classification (NCBI taxonomy): domain Eukaryota; kingdom Metazoa; phylum Mollusca; class Caudofoveata; order Chaetodermatida; family Chaetodermatidae; genus Chaetoderma; species Chaetoderma sp. LZ-2023a. The sequence goes on along the minus strand of CM067374.1, from coordinate 59,643,378 downwards.
TCCCTATAAATGTTAGGAAAAAAGACTATGCCCAGAGTGATATAGGCTCCCATAAGAGAGAGCTTATAATTCTACCCTCTGGTCCCACCCTTCCCTTTAATAAATAAAAAGATAAGTGAGTGGTGATGAAGAGTGGTTGTCTGGTGGTGCTTCCAAGAGCTGGACGTGGTGGTATGCCTTTGCTAAAGACTCAGTTACTCTAGTTATGCTTTATGGCACATTAAAATATATGAAAATATTTGTAATTTTTTGCTGCCAATATATTTTCAGTCATACTGTTTATCTGTATCATTATAAAAGCATGGCCTATTACTGTGTTCACATTACTGTTTCTCTTGTATTCATACAATTCGTCTTACTCCTGGATGTTGTTCGTCTGTTTTCTTTTATTTGAAAATTATGATATCATAATCAACCTTATTATTATTTTTTAATATCCTCTATGAGGCTGGTTGTTTATCTTTTTTCGCCGTCCTTTTTAGGCCTATAGGTAGGCTTGCACGATATTATCCTAGGAGATATCGTGATATATCGTATAGCCTATTATATGCATACAAAATCATGGGGTGAATTGGTCTTGGGTTGAGTTGGACTGCACGGTTAGGCGTATGTAGACATAACGGTGTCGCTACGAGTTTTCATATCAGTTTTAACTGAATATGACTTATAATTGGTAAATTTCAACAAAAACATTAAATGTAGTCACCAAGATGCTTAAAGAACGATCGTAAATAACACGAAAATAGGACACAATTTCCCGTTATAAATTTGTGACGCCTTACACTTTGGCTTAATGTATACCCTGTCCATCATTGCGGGAGTGAAATTATTACATTGGACAACCTAAACATTGCGTACTGTGTTATAATCATCGTTTATTACATCAAAATTAATCCCAAAAAATTTGACATTTCATGTCGTCTTTGTGAAAATGTACAAATCACGTGATATTAGGAATGCACTTTAGAACCATAGATACCTAATGTCTAGATCTGATCCGCATTTACCGAATACCCGTTTACTAATAATAGTTAGCCTTCAGAAACATCTCGAATAGTTCACCTTGCAGGCTAAAGCGTGTATACCGTCTCATTTAGCTATCACATTTGTGAACGCACCACCTCTCGCCTCTAAAATCAGGAGAGCGAGCAATATCACGTGATTTATATATTTTACTAATAATAGTTAGCCTTCAGAAACATCTCGAATAGTTCACCTTGCTTGCTAAAGCGTGTATACCGTCTCATTTAGCTATCACATTTGTGAACGCACCACCTCTCGCCTCTAAAATCAGGAGAGCGAGCAATATCACGTGATTTATATATTTTACTAATAATAGTTAGCCTTCAGAAACATCTCGGATAATTCACCTTGCTTGCTAAAGCGTGTCTTCCATCTCATTTTGCTATCACATTTATGAACGCACCAGCTCTTGCCTCCAAAAACAGGAGAGCAAGCAATATCACATGATTTATATATTTTACTAATAATAGTTAGCCTTCAGAAACATCTCGGATAATTCACCATGCTTGCTAAAGCGTGTCTTCCATCTCATATTGCTATAACATTTATGAACGCACCAGCTCTTGCTTCCAAAAACAGGAGAGCAAGCAATATCACATGATTTATATATTTAACTAATAATAGTTAGCCTTCAGAAACATCTCGGATAATTCACCTTGCTTGCTAAAGCGTGTCTTCCATCTCATTTTGCTATCACATTTATGAACGCACCACCTCTCGCCTCCAAAAACAGGGGAGCCTCCAGTATCACGTGATTTATATATCCGCGATGCCATTTATTGTCAAATTTAGGATTAATTTAGATTTTATAAACCATGCTTATTAAGAATTGTACAATATTTATACTGTCCCAGGTAATAATTTCACTCACGCGATCATGGTTTTGAGATATACAGTACGGCGGCAAGAAATTGTACGGGTAAATTGCGTTCAATTTTTGTAGTATTGTCCATCTTTTAAAACAATTTTAAAGAATAAACTTCAACTTTTTCTTGACCCACCCCTCTCGCAAAGATGGTGGTTTGGAAATAAATTGTACAGCTTGCCGTAATAGAAGGCTACGTTACAAATACATGATAAATAAGCAGAATACAGGAGACAGTAAAATTGTCACAATATTTCGATTTTTTCAGAATCATATCGTAAAAAATCGTGGCTGGAAAGAAAAATCGCGATTTTCGATAATATCGCATAATCGTGCAAGCCTACCTATAGGTGATTTCTTTCTCCTTTATGAGTTATTGGTTTTATTTAAATTAATTTAAGAATCTTTAACTCATTGTCATCGACTGTCCCTTTTTTCAGAAGCCTTCTTGTAGCGGCTGTAATCATTACATCAAGTGTAAGTTTGCCCCTCATCTCTGTGTCAAGTGTTCACCTTGTGGTCCACTTTTAAAGTGTAATGTTTGTAAACAGTGGGGTGGGGGGGTGACTTATTCTCTGAATTCTTGTCTTTACAGGCGAAGGATAAGGCGTTGGAGGAGGAGAAGGGTGCGAAGAAGAGTAAGTGGCAAGGGTAAGAGGTTGGAAACGATGGGGGAGATGAAGAGGACAATAAAAGATTTGGTACCAGAGCTGCTTCGCAGCATGCTCCCTGGGCCAAGTTGTCCCGAACAGAAATTCCCCACCGCTGATTCTGGTGTCCGTCGTGGTCCGTCGTCCGAAAATGTTCCAGAATCAGTGGTGGCTTCAGTAGATCTTGGAAGGCCCGCTGCCTTGCCAATGGATCCTGAAGCCAGTCTATATGATCCCGGCTCGAGGCTTGCCTCGTCGGTTGATCTTGGACCGGGGCCAATGGACAAAGGCTCGTGTCTAGAGTGTTCGCGCCCGAAAGATACCGCCTCCTCTTACAGTACCTTCCCTGGCCAGCCTGGGTTAGCACTCTTTGCTAGCTCAGAAGCAGTTTATGATGGCCAGGAGAAAGAGGATTTTCTGCTGGGTTCACCCGTTGAAGCCGTGGACATGGAAATGGATGATCGCGCACCCCTTGTGGGGAGCACGGCCGATTATTTCCATGGAACTACTCCCGCATGGGTAGCTTTCATGGCTCAAGGGTGGCCCGGTTTGGAGCGGATGACCAACGTTACCGTATGCCACGGCTTGCCGAGGATATGAAGGCGGCTGGTTTTAAACATGGTATGGTTGATTACACCTGCACATTTCCATGGCGCTGCCTCCTGGCTTTTCAGCCGTGGCGCAAAACATGCCTGCTCTCTCAGGCCCGCATGTTTTCCACGGCCAGTCGGCAGTATCCATGGCTCCAGCCACGTGTACACCTGCGAGTGCATTAGTTGCGCACTCACAAGTGGCCACAGAGGAGGACTGGTCTGACACGTGCCAGTGGCTGGTAAGCGTTAGGCCAAAGCTCTGTGTTGAACAGTCGGCAAGCCAGCAGGACCAGCGCCCGTGTTTGGCTGCAAAGCTGGCAGTTACCGCCATGCCATCTCTGCCATTAGCAGAACATATAGTGAATATGTTCACGGCAGCAGAGACGTCCATTAAGCCTAATGGACGGCTTGCGAAGGCCCGCCAAAGCCGAGCGCTGATGATCGTGCAGCGCTTGTCGAGAACATGCGGCCAGGCTCCCGTTCTGACATGGGAGCGCTGTGCTCGAATGCCTTGCGCTCAGCAAACACCGCATTGCGCGATGCAGAGGAGAGCTCGAGAGCATCCATAGCGGCGCTTTCGCATGTCTCTCAGCGGTTACAGGGTGTAGTAACAGCGTCTGCATCGTGCCAAGCAAGCCCTGTCTCAGTACAGAGAGCCATCCAGGATGGGATTAACCTGGCTCTGGACTGTATGACTAGGGCAGTGACTAGGAGTGTCAGAGCGAGACGCACATTTGCGCTAGATAATTGGTGTCCGTCTCAGGATTTGTACAACAGGCTGCTGCGGACGCCTATGTCAGGTCCTGGTCAGAGGCCAACCACCGGCGCAGTGTAGGCCACGGCCACGCCAGCTCTGGCCTGCAGTTGTGGGGTCGGGTGGGGGTGGGGTGCAGGCTCCTCATGCGTAGCAGCCAGGCAGCTGTCCACACACCGAGGTGCACGTGAAGCGGGCCGTGGCGCGTGTGGCTCGGGCGGCGTGAGCTGTGGCACGCGAGGATCTGGTCGTGGTAATCTTGCCCGATGGGCCGATTTCCACAAGAACCACACCAACGCTAGAACCAGAGACAGTCCCACTCTTGCACTGCTTAGTCAACCTCTCTCCATAGGTGGACCCATGGGAGGTTGATTGACCTCCCACAAGCAGGAGTGGGAGCGGTTAACCCAGGACCGCTTAGTCTTGCGATGGCTTTCAGCGGGGTACCAGCCCGTCTGGGTGATAGGCCCACCATCGCACCTGTCTCTGTTTCTGATCTGGACTAAAATTCCAAGAGATCCAGATAACGGTTATGTATAGAGGAAGAGATAAATTCCCTCATACAAAAAGGAGCAATTCAACCAGCGCAAAATTGCCCGGACTACTATTCAACCGTGTTTCTAGTGACTAAGAGCACTGGAGGGTGGAGACCAATTCTCAACCTCAAGCCATTGAACAAGTTCATAGACACACCGAGTTTCAAAATGGAAACAGTCAAAATGGGGTTGGCAGGGCTAGAGATGGGAATGTGGACGGCGTCCATAGATCTGAAGGATGCTTATTTCCACGTTCTAATTGCGAAGAGTTTTCGTCATTACCTGAAATTCGCATTCCAGGGTCGACAGTGGGAATTCAAAGTTTTACCATTCAAAATTTCCACGGCTCCTCGGGTCTTCACCAGGGTGGTTCTTGCAATAACAGCATACCTCCACAGGAGAAGCATAGCAATCCACACTTGCATAGACGATTGGCTGTTAAAAGCACACAATCGGGAAAGTCTTGCAGCAAATATGGAGATAGTTTTGAAAGCTCTCACAGACTTAGGCTGGATAATAAACTTTCAGAAATCAGAGCGGACTCCATCCCAGAAGTTTGTTTATCTGGGAATGTTCTTCAATCTAGAGATAGGGTATGTTTATCCTACTCAGGAGAGAGTAAAAATACTCATCTCAGTAATACAGTCAGTGTGCAACAGTCATCATGTATTGGCACAGGTTTACTTGAGAATGCTGGGGTTGATGGTTTCTCTGGAACCAGTCATTCCACAGGCGGCCTTGCGCAGGTGGCCTATCCAGTTATTTCTCATGACACAGTGGACCCAGAGGACAGGTTTCCTGGACTCGGAGGTGTCAGTGTTGGAACCTCTTATTCACCACCTTTAATGGTGGATGAAGAGATATAATCTCCTGGCGGGTGTGATTCTCACCCCACCCTACCCTCAAATAACGATGTACACAGATGCATCAATGAAGGGGTGGCGGTGTGGGGGGTGGGGCTTGCCTGGAAGAAGCCATAGTATCAGGGCTTTGGTATCTGGATCAGTCACAGGAACATATAAATCTACTGGAATTACGAGCAGTAGTTCTGGGCCTGGAACATTTCTTAAAGAAAGTTCAGGGCAAGATTGTTCTGGTTCGATCAGACAACTCAACAGTGGTGACTTACATAAACTGCCAGGGCGAAACGAAGTTGCCCAGTCTCTGTATGATGACTTGGAAACTGCTTTGCTGGTGTCTAGATCATATGATCACCTTGAAGGCAGTTCACATTACGGGAAGGCTAAATCTGTTAGCAGACTCATTGAGCTGAAGGATGAGTGTTTTGCCTATGGAATGGCAACTAAATCAATATGTGGCGGATATCTGTTCGACCACTGGGGGGAACCCAACATAGATTTGTTCGCAACGAACAAAAATGTGAAGATGACGATTCCAGATCCAAGCGCTTACGCAGCAGATGCGTTAGCTATCAGCCGGGAGAGAATGTATGCATACACATTCCCACCAAAAGTTCTTCAGAAAATCAGGCAGGATGAGTGCCAGGTGCTTCTGATTGTCCCAAATTGGCCAAGCCGATCATGGTATACGGATCTGCTGGACCTTCTGGTCTGCAATCCGGTTCCTCTGCCTCTGATGGACAATATTATTTTCCAGGGCAAGGTCCTTCACAACAACCCGTCAATGTTCCAATTGACTGCGTGGAGGTTGTCAAGAAATCGAAAGTTAAGGAGGGCTTTTTTGAGCAAGCAGCCATGTTTATGGCAAAAGCCAGAAGGGGGTCAAACTCCAGAGCATATAACTATAAAATCAATCAAGCAAGGCCTTAGGCTTCTACCTAGGATAAATTTCATGGCTAAGAACCAGTCTTTGAAATATCCAGGTCAACCAATTGTTTTACCAGCTTTGACTAGGTTTGATCCTAATTCAAAAGCATGGTGTCCAGTCCGCACATTAAACAGATACAAACAACGTACACAGGAATGGCGGATGGACCCATCCTCGTTATGGTTGTCATATATTGAACCCCATGGTAGGGCGTCAAAGGACACTATATCTAGGTAGATTGTGGAATGTATTCAATTTTGCCACAAATCTGCCACTGGTAAACAAGTTGACTTAGCCAAGGCTCACAGTGTTCGTGGCATGGTGGCGTCTACTGCCCTGTTTAACGGGGTGCCAGTGGATGACATTATGTCGGTAGCTCAGTGGCACCGTGAGTCAAGTTTTACCGACGATTACCTCTGTGACACCACTAATCCTCTTGCTTTAGCGATATTCAAAAGATGATCAGGTGTATATACTGTAGATAAGTTGCACTTGCTGTCTTCAGACAGCACATTTTAATTGTGGAAACAACCGCATATTCGTGTATCATTTTTTCCTTCACTGATGTGGACTGGATGGATACAGCTTTCATGCATAAGGTCAGTACTGCCTTTTGTTGTTACATAATTTATTATCACGATGTATTACCCTTATTTATTAAGAAGGTAATGGTACCTGTATATTATGTGGTTCATTTATTGAGAGTATACGAAATGAAGCCTTTCGTCTCTTGTCCTGTAGTGCTTAGCACCAGTACTTAGCGAGCGTATGGAACATGGAGGTCATAGCTTCTCCTTTCCCAAAATGGGGGAGGGGAGTGCATTTGACATAAGGTCATTACTCTCACCATCGGTTGTGTTATCCGATATTCAAATCATTGGCTGATTGTGTGTGTGTGTCACACAATTTCAGATGTTAGTGCTTCATGCGCAAAACGTGCAAGTGATGAGCTGGTCTTTTGACCTCGGCTCCCTCCCGCCAAATTCTCTTACAAATTCTGGAAATATCATAGTGTTAGGGAGGTAAGTATATCTCTTGAAGTGAAATAAACGAAATCACAGATTTCTTTTTTCACGAGAGAGTTGTTATACTTACCTCCCTAACACGAATGCTACCTCTCCGCCCCACAGAGGCTCGGTCTTCAGGCTTTTAAGTTGCATGTGTCGGCCAATAGTCTAGCTGAGGCAGTGACAGTCTGCGCATGCATGAGGTTGGGGCCGGCATCCGGCTGACTGTCACCTGTCTACCTTCCCATTAAGCGCACCTATATTTTTTAATCTGGGATTATTGAGTCAAGGTCGATATTTAGGAAATATGATAGAGTGTGAGGGAGGTAAGTATAACAACTCTCTCGTGAAAAAAGAAATCCGTGATTTCATTTAGTTTAGGTGAAAGTTGTTGTTCTATGCAACAATGACATTGAGTCCTCCTCATGGCAACACATGCTTCCACATGGCACAATTCAAGCGACATCATGTGGCAGAGTTTTAACGACGTTAAATGGTGAAGCAGAAATTTAATTGGTCAGGGACGATTGGTCATGGTGGTAGCCTGATCGTCTGATCTGGTAATCAGCCAGGCGGGGTTCAAATCCCCATCGACTGTCAGACGATCAGGTGGCTGACAGGCAATCGATGAAACATAGGAATCTCCTTCACTCCTCATTGCCTCTCTTGAACCAGGAGCATAAATGGTTACCAGTGTAAACCTGGAGAAGTCACCAATAATAGACTGAAATATAAGCCAGCATAGGTACGGCATGAATGGGGCCTGGAATCAGGGACTCGATAGATGCCAATCAAATCAATAAATTTTTAATTGGTCAAATCTTTTGTTAGTCATCACGAATTTCAGAACATGTCCGATAAGTTGTTGTAAAGAGAACTCATTAAGGGATGGGCTGATTTCAACAAAATTTGGATTGTAACATGGTAACATTCAAAAGTTCTATGCATAGACTTGTTAGGGAAATTCTTCCGCCAGCCATTTTGGATTTCAGAGGTTAAGGAGATTGTTTAAAAGCCTAACGTACTCCTCATTAACTGATGAAGTGATTTCAACCCAACTTGGCTGGAAGGCCTCTGCATAGGCTTAAGAACTTCTATGCTGAAATGAGGTCAATTGTGGTGATCTTTGATTTCAGAACATGTCCAATAAATTGTTGAAACAACCACTCCTCATTAACTGCTGTGCTGATTTCATCCACACTTGGCTTGGAGGACCATAGAGTTATAGCCGTCAGAACATTTATGCAGAAATTTGTTTGGTTGATTTCTTTTGGCAGCCATCGTGAATTTACAAAAATTGTTTAAGCCTTAATTTTACTTGGGCAGTTTTCATCAAACAAGTCCATGATGGGAGACTGAACCACTAGACAAACATCAGATTGGTCACTTTGCATAGATGCCATTTTCTAATTTCTGAGATTTCCAGTGAATTATTTAAAAGACTGGACTTGAACTGCTTGCCCAATGGCGGGATAAGATCTGTCAAGTAAGAATCTGACGACAAAATATGGCACTTGTTAGCTGACCCTTTAACACTGAAGCCGATCAATAATGGCCTCTGTGGTGGTCTTGAGAAAGGTCCATTTGTAGAGAAAATACTATTTTTGAAAATTTACCAATAAAATGACTGGCCCAACAAGGCTCGATAACCTAACTCATCTCCTCCCTATTCCTCGCAATACTTATTTTTTCTATATTATTTATTTTTGAAAGATTTACCATTATATGACTGTCTCGGTTGAAAGAGCCCATAATTTCAATAGCAACTTTTCAGAGGAAAGTATATAGAGAATTTCATTACTTGTCTTGCATACTTTTTCAATGACCTTGACATTTGACCTCAAAATCAAGTGTGTTCTTCGTGACCTAAATTTGTTAATGTTCACTTCAGTAGAGCTTGAGTTACAACATCAGACACACAGATAGACAGATAAACACACAGACATACAGATGGAACAATTTAGAGATTCATTTCTAACTATTCTCCGCCCATTTGTAACTTAGCTCTGCCCACTTTTCATTCAAGTTGCAATCTTTTTGAAACATTGAAAACCAGAATATAAATTTCAAGGTATCTACACAGGTAAGGTATCTACACAGGTAAACGATCGAATATTTATTGAAACTAATTTTACTAAAGACTGTTGCTGCATATGGCAACAGCTCCCAGTCAGATTTGTTTCAAAATATTCAACAGACTGTTTATTAAATTGTAAAGTGATTAAAGACATAACAATTCACACACTTTCGTGACAGACTTCAATTTTTGTGATTGTGACATCAGCTAACATGTGACATATTTGATTATGATGTCAGATATTTGAGTGACTGATTGGATCCTTCCATTACAATGTTCGCAACTGTTTGTGACAAGACTAATGAATGCTTTCATTCCGATATCACATTATTTGTATACACTAGAAGTTGTCTCCCTTTGGTCACTAAAGCTTTAAATAATGTAGATATAGGCTTGTGATTGGCATGTTTAACCCTTTCACTGACAAATCCCTGAAAAAATTATTTCTGTACAATATAACTCTTGTTCTGTTGAATATTTTGAAATTAATTTGACTGGAAGCTGTTGCTGCTTTAGGCAGCAACTGCTTTCCAGTCAAATTATTATTTCAAAATATTCAGCAGATTTCCTGTATGGTTGCATTGTAAATGAGATATGGGGAATTCTTCGGTGAAGGGCTTAATGTATCTCCTGACACTACAACAACAACAACACTGATCAGATTACAAACTAGGATTATATGACAAGTGACCTGTCATTGATATTCAATACTGGCCGACTCAGTCATATATAATGTAAGTGAATACTTATCTCTTAATTAATACTTATACCACTTTAATCACATTCTCTCGATTTCAAAGCGAATGAACAGGAAAGGTGTTGAATATTTTGAAAATAATGTCACTAGAAACTGTATATGGCTTGTACAAAAGATCTTTTGCAATGTATGATTTAGATTTATGCTTAATGAATATCCATTTGCAGGCCAAGAGAAAACTCTTGAAAATTTACCGCTTCAGGAATGACTGGCTTGGTTATCGAGCCCATCATTCCAGTGAACAATTAAAAAAAATAGTCTCTTGGTTTGCAATTCAGCTTTCCAGAGTACTCACCCATCATATGATGTCATAATGACCTGTGTGATGTGTACAATGACATCATAATGAATGACATCATGAATGATGTTGATAAGTACGTCATGAACGCATATTTGAAGATGGCCTATACGTTGTTGTACAAATTGTTTGCTTTTACTATTTAATAAATATTCTGTTGAATATTTTGAAACTAATTTGACTGGGCGCTGTTGCTGCCATAGGCAGCAACAGCACCCAGTCAAATTAGTTACAAAATATTCAACAGCTTCCCTGTATAGTTTTCTGGAAATTGATAGCTAGGGCATTTGGGGATCGATCAATCCCAACACAGCGAGGTGTGGTTGGAGCTTAGCTAGTGATGGGCGGGGCATAGCTAAAAATGGAAAGGTCCATTAGACATTAAATAAGCAGGTATTTTGATATTCTTGACCGAATTTAGTCAATAAAGTGTTAATTTGTTGCAGTTATAAGAAGTTTTATATGCAATGACAAAAAGTATGAAAACAGATACAGGATAGTCTCTAATCTGTCTACATACATTTAAACTTCTTCATAATGGACAACTGCTTTTGGAAATAAAATATGCTGGTTAGGATAAGTGATCTTATGACGTGTCTTAAGGAACAACCATCATTATGCCTCATAAGCTATTTACCATAGGAAATCACTTGTGTTAACTGACCACCTATGCATCTATAATGACCGTTTTAACACTCACTGACAAATCCCTGAAAATTTATTCTGTTTAATATTTTGAAATTAATTTGACTGGAAGTCGTTGCTGCCTTAGGCAGCAACACCTTTCAGTCAAATTAGTATCAAAATATTCAACATGTTTTGCTGTATGGTAGCGTTGAAAATGGCATATGGGGAATTCATCTGTGAAAAGGCTAATAGGCCATAGAGTGTCCACTATAGACAGGTTTTACTTTCAATGTGTGACCACCCTCGCTCCCAAATTATATTAACTCATTTCCATCTCATTTACCCGTCTTCAGTCTGAATTTAAATAAACTGAGTCAAGGCAACTTAATTTGAAACTGACTAACGATTTGAAAAGAATTTAACAGCAATTTTTTAGGTTTATTCTTAGTGGAATAATCCTTTTTATCAATGGCTTATGATAAATATTATCATTAGCAAATTTAGAATGGAGTATATTGACTTATTTATTATGACATGCTGTGTCAGTGATGTACCATTGATTGCAATATTAGATAACAGGAACTTTATTACTCATCTTGTGTGATTCTCGTTTCCATTCCGTTGTCATTAAACTTTCTTCTATCCCTCTCCCCTTTGCAACTGTCAGAATGTCGCTGAATTTCCTTGTCCACATAATCCCAGAGACATGCTAGCATCGGACACATTCATGTTCTCATTTCCGCTGGGGACTGTCCTCATTTAAATGGTGACAGTTCTTGTTGCATAGCATAAAGGACTAAAGACGTCTAGTGTTGGTGATCGGTTCATTATGTATCGTGTCCATTCAGTTTCATTAGTCTGTCTTTTCTGTAGCTATACTTGGCCTGTGATTTTATCAAGCATTCATCCTCGACCTATGCATCACAACATCTACATCTATTCTCAATATCCACAGAACAGATTTTCAATGGCGCTAAATGTGAAAATGATGAATATTTTGAGAATAACTTGACTGAAAACTGTTGCTGCCCTTGGCAGCAACAGTTTTCAATCAAATTATTCTCAAACTATTTATCCGCCTTCGACCTATGTTATGTGATGGATATCCACTAGAATAAGGATATAGGATGTGACGTGTTAATGTCAGCTCTCACTCTGGTTGTCTGTCAGGAGACCTGTCATTTTGGTTTAGCAATATTCAAGGTTCATTCAAGCAGACAATTGCTTAGAGATACAGCTGAGGGAGGAGGTCCTTGGATACACTCAGAATGTATGTGTATCTAGTCGGTGAACGCCGTAGTACTACTACTAATAATAATACTAGTAGTAATTCATTAACGAGTCACAATCGCAAGGGAGAAACTAGCGAACAGAAAGTTGCTAAGCCAGAGCAAAGAGTAATAATTAGTAGTAGTCATCAGAATGGATCGATACGAAAACAACGTGTTAGGAAAGTGCTGGATAAAACAACCTTGATGCTCAAAGGTAGGGTAATGATTACGCTGATTAGGATGATGACAATATTGGTGATAATGTTGACTGGCGACGGCGATTATGACAATACTGGTGGCGACGAGAGATGATGATGATGATGATGATGATACTGGTGACAATGATGGTGATGATGATGAGTATTGATGATGATGATAACGATTATGATGATGATTGCGATGATGACCATACTGGTGATAAAAATGATGATGATGACTGATGTAATTGTAGTGAGGAGTATGTTGTCATTGGTGGTGGTGGTGGTGGTGGTGGTGGTGTTGCTGCGTCTGAGTGTGATAGTGATGATGGTGGTGGTGCTGGGTGTGTGGTGGTGATAGCAGTGGTCTGCTGCGTGTGATTGTTGTGATAGTGGTGGTGGTGGTGGTGGTGATAGCGGTGGTTCTGCTGGGTGTGATAGTGGTGGTTGTGGTGGTGGTGGTGCAGCTGCTGGGTGTGATAGTGGTTGTTGTGTGTTGTGGTGTGGATGGGTGTGATGGTGATGGTGCTGCTGGGTGTGATAGTGGTGGTGGTTGTGGTGGTGGTGGTGGTGATAGCGGTGGTGCTGCTGCTGGTTGTGATAGTGGTGGTGGTGGTGGGTGTTGTGGTGGTGGTGATGCTGCTGTGTGTGATAGTGGTGGTTGTGCTGCTGCTGCTGGGTGTGATAGTGGTGGTGGTGGTGCTGCTGCTTCTGCTGGATGTGATAGTGGTGGTCGTGGTGGTGCTGCTGCTGCTGGGTGTGATAATGGTGGTTGTGGTTGTAATGGTGGTGCTGCTGCTGCTGCCGGGTGTGGTAGTGGTGGTGCTGCTGGATGTGATAGTGGTGGTGGTGGTGGTGCTGCTGGGTGTGATAGTGGTTGTTGTGGTTGTAATGGTGGTGCTGCTGCTGCTCGGTGTGGTAGTGGTGGTTGTGGTGGTGGTGCTGCTGCTTGGGGTGGTGGTGGTGCTGCTGCGACTGCTGCTGCTGGGTGTGATAGTGGATGGTGGAGGTGGTGGTGGAGGTGGTTGCGGTGGTGGTTATGAGTGATGTAGTTGTAATGAGGATGATCAAACAGACTACTAATTTGTTTATGAAAATTTCAATTTTCTCATAGAAAATGTCCATTTGCAGACCAAGAAAAGACTATTCTTGAAAATTTACCACTGGAATGACTGGCTTGTTTATCGAGCCCGTTATACCAGTGGTAAATCTTCAAAAAATAGTCTTCTGTTGGTCTGCAAATGGACATTTCCCAAGACCCCTGCTGAAACCGTTTTTGGCCGATATGAGTGTTAAAGGATTAATGACCAAGACCGGCAGAACTGAGTCAGGCCGTAGAAGACAATGAAAAAAATTATGCCACTTATATGTGGCTGATTCAAAAACTGACCGAGTCATTTCAGTAGTACATTTTTAAAACTAGTCTTCTCTTGGCCTGCAACTAGACGTTTTCTTTGACAAATTGAAATTTTCTTCACCAAGTTTAAGTGTTAAATTGACATTCAAGAGTGTGGAGATATGTACTAGATATTGGAACCGGCATCCATATCTCACGGTTTTCTGTAGTTAGGCCAGCCTGACATGGATCTGACCATAGCTGTCCTAGTTGTTATTTTTATTTACTAACTTCAGGTATAATTTCAAACACCTGTCCTGTCATTGGTGATTTGTTTAAAGGACCCTTTATGTCATTAATGTCTCAGGTGTAAGAGTTTTTACCTGTCCTCTCAGCTTCTCAAACAGTTTATCTGTTAAAAGCCACCCTACAGTGCTTTGTACAATAGTAGTTCATTCTTACTGTGCAGAAATCTAGCTAGAGTACTCTCAGTATTGTTAACACATGAATTACTATCACACAGTTAATGTTAGCCCATCACTTAACCCTTTAAACACTCATATCCGACAAAAATGGCTTCTGCTGGGGTCTTGAGAAATGTTCATTTGCAGACCAAGAGAAGACTATTTTTGAAAATTTATCACTGGAATGACTGACTCGATAACCGAGCCAGTCATTCCAGTGGCAAATTGTAAAAAATAGTTTTCTCTTAGTCTGCAAATGGACATTTTCAATGAGAAAATTAAATTTTTTAAAAACAAATTCACGGGTTAAAGGATTAATACCAAGAATTGAAAGAATGTTAGTTTTTCAATGGATGTTTAAGTCATCAAAGGCTTATCAGATCTCAATAAAACTTCTGATTTATTCTCTCTCATGATTACATCCAGGTTCCATCATAATCAAAGTTTTGAAAAATATTTCTATGGTTTTATAGGGTTTGAACTAAGTTTCTTTTTCACCAAGAATTTAAAAAAATTTTGTTTTTCAATGAACATTTAAATCATTTGTTTTGTCAGATCTCAATAAAATGTCCATCCCTCTGCGATACCATGCCATACCATACTATATCTATACTATGCTCTCTTATACCATAAGTCGTTATTTGCGACATCATTAGATATGATGTGTAATATGTGGCCAAACAAATGTCTTGACACACGGGACACTGTCCTTATAGTCTTAGGATAAATAATACACTAATGGATGAGGATGCAGTGGATATGAGTTGACTCAGATGAATATGTGTGTAGGATGGTGGTGGAAGAAAACCATTGCGATACGACATCGCAATATAATACATACATTCATTTTGAAAGTAATATCTCAAATATTCCCCGTTTTTAGGCTGCAACACCCAACTAGTATACCACGGTATATTGATTCGCCTGGCTATCTGTCAAATATTTGACATTTCGTACAATACTGCCTACATCACAACTATACTGTCTGTATCTGGGTTTGTTGTTTAAATGTACAATTCTGAGAAGATGTCTATAATATTATCTCTATAAGGCAAATGTGGGTAAGATGATATTTGCTTTACACAGTTTCCTGTGACATCTTCAGGGACATGGTGATTGTCAACGCACATTCACTGCCACGCTCTATTGTAACCAGATGCTTTTAACACCAATCTATAGAAGTTTACTTAGGAGAATACACCATACTGATTATTAACCGGTCCTAGACTGTATTGTGGTCACAATGTTTATTATCTTATGGTTAATATCTTGCTGAATGTTTTTTGAAAACAATTTGACTGGAAGTTGTTGCTGCTATTCACACCAACAACTTTCAGTCATTTTGTTTTCAAAATATCCATCGCGTTGTTTGGTTAGCTCTATAATTGAACGACTATTTGATACACATTGAGTGTAAGTGTGAAGATGTTCCCATCAGGAACAGACATGTTGATATATATTTCAGTGTGTGAGTGTTTGCCTAGACATAATCTGTATAGGTGATTACTGCTCACCTCTCAACAAGTGCGCTGCTATAGTAACTATAGGTCCAAAAGGTTTTAATAAATGTACAGACTTGGTATTAAAAGTCTATGCAGTTAATATTTCAAAAGTGAGGATTTCTAAAAGTTAAGAATGGTGTTGCTTTTATAGCACTGTGGCCTTTCACAGGCATACAGACTGGATATTATAAATTCTTTAGAATGTATTAAGAGGTATTCCTGTTGAATTCTTTGTAACTGATTTAACAGAAAGTTGTAGCTATAGGACTGAAGACTGTTGTGGTCGATTAAAAAAATAATAATAATTTGAATGTGTCGCAACAGCTTACCTATATGGTTGATCTGAAATTTGGACTCTAGAACTTCAGGGTTGAAACACTTAGCGCTTTAATAGCCAAGATTCCTAAAAAATATTGAGATTTTTGTTTAGTCAATGTCTATTTGCTGGCCCAGAGATTAAAGTGTTAACCCTTACCTCTCTGATGTCAATTTTCTCTCTTTGTGTGTCAATAGCAAAGAAACTGGTGTAAATTTATCGGAAATTTTGGTGGGTGTTGTTGCTGTCTACGCGACAGCAACATCTTCCACCAAATGTTTTGAAAAACTAACACCTTTTCATCATATAATTTAATTTGAAAATTATAAATTTTAACATCAGTGTGGTAAAAGTTAATCATCAGCACAGAATGATGTTTGAAGATTATTTTCAATTACTGACTGAATGAAGGTATCCATCTCAATACCGAGTGTACATCATCGAGAGAAGAAAACTGTTACATCTTATTTTTACTGACGGATTGTCTTTTACATCAGGCAGCTCCCTAAGAAAGCACAATTTTGGTATTTCAATCGAATTATTTTTTGAAAATATTCTATATCATATAAAAAATTGATACCTTAGAATTTAAATCTGTGGCTACCAGTAGTGCTTGTGTTAAAAGATCATTGGCATAGCCTCATAGTCTTTCTGTTAACAAGTATGGCTCCAGTCGTCACAATTCATGATGTCGTCACGAATCATGTGGATGTGATAGGTGAGACACACTAATATGTTACACAGCAGTACCAATAATAATAACAAGAGCAATATGATGGGCCAATATCACACATTAAATGCCATCACCACATCACTTTTTAATGTGATTCACAACTAGTATATGTTGGTCTGTCGCTCAAGCTATCTGTCAAATTTGTGAAATTCTGACAGACCCGCGTACACACCTGTAGTGTTTGAGATGTATAATACACACCACCATTCACCTAGCACCTAGTGCATACACAGCATCATGCTACTACCTACTGCCACTGCATACACTGTCCATATTATTTGGTATGGAATTTAGGATGGCGAGATACACATAGACGTGTTATGACTCACCAGCATACTTCACTGGATTTGACATCTAGCTAGTAGCAAATATTTGGGATGCATATGTATAAATACCATACAGAGCTTATTGGTACATATTAAAGTTTAATTTAAATCTAATTATTATCCTGTACCAAGATTTAATTTCGTGTTTATTTTAGCCCTTTAATGGTCAAGCCAGCCTAAACCGGTCTTAGCAGTGTTTTTAGGAATGCTCATTTGCAGGCCAAGAGAAGACTATTTTTTAAAATTTACCACTGGCGTGACTGGCTCGAAGACCGAGACAGTCACGCCAGTGGTAAATTTTCAAAAATAGTCTTCTTTTGACCTGCAAATGGATAGTCAATAAGAACATTAAAATATTTCACAAAATTTGGCTATTAAAGGGTTAAACAATGTTATTTAAGCAATTATAGCGCATCACACTTGTTCATCATTTTAGAATTTGCTTTCTGAATCAAAACCACAGTTGAGAAATCTGCAGTCACGGAATCATGCACCCTTACATTTATTATAATTTATATCTAATCAGACCATTAGGGTCTCTGAGACTCGGTTATGGACAGTCATAGATGGACGGACAAATGCATGGATGGACAGCCAAATGCCATCTCATTATTTGCTTATGTGAATCAGGATAATAATATATAATGTTATTCGTATGACTTTGTGTGTATTTCAGTTTCTGTCGATCATCCATTTGAGAGAGCGGTTTATGCAAACAAAGTGCCTTACTACATCAAGTAAGTGACATTGACAGCAGTGCTATCTGGGTATACGTAAGTGACATGGACAGGCAGTGTGTACTATCTGGGTATAAGTAAGTGACATTGACAGCAGTGCTATCTGGGTATACGTAAGTGACATGGACAGGCAGTGTGTGCTATCTGGGTATAAGTAAATGACATTGACAGGCTGTGCTATCTGGGTATATGTAAGTGACATTGACAGGCAGTGTGTACTATCTGGGTATAAGTAAGTGACTGACAGGCAATGTGTACTATTTGGGTATCAGTAAGTGACATTGACAGGCTGTTGTATCTGGGTATATGTAAGTGACATTGACAGGCAGTGTGTGCTATCAGGGGATAAGTAAGTGACATTGACAGGCAGTGCTATCTGGGTATCAGTAAGTGACATTGACAGGCAATGCTATCTGGGTATCAGTAAGTGACATTGACATGCAGTGTGTGATATCTGGGTATAAGTAAGTGACATTGACAGGCAGTGCTATCTGGGTATAAGTAAGTGACATTGACAGGCAGTGCTATCTGGGTATGAGTAAGTAACATTGACAGGCAGTGTGTACTATCTGGGTATCAGTATGTGACATTGACATGCAGTGCTATCTGGGTATAAGTAAGTGACATTGACAGGCAATGCTATCTGTGTATAAGTAAGTGACATTGATAGGCAGTGCTATCTGGGCTTGAGTAAGTTACATTGACAGGCAGTGTGTACTATCTGGGTATCAGTATGTGACATTGACATGCAGTGCTATCTAGGTATCAGTAAGTGACATTGACAGGCAGTGCTATCTGGTTATAAGGTTAGCAATGTCCTTGGGCAGTTGAATATTAAATTGATAATTGGAGTGGTCATTACGTATGAGGGTTTTGAGGTTGTAATCAGGTCATCACAGATAACTACTTACAATCTGTAACTGTCTGACTGCTGCAGGCCACTAGACAATAATTTCAATGAGCAAAAACTCTTAACCTGCTGATTTTTAAAAACAATTTGACTGAAAGTTGTTGGTAGCTTAGCCACCAGCAACTTTCAGACAAATTGCTTTCAAAATATTTAGCAGGTCCAGAGATTTAAGCCCTGGAATGTCGTCTGCAAAAACTCAGCAGTCAAGACTGCTAACAATCAAGCTGGCCGAAAAAATAGCTTGTGTTGTGATCTTCAGAAATGCTCCTTTGCAGACCAAAAGAAGACTATTTCTTACAAATTTTCCACCGGAATGACTGGCTAGTTTATCTGCCCAGTCATTCCAGTAGTAAATTTTCAAGAATAGTCTTCTAGGCCTACAAATGGATATTTCTGAAGACTACTGCAGAAGTTGTTTTTGGCCAGCTCGACTATTACTCCATATCAGCCAAAACGGCCTCTGCACTGGTCTTAAGAAATATCCATATGCAGACCAACAGAAAACTATTTTGGAAAATTTACCACTGGAATGACTGGCTCGATAATAAATTTGAAAAAATAGTCTTCTCTTGGTCTGCAAGATTTTCTATGAGAAAATTGAAATTTTCTTGAACAAATTCGAGGGTTAAAGGGTTTTTGAACATTGACCTAATAATGTTGAAATGTTGGTAATATGATTTCCCGCATAACAAGGCACATTACTGGCGCAACTTTTAAGCGTAGATAGATACACATACTGTATTAGTTAAAGATTTAACTGTCGACCTGTTGAATTTCTGCAGACTACATTTTACATGGGGGTTTAACTCTGGATATATTTTGAAAACACTGACTGAAAGTTGTTGGTGTCTAAGCTACCAACAACTGTTAGTCAAATTGTTTTCGAAATCTTCAGCAGGTCCAGAGTTATTGCCCATTGAAATTATTGTCTGCTTGTGTGCAGCAGTCGGGCAGTTATTAAAGGTGTTTGTAAATTATCTGGACAGTGAAAGGTCAATTTAATGTCACTGATGCTCAGTAGGTACTAAGCATGTTTATTTACGGCTAGATAACAGATATCACAATTGCTGTCTTGTAGTTGAATAGATTAGATATAGATTTACATGTGATAGTTACAATCCTTATCATACATTACTTGATTCTGAGAGTGCTTTGTATCATAGCCACGTAGCCTATGTGTGAATGGAAAGATCCTGTCTGTCACTCAAGTATATAATGTCATACTCAATTAAGTGATATGTAGGCTGATGTCACAATATATAGTGATGTATTTAGCGCTGTCACGAACATTGACAAGGTGTTCAGGTGTACAAATTGTATGTGTTTACTATTTACTAAAAAGTCATTTGAATATTTTGAAGCTAATTTGACTGGGTTCTGGCACCAAGTCAAATTAGTTTCAAAATATTCAACAACTTATCTGTATAGTTACCATAAAATTATGATTCTTTTAATTGAGGAATCAAAACATATAAATTGTTTTTGACGCAGAGAAAAAAGTGGGTAGACCCCTCTGTTGCCAATGTTACAGTACATGACTAACATGTTGACTGTCAGATTCATAAAGAAAATAAAAATCTGCTTAGTGACTGCTTTTGAGACAATTTATCACTGGAATAATGATCCCTGTTATGGAGAGCCAGCCATTTCAGTGGTAAAGTTTCAAAAATAGTCTCCTGGCCAGCAAGTGAACATTTATCAAGACCACTGTAGATGTCACTTTTGGTTGACTACCATTAATGAGTTAATTTGAATCTATTAAGCTGTATGTCTTATAGGCTGTACAACATTTGTTGTATACACCTGTGCAAAAGTTAAGCACCACCCTATTTTCACGCACATGCGAGGGTATATTCATGTGCTATGAAGAAAGCAATAGCATAAACATTTATGTACCCATCCATCTTAGTGCAAGAGGTAATAATGCAACTAGAGGAATGCTGATTATGATGGTGGGGAAACACTGTATGTTTTTGTTTGAACTTGAAAACGAGGCCTGAATATGGTTACGTTGACACAACTGACAACTATTGCCCTACAGTTGACACACGTGGCTAGATTGTCATTAATGGTGTCTGAAAACGAAGTTTAACATCTGTGCACGAGTTTGAGACTGTCATTATTAATACCGGGTATATCCACCTTGTGCCTGGATGACGGCCTGGACACGACGTCTCATGCTGGTCACCAACCGACTGATACGCCATTGTGGTATTCGTTGCCATTCAAGATGGAGTGTGTCTGTTAATTCCTGTAGGTTCTGCACAGGAGGATCCCTCCTTCTCACCATGTTTCCCAGAATGTCCCAGATATGCTCAATAGGGTTCATGTCAGGGCTCCTTGCTGGCCATGGTAGGGTTTCGATGGCATTCTGGCGGAGGTATTCATGCACAGCTCTAGCACGATGTGGTCAGGCGTTGTCATCCATGAATATAGGGT
The DNA here is from genome assembly GCA_034401795.1 of Chaetoderma sp. LZ-2023a. Lineage (NCBI taxonomy): Eukaryota > Metazoa > Mollusca > Caudofoveata > Chaetodermatida > Chaetodermatidae > Chaetoderma > Chaetoderma sp. LZ-2023a. Next base: position 59,622,172 of record CM067374.1, on the reverse strand, counting down.
GGGTTCCAGGTGCATGATTTACAAAATGAGGGACCACAACTCTATCCAGTATGGAAACTTGATATCTTTGTCCATTTAGTGTTCCAGGTACAGTCAACAGATCCAGCTTACAATCAAATGAGATGCACCCCCATATCATAACGGAACCTCCACCAAATGGAACTTCTTCCATGATGTTACGTTGGTCATACGCCGTGCGTCTGGACCTCCATACACGAGTTCGACCATCTGTGGCATGAAGCAGGAACCGACTTTCATCGGACCAGTGTACCCGTCTCCAGGATCTCATGTTCCAGTGTCTTCTTTCGTTGCACCACCTCAGACGCTCCTCTTTGTGGTGTGCAGTGAGGAGAGGACGTCTGACAGGTCTCCTAGCTTTCATGCCAGCAGCATACAGTCTCCTTTTGACGGTAGACATTGACACTCTATTGCGCGTTTCCCATTGCTGGCTGAGCACTCTGCTGTTGGTGAATGGAGATCTCCTAACAAGGCGTACTAGGGCTCGATCATCACGGGCAGTAGTCTTCTTCGGTCTTCCAGATCTAGGCCTGTCCTTCACCTCGTTAGTTTGCCCATGTTTTGCAATCAAACGACTGATTACAGTATGGTTAATGTTCAGCTGTCTGCCAATCTCTCTGCATGACATACCAGTGGTATGCATGCCTATGATTTGCCATTTCACACGATCACTTAACCTTCGTCTTGCCATAGCGGTTCACAATCAAGAGCTAATTCTCTCTGTACAAATAAACCACGGTCATGAACACAAAATTCCTAATCTTGTCGCCTAAATCTGTATGTAATGTTCTACACCTCAAACTGGACTTTTACATAACTGAACACGTGTGCTGTTTCCCGCCACGCACGGACATCAAGCGGCGTGAAGTCATGCATGCATGTGCATTTCGTACTTGGAATTTTGTCAGCTAACGCGGGGACAAAAAGTATGGCAGCCTAGTTGTACCATCATGTTTCTACGTTCTATTGTTTTTGCTGGTGCTTAACTTTTGCACAGGTGTATATATGGTCAGACAGGATAAACTAACTGTAGATTATAATGTTGCCATTGTAAATCCCCACTCTTTCATATCTGACCCCTGCTCCTAGGAGGTTAAGCACAATGTATACATCATCACGCAATCTCCAATCACATGGGTAACTTACGTAGCAAGTTTGCTTTAATACCACCAAAAGCTTTTGGATAAGATAGCTTGACTGACGGAATCTTTAAGATATTTAACATTATCATCCACAATCATATGAAGAACACATAGAACACATTGTTGGAATTTCACCAACCAGTTTCGGAGGAGATAGCTTGACAGGTCAGATGGACAATGAACCTTTCCAGTTTACCAATCCATCATATGATGTCATAATCAACTATGTGATGTGTATGATGACGTCATAATCAAAGACGTTGATAAGTATGTCAGAATGCATAATTGATGATGGACTATGCTTTGTTGTACGAATAGTATGTCTTAAATACTACTTAGTAAACATGCTGTTGAATATTTTGAAACTAATTTGACTGAGCGCTGTTGTGTTGTATAGTTTTCTGGAAATTGATAGTCAGGGAGTTTAGGGATCGATTTATCCCAACATGAGCGAGGTAAGGTGTGGTTGGAGATTAGCGAGAGATTGGGGGTGGGGGGGAGAACATAGCTAAAACTTGAAAAGTCCATTGTGTTGATGGAGATGATCACAATATCCCAATGTTTTTATAAGATTAATAAATTAATAATTAACTTTTGTTTTTTACAGTCATATCACACAAACAACTGACTGGGACCATCCAAAAATGGCTGAACTGATGCAGGCTTTGAGTAAGTGCATACCTTATTCCATTGTCTCTATTTTACAAAGGGGGCTGGTTGTGGTGATGGTGGTTTTGGTCATTAGGTTGTGGGTGTGTGTGGATGGGTGTGAGAGATGGAGAGAGACCACAGCTTTGATCAACATTGTTATTAGCTCACATGGCCCAAAGGGCCAAGGGAACTTATACCATGGCTGTCATCCATCTATCCGTCATCCGTCCATCCATCAAATCGCATCTCCTCATTTATGCTTTGACTGATTTCAACCAAATTAGGCTCCAGAACATGTATTCGGTATTGTGATTGCTCAATTTTTCTGGTGGCCATCTTGGATTTTCTGAAAATTAAAAAAAAATCATTTAAAACGCTACTCCTCCAATATAAATGTGCCAACTTCAACGAAACTTGGGTGAACTAATTCTATGCTGGGAGGCTTCAACACTTCTAACGCTAATTCTGATTGGTCAATATTTTCGGCAACCATCTTGGATTTTCTGAAAGAAATTTGTTAAAAGCCTGCTCTTCATTAACCACTCAAGCAAACTCGGTTGTGAGGCCCCTAGAGTGGTAACATATATACAGAGTTTTAAATGGTCTATTTTTTCGGTGACCGTCTTCAATTTTCTGAAAAATGGCGGGACATAATTTAAACCGCTACTCCTCATTAACTGCTTGGGCAATTTCAACCAAATTTGAACGATCTTATGGCGATGGGCTCCGAATTGTTTATTCAGAATTTTGATTGGTAAATTTTTCTGGCAGCTATCTTGGATTCTCCGAAAATTTTCTGCAAATCATTTAAAACGCTACTCCTCCAATAAAAATGGCCCAACTTCAATGAAACTTGGGTGGACTAATTCTCGGTAGGCTTCATATCGTGTTTGTTTTCTGTGCATATGTATTTACATTGTCATGCATTCTAATTGTTCTTTGATCTGTTTTCAGATGAGCTTAACGTTATTCGATTCTCTGCATACAGGACAGCGATGAAGCTTCGAACATTGCAAAAACGTCTATGCTGTAAGACTTCTATAAGAGTATATTTAGTACCTGTTAACAATTTAACCCTCATATCAGCCAAAACTGCTTCTGCAGTAATCTTGAGAAATGTCCATGTGCAGATCAAGAGAAGACTATTTTTGAAAATTTACCACTAATGACTGGCTCGATAACCGAGCCAGTCATTCCAGTGGTAAATTTTCAAAAAAGTTCTCTTAGTCTGCAGATGGACATTTTCTATGAAAAAATTGAAATTTTCTGGAACAAATTCGAGGGTTAAAGGGTTTTAATACTTCAAGCTGCATAAATGTAGAGCAATGTTATTCTGCAATAACAGAATTTTCTCATATCGGAGGCCCTGTACCTCAATTTCAAAGAAACCATTTTGTGAAGTTGTTGAATATTTTTACAGCTATTTGACTGGAAGATTTTGCTTCCATGAGCAACAACAGTTTACAGTTAAATTAATTTCACGGTATTTCAAAGCAGATTCCATATATTGTTTGAGAATCTGAGTTATCTGGTCTATCAGGCGGAAGAGATTTCCTTGAAGAAACATACAAAATGAGGATTCTCGCTCTGCCCTGCCAATTTCTTGCTAAGCTCCACCCACTTTTACACGTCAAGATCGATTTGAAACCAGAATCTAAATTTCAAGCTGATTATACAAGTAATCTGTTAAATATTTTAAAACTAATTTGACTGGGGGCTGGCAGCAATGGCTCCCGGTCAAATTAGTAACCAAATGGTCAACAAGGGGTTTATTAAATTATAAATTTATAAATCAAAGACATACAATTCACACACTTCAGTGGCAGACTTTTTGACTTCATGACAGACTTACATCATTTTGATTGTGAGGTCAGACATCATTTTGATTGTGAGGTCAGACATCATTTTGATTGTGAGGTCAGCTAGCAAGTGACATATTTTGATTGTGACATCAGATACTTGAGTCATAGGTCGGATTCCTTAATTACTGTCCAGTGATGGGGACATATGAATTTAACATGTCCTTCGCTCTGTCTCTGCCTTGGCCTATGCGCATATCAGTCTGGATTTGTTTTATGAGAGTATAACTTTAGAATGAATCTCTGAATTCACTTAGCTCATTTAATGGCCAAGAGAATACTTCATAATTAGCACAGGAATTGATAACAAAGTCAGTCTTTCCAGTGGTAAGTTGAAAAAAAAAACCCAGGCTTTGTTGACCCATAAACTATGCAGATATCTTAGTTTTCTTTAGAAATCTTGTTCATTAAAGGGTTAATATTTGCTAACGTACAGCTCAGAAATAACCTTATATGTTTCCAAAATAAAATAAAATATACTGTTGAGTATTTTGAAAATAATTGGATTGGAAGACTGCTGCCTGAGGCAGTAATGCCTTCTAATCTAATTACGTTCAAAATTTTCAATAGAACATTTCTTTAAGTACTAACTAACATCTTTCTGTTGTTGTTTTTGAAATTTATTTCTATGATATACTGTAGTTTAATGCCTCGTGATAAAAATGAAATAAAAGCTGATGATACCAATTTTCGTTTATTTCTAGTGGACCTGCTAGCTATGGCTACTGCTGTGGACTCATTTGACCAGCATGGTTTGCGTGCTCAGAATGACCGCTTACTAGATGTTCTAGAAGTGGTCAACTGTGTGACATCCATGTATGAGATGACGGCTGAGGCACATCCAAAACAAGTGAACGTTCCTCAGTGTGTTGACTTGGTGCTTAACTGGCTACTCAGGCTATATGACATGTATGTATACTAATCTGTATCAACATTAACTACACTCATATAATCAGTATCTGTGCAGTTAGTTGGAGGTCCAAATTGTTATTCTGTGATTTTTCCTCTGATTAGCAGAGTTATGCCCATTGAACTATATATAATCTTTTTGTTTCTATTGGCTAACTTATTCAGACTGAACAGATAAATTAAGCCGTTAATGCTCAGGATTTGTCATGAAAACTAAAATCTTTGGCTGGTGAATGTTCATTTGCAGACTATTTTTGAAATTTTACCCTTGGGACGACAATTTAAATTGTGAAATTTCAAAAAAATATTCTTCTCACCTACAAATTGAGATTACTCAAGACGAATGCAAACGCTGGTTGTATCTGGCTTAACCATTAAAGGGTTAACCTTTTAACACTCAAGCTGGCCAAAAATGGCTTCTCTAGAGGTTTTGAGCGTAGCATTTCAGATTCCCCTAATTCAATTCCATTTCATTATTTGATAATTTTTGTAATAATGTTACTGTCTAAGACAGCAACATGTTTCAGCAACATTGTTTACAGGATGTACACCAATATATCTTCTAGTGACTCTGTTAGAATGGACCTCTTGCCATCAGCGTAATAATGTATAATATACTGTTAATCCCGTCTATATTGCACTATCGTTCATAGTGCGCACCCCTAAATTTAATCAAAATTGGCCTGAAAAAATGTTGTTTTCGTGTATAGTGCGCAGTAAGATTGAGAGACGTGTGAACGAAAACTGGTAACAAAAAATCAATGACACTGCGTGTCGAATAGGCTTTCCTTATAAAATCTTGTTTGTGGCGTGCGTTACTCTGTTGTTTAATCATGGGAATATCATTCGCCTACACTTTGAGCAAATATGTTGTATTAAACTTTATTGAATGATATAAAAATACAAATATAATTTCCATCAGAACAGGTTAGAATCCGAATTTGATTTGAGCAGAGCTCATTAACATAAATGGTCGTTAGAACATAAAGAATCAGATATTTATTTTGTTTCAATTCATAAAATATGAGTTTTGTGCGCTGATACTTGAGAATAAAATCGATTTTAATTTTAAAAAATTCAAATCCATTTTGGCTCACTCTAACAGTGCCGGTAATTACTTTGATAACTATATCAAAGGCGAGCCCATGAGATTTTGTTCAATCATATACGCAGTAGATGAGTGGTTTCAAGACTCGGTTCTCAGGCAGTGTAGTCAGGTGGTGGGGCAGGGTGGGTGGATTAACGCGGTCAGAAGTACAATAAACAAAGGTGATAGAGCTGACCGCCTGCCGTTTACAAAATCGACAGTGATCAATTGTGGGTATTGTTTGAGTGGGGGTGGGGTTTATATAATATATTATAGTATATCATCATCATAATATATTATAATATAGGGCTATAATCTAGTTTATTCCACTCATTGTTTATTAAATAAATTGAATTATCTTCAATTTGAAATGAATTTCTATTCTCATCCTTTCATTTCTACAGTTACTTCGTCATACCTTGACGGCTGTGACCTTTAACCGTAACCTGTCAATCATAATCATCCTGCCCGCCGATTGGTCAAAACATTGTGCCGTTTAGCACATATAAAACATTCCTTTCTATATCTATGTAAATGCTAGATCACCTTGAAAAACATCGGCTCTATCATTCTTTTTTTAACACATTTATGTCCATATCTGTGTAGTAATCTATGGATTCTAAACCTCTCTGTTCAACTTGGGAAGACAGAAGTAACCTCCCTTTATAGAAATAAATTAGAACAAATTACAGGAAGTAATGGCGTTGTAAAAAAGTTAAATGATGGTTTATTTGATAATTTTACAACACTATATGGTATTTAATAAAGGTATAACACAATATTTAGACAGTAGTAAGACATTTTAACGATCTAGTTGAGATAGTACCATTATAGACATGTTAGAATGCGATCAATCATATTTCAGCCCTGAATTTTGCGATTCTGAGGGAAAAAATGTGACAAATATTTATCTTTGTATATAGTGTGCAGTAGCTTTTTTTAACATGTAATTTGAGCAAAAAAGTGCGCAATATACACAGAATTTAACGGTACTATGAATCTGGATAGTAATTTTTAATAGGGAGATCCATTTCTAGTTATGCCCCGCCCATTTCTAACTTTCCACTTTCCATGTGTCATGGAATCTATTTGAAATTTTGAAGCCTGAATTCCCAGAATATGCATTTCAAGGTAACTATACATGTAAGTTGTTGAATATTTTGAAACTAATTTTACTGGGGACTGTTGCAGAACCAGCTCCCTGTCAAATTAGTTTCAAAATATGCAACAGCATGTTCATTAAATAGTAGACGTACAACGCTTAGTCCATCATCAATTAAGCGTCCATGATGAACTTATATACGTCATTCATGAGATCATCCTACACGTCACGTAGTAGATTATGACATCATATGATTGATGGATAAACTGGAAAGGTCCGTTGAGTGACAGACTGGATTCCTCCATTCCAGCCATTCTCATTCGCATTTGATGGAATTATAGGCTCTGAAAATAAATGTTTGATCAGAGTGTTGACCAGATTTCAGCAAAAGACAGAATTATGATGGCATTTATATTGCTTATCATTGATTATTTTGAGAATTAATTTTGTTCCTCAAGTTTCATCATAGTTCCTGAAATCTGGTGCCAGAGAATGCAGTGATAAATGCATACTCGCCTATACATGGGAGATAACTCATGCCTGGACGTGATTTTAAAATTTTTATAATTCAAGTTTGCTCACAAAAGCTATATTGTTCCATGAAATTATACAAGGCCATAATATGTGACCAGAGATTTTGAATATTTAAATATCTGTTTCTCTTTTATACTGTACAGTAGGCGTGGTATTAGGTGATTTTTCACCCTGTTCGGGCAGGGTGTGGGGAGCTGAATGGCTTCCGGACAATAACTCTTAAGATTTGAATTAAATCCGAGAAAGAAACCTAGTGATTATATCGACGATGAGAACGGCTACATAGATTTATTGGACTATTTCTAAGGAGACCTCAAAATCTATGATGATTCTAAATACTATATGGACACCAGCTGCGTCAGTCTAAAACTTATAAATCCATTGGAGCTTATCTGAGGAATAAAGTTCTCGAAACCTATGCGTTTCATGCTGATTCTACATCCAAAAAATGACCATCTGTTTGAAATGTTATAGGTCCATTGGGATATGTCTGTAGAAGAAACTCATCAAAATGGATGATGATCCTAAATCCAATATGACTGCCATTTTAAATATTGGTTTCTGTGTGCTAACTATGCTATCAGCTGTCAGCTTGAAACGTGAACGTCCATTGCGGTAGGTGTGGGGGAAAAACTGATCAAAACCAATGGCAAATCTTTAGAATCCAGTATGGTTGCCATCCATGAATAGTGATGAGCTGTGGTATTGTGGTATATATGTTAAGTATAAAATTAGATAGTTCTCTTTCTGAATGCACGTTCAGGGACAGGATAGTATGCAGCTCTCTGGGCTCTTGTTAACCCCTCGTGTCAACGGTGCCCCAAAGCACTCCAAGTGCTACACATATCAATTAATCTTTAACAGACTAAATCTTTTCCAAGAAGATTAAAATTAAATTTGCAAAAATAATTCTTTTCTATTGCCCTGCAAATGGACATTCCACATCACCACTACAGATGCTGTTTTTGGTGGTCCAGACTATTGGATCAATGGTTAAGAAAATCAAAAATTCAGTCTAAATGTAGTATTTTTGAAAATTTACCACTAGAATGACTGGCTCGATTACCGAGCCAGTCATTCCAGTGGTAAATTTTCAAAAATAGTATTCTTTTGGCCTATAAATGGAGGTTTCTCAACACCACCGCATAGGCCTTTTGGCCAGTTTGACAATTAAAAGTTTCACTTGACACAAGCGGGGTTAACATATGAGTGTGTATATACCTTCCATTCCCATACAATTCTCAATATACTTTCCATATCTGCTTATCTTGTTTTTATTTTTTTTTTTGCAGAGATCGTACAGGAATTATACGAGTATTGTCCTTCAAAGTGGCTATTATTTTATTATGTCAAGCACACTTAGATGAAAAATACAGATGTAAGTGTTATACTCAGTCAGACTTTCATGGTTTCATACCTAGTGTATTTAGCTTGGTAATTCTCAAACTTGTTGAAGAAATTTTTAATTTTCTTATTGAAAATGCCCATTTTCAGACTAAGAGAAGATGATCTTTGATAATTTATCAATGGGATTGCTGACTCGGTTAATGAGTCAGTCATTCCAGAGATAAATTTTCAAAAATAATCTTTTCATGGGCTGAAAATTGACATTTTCAATGAGAAAATTAAAAATTTCTTGGACATTTTTCATAATCACATTAAATGGACATTTTTCAAAACCACAACTGAAATTGTAAAGTGTTAAAATAAAGAATTTGTTATGAATCTGTCCATAATATTAAAAAGACTAGAGATGTAAGTATTGGAAACTGTTACTGCTTACGACAGCAACAGGTTTCAGTCAAATTAGTCTCAAAATATTCAACAGCTTTCCTGTGTTGATGTCTTGGGAATTGTGACACTGAATTTTAAAGAGTTAAAGTCAAGACTTTGCTATTCATCTGTCCATAGCATTGAAATGACTATATCATACTGAATTCACAGACATTCTCTATTGCTCTCAGACTTAGTATGGAATCAGCTGAACATTTTGAAAACAATTGAGACATCAACAACTTTAACTCTATTGCCTAATCCGGCCAAAAATGGCCTCCACAGCGGCCTTGAGAAATGTTCATTTGCAGACCAAGAGAAGTTTATTCTTTGAAAATTTACCACTGGAATGACTTTATCGATAACCTAGCCAGTCATTCCAGTGCTAAATTGTCAAAAATTATCTCTTAGTGTGCACATGAACATTTTCTCTTAGAAAATTTGAATTTTTTTAAAAACAAATCTGGGCATTAAAGGGTGGAATCAAATTGTCAAACTAACCAGCCATAGTTTTACCTTAATAAAAGATTATATAATTTGTATATGTTTAAATTTGTCTTGATTTTCAGTTTTATATCGCTTAATCGCTGACACGAATGGGTGTGCTGATCAGAGAAAGTTGGCGTTGCTGTTGCATGATTGCATGCAGATCCCGCGACAACTTGGCGAGATCGCAGCATTTGGTGGCAGTAATATTGAACCTAGTGTTGCTAGCTGTTTCAAATTAGTAAGTAAAACTTTAACCCTTTAATCTTTGCATTTGTTCAAGAAAAATTTCAATTTTCCTATAGAAAATGTCCCTTTGCAGACTGAGAGAAGACTATTTTAGAAAATGTATCACTGGGAGCCAGTCATTCCAGAGGTAAATTTTCAAAAATTGTCCTCTTGGTCTGCAAAGGGACATTTCTCAGGACTACTGCAGAAGTAATTTTTTACTGATATGAGTAGTAAATGATTAAACAACAGTTAACAAAGTAGATTGTAGTTAATTGTGTATTAACCATTTAATGTTTAGATTTGATCAAGAATATCAAAAGATTTGCTTATTCAATGTTCATTTGCAGACCTAGAGAAGCATATTCTTAAGCAATTACCACTGGAATACCTGGCTCCGTTATCACGCCAGTCATTCCAGTGGTAAATTTTCTAAATAGTCTTCTCTTGGCCTGCAAATGGACATTCCTCAAGACGACTGTAGAGACCGTTTTGGCTGGCTTCAGCATAAAAGGGTTTAAGGTGTGATAAATATTGTTTGTTTTGGTTAAACATTTTATTTTGATAACCGGCTTCATAGGTGATGATATCTTTTAAAACCAATTCTGCAACTTGTAATGAGGCAAAGGGTGCTACATAGTAGATTTCCAGGGGAAATGGATTCTGTGAGATTCACGTTCCCTCGATAGATCGAAAAGTTGACCCTATTGCAGGGTAGTTTGGAGGGACTACTTAAGATGGCCCTGTTAACCATTTAACCCTCATATCAGCCAAAAACGGCTTCAGCAATGGTCTTGGAAAATGTCCATTTGCAGACCAAAAGATTATTTTTGAAAATTTACAACTGGAATGACTGGCTCGATAACTGACCCAGTCATTCCAGTGGTAAATTTTCAAAAATATTCTTCTCTTGGTCTGCAAATGGACATTTTATATGAGAAAATTAACATTTTCTTGAACAAATTTGGGGGTTAAAGGGTTAATACCCAATAGTGTCCCACTACTGTGAATTGTATTAGTTTTGTGGTAGAAATCAAGTGGAAGCAATTTCATGGTATTGCGCTGAATGCTGGAGTCCTCAATCCGATTAAGATGTTTTGTTTATGGTGATATGATAGAACATAAACTACAACACCATGGATATGGTGTTCCTCGGTGCTATTGTGCGTCTACAGTCTTGCATGTTCCCAGATGTGCTTCAGAGCGCATCATCTGTAGAATAATTATCTTCACTATTATAGACCATAAGGTGTTGTGATCGAGTCAAGGATGCTAGTTCCTGTAACTTATGCTCTTTATACTCACTCAGTTTGAGTCTGTGTCTACAACATATATGTTGTTGCTGGCTATCTGCCATAATCCACTCATGTTAGCAATGGACCTTTCCATTGTTAGCTATGCCCCGCCCATCACTAGCTAAGCTCCACCCACACCTCGCCGTGTTGGGATTGATCGATCCCCGAATGCCCTAGCTATCAATTTCCTGAAAACTATACAGGGAAGCTGTAGAATATTTTGTAACTGATTTGATTGGGTGCTGTTGCTGCCTATGGCAGCAACAGCACCCAGTCAAATTAGTTTCAAAATATTGAACAGAATATTTATTAAATAGTAAAAGCAAACAATTTGTACAACAAAGCATAGGCCATCTTCAAATATGCGTTCATGACGTACTTATCGACGTCATTCATTATGATGTCATTGTACACACCACGCAGTTCATTATGACGTCATATGATGGGTGGGTACTCTGGAAAGGTGAATTATCTGCAATAGAATCAATGAGTTCATGGTCTGTAGTCCACAGATGTCTTCCATTGTCCACTTGGGAAGCAGTTAGGTCACTATAACTCGTTGATTTCCACAATTGTCTGCAGTAGTTTTCATTAGTGTTACTTTTGTATTACACAATGACCATATATCTCCAGTTCTCCAGATTAGTTTGCTGCCCCTTTAGCTTGTTTTAGCATGAACATATGTCGTCAATAATAGAGCAAATCATTCAAGTTGATGTTTTTCTTTATGTTCAATATGGTTCATATCAAAACAGTTTGTGTCTAGTGGCTTTCTAGGCATTGTTTTACTTTTAGCTGGTGTCTTTGTTGTTTGTAGACAGTTGTACAACTTATACTAGTTTGCCAGAGGCTATCTGATCAAGACCAATGTTTAGGATTCCTATTCTACCGAAGAACCATTTCTTGTGTTAATATTTGAGATACAATCCCAGACAGACATACAGGCTGGCAGGCAGATAAGCATAAATGACAGCACCTTTATCCGTAATTTTCTACACTAGGTTGATAGTGGAGGGAGAATAGTTTCCTATTGTTATGCTGATGTATTTCTTCTGTTTGCAGTCTGAGAAGCCAGATGAAATCCAGGCATTCCATTTCTTGGACTGGATCCGGCATGAGCCTCAGTCGCTTGTCTGGATGCCTGTGTTATATCGTCTATCCAATGCTGAGAATGTCAAGCATCAAGCTAAATGTAACATTTGTAAAGATTGCCCCATTGTGGGCTTAAGGTAGGAACTACAGCGTCTGCTTTCCAATTACATAAATAATCTAATAACCTTTTCACCGATACATTCCTCATATCTCAATCTCAGGCCAAAGAAACGGGAAAGCTGTTGAATATTTAGAAATTAATCTGACTGGAAGTCATTGCTGCCTTAGTCTAAATTAGTTTCAAAATATTTAACAGAATGTTTATTAAATAGTAAATACATACAATTCGTACAACAACCCCTTAGTCCATCTTCAATTATCTACGTCATTCATTGAAACTGGAAAGTTCCATTGGCAGATACAGCTTGCATATTTCACTTTCAGATGAGTTCCTTTGTTATATATCACAATAATTTGCTTTCGCCGGTTGTGTGTTCGATTCCCAGTCAATGCCAAAATACTGTAATGCCACAACTACTTGTATAAATAATTTGCTTTTGAACATTACATGAATATTGTGTACTTGTGCTGCTGTATAGAGATAAATATGTATCATGAAAGTTTTTATGACTGCTTTCTTCCAGGTATCGGTGCTTGAAATGCTTCAATTTCGACATGTGCCAGAACTGTTTTTTCTCAGGTCGCCATGGAAAGGGACATAAAGTTACACATCCTATGCAGGAATACTGTCAATCTGTGAGTCTAATTCACTCTTCCATGTGCCCCGATGACTGATAATAATCATATCTAATGCTCAAGCCGTTCAAAACCTACTTTTGGTGGAGTCTTGAGGAACGTCCATTTGCTGGTCAATGGAAAACATCTTTGAAAATTTAGCACTGGAATGAATGCCTTGATAAACTGAGTTAGTCATTCCAGTGGTAGATTTAAAAAAGTCTTCTGAATCTGCAAATAAACATTCACTAAGTTTATGCCATGGCGACTGTCATCCGTCTGTCGGGCATCTGTCCATCAAATGGACCGATTTCAATTATAATTGGCATGAAGCATCCTTATGAGATCCAAGTTTGTTCAAAGGAAGCCGATCTGCCAATTTGGTCAGCAGCCATCTTGGATTTGGGCCGATTTTTAGAAACGTCTTTAAAAATCTTCTGAAACTATCATCTAGTTTTCTGACCATTAAAGGGTTAATCGATTCATAGATGATCCCTTTTAAAGCTTCACTGGTCAAGCTGGCCAAACCCGATCTTTTCAATGCCAAGAAAAGATTTTTTCCAATTCATCACTGGAATGCCTGGCTCGATAAATGAGAGCTTGTCATTCCAGTGGGAAATGTTCAAAAATATCATTCTGTTTGTTGAAAATGGCCATTAGCTAAGCAGAAATGTCAATTTTCTTGACAATGCTTAACCATTAAAGGGTTAAAAATTACATTGTTGATTGTTGGCGGCTACTCAAAATCTCTTCATATCTCAATTTTACAGATACTGTACAAGAATGATGGCAAAATAAGTGGAAAGAATTTCATCAAATATTTTAAAATAATTTAGCTTTTGGAATTAACATCTTGATGTTTTGCTATTTTAGACAACCTCAGGGGAAGACATGCGTGACTTCACAAAGATGTTCAAAAATAAGTTTAAATCTAAGCGCTACTTTAAAAAGCACCCTCGCCTTGGCTACCTGCCCGTCCAGACAGTATTAGAGGGAGACAGCTTAGAAAGGTATGTATTTAGTCTATGTTCTGCTACTATGCCCTATCATATATACCAGTGTAATTAAGCATGTGTACAAGAGGATATGTGGAAAAGGATTAACCAGTAGTGTTGTGTGTCCATCGGTAATGGCAACATGGACAACACTAAGATTTTCCATTGCATTGGGGTATTATGTAATGCCGCCAGTAGCTGGTGGTCATCTTGAAAATTGGCTTCTGCATGATAACTCCGCTACCGTTTATTGGATCCCTTTGAAATTTCATAGGATGATTGGACTACATCTGAGGAAGAACCCTATCAAAATCGATAATGATCCGAAATCCAAGATGGCTGCCAACCACCAGTAGCCATCTTGAAAATTGATTTCCGCATGATAACTCTGCTATCGTTTATCGGATCGCTTTCAAAATTCAGGGGATGATTGGACGAGGTCTGAGGAAGAAACCTATCGAAACTAACGGCCATCTTGAAAATTGGTTTCCGAACGATAACTCTAATTTTGTTTAGTGGATCGCTTTGAAACTTCATAGGATTCTTGGACAAGAAGAAGAAACATATCCAATTTGTAGATGATCTGAAATTGAATATGGCCGTCAGCCACCGGCTGCCATCTTGAAAATTAGTTTCCGTTTAGTGGATCGCTTTGAAACCTCAGAGGATGACTGGTCTAGATGTGAGGAAGAAGTCGCTATTTTCTAATAGTCATCATGGCAGGGTATTATGCGCCGCTTGCAGAGTTATTGTGCATCTTGTAAAATAAAGAACATCCGACTATGATCAATACAGTCAATATTGCAACCTTATTCCCTCCCTCCCTCCCTCCCCACCCACATAAACATATGGGAATGCACATATTCACTCACACAGGTACATGCACAGATTGATGCACAACTGCCAGCACCCACACCACAAGCTGAATCACACTGGACACACAGTAATGTATTCCAAGACAACATCCTATGTCTGGAAGCTTAATCCTTTGAAGGACCAGTCTATGTGAAAACACATTTGTGATATACAAATTGTCTGTTGAATATTTTGAAGCTGATTATGGTAGCAACCGGTTTCCATCAAATTATTTTAAAATCATCAATCTGGAACGCGTTATCGGCAAATAGGTCAGTCAGTCAAATTAATGTTTCTTCATATTGCTTTGTAGTACTAGTAGAGGTGATGATATACTAAGTCAATGTTCTTAATTGAACTTTGCTAAGTAAAATAAGCTATTGTGATACCCTGCGCATTGTCCGGCGGCGACGGTGATGGTGACGTCGGCTGTAGTGATGGCGCCAGCGGCAGCCAATTAGTGTTTATATATCATGTTCGCTTGATCATGCTGTACCCAAACTTGGACACATGCGTCCTTATTATGACATGATGATCTTTGAGTTGAAAGGTCAGACTGGTAAAAAGTTAGTTTTTTCAACATTAACATTTTCTGTTTAGCTCAATTTATCAGTTCATATCTCATGTTTGCTTAATGATATTGGACCCAGTGTTGCCCACAACATCTGATTTTTGTGGGGTCCCAGGGACCCCACACTCAGATTTGGGGGTCCCACTGTAAAATCTGGGGTCCCATGGGCTCCTCATCTGAAATATGGGGGTCCCATGTTTTTTTCTTAAAACAAACACAACACATTGATCTAATTATAAAGCACTTTATTAAACATGTTGAAAGCACTAGTTATGACATTGTGTAAATAATGTTAATGTGTATATAGAGAATATTAACTATGCATAGTTTAATAACCTTTAGCGCTTAACACTTTTGGCCACTATTGTAGATCACCAAAATACCTATTTTTGAAAGTTTAACACTGGAATGACTGGCTCTAAACAGTGCCAGTCATTCCAGTGGTAAATTTTCAAAAAAATGTATTCTGTGATCTACAATCGTGGCTAAAATTGATGTATTGAAATGGCCATTGTATATTTAATTAATGGCATTTGAACTGCATATCAATAAACAATAACTTAAAGCACTGTACTTGTTTGTTGGCTGATAAACCAACCAACCTACATTGACAACCTTGTATGATTAACATTTCCAAAGACCACTATATTAGTAATTAGCTAAGACCACTGCATTAGTTTTTCTATAAAACCCTAACTTGACTTTGGACGAATTGAAAAATTACGAGTACCTGTGGCGAGTTTGCTCAAGGACGACTTAACCTACTTCGATATAATGCGCACGTATTTTTTTATAATGTAACTGGAATGACTAAATATAGTGGAGTACATAGGCTAAGATCAGACAAAACAATAATTTATCAAAAATAATCTGTATAAATCAGATTAAAATGCGTAATTAGTGAAAATATATCAGCCAACAACCTGATATGTCTAATTCATAGGGAGTAACTATGTAACGCGATTGCTGATTGGTTGAAGCATAGATAACGCATTAGCGTGTATCCAATAAGGACGCTTGTATCAGGGAGCTTTGAGCTATACGCTGTTTGGAAAAATGTCGATATCGTTGAACATCGTTGCTGGGATGAGCTTTTGAGTTGAGAAATTGGGAACACCTAACAATCGAGTATTGTTAAACATTATAAACACTAATCCATCAGTCAATCAATCAGC
The DNA here is from genome assembly GCA_034401795.1 of Chaetoderma sp. LZ-2023a. Lineage (NCBI taxonomy): Eukaryota > Metazoa > Mollusca > Caudofoveata > Chaetodermatida > Chaetodermatidae > Chaetoderma > Chaetoderma sp. LZ-2023a. Next base: position 59,605,665 of record CM067374.1, on the reverse strand, counting down.
CGCTATTGCTAAATAAAAGACGGCTTATAGTGCGTATTGATACCGTTATTCAAACAGCAATACACAGACACCGCCGCTAATCCGTCAAATGACCATTCAAATGTAAAAGATATTACAATATCTTCCATATATTCCTTCATCCATTTAGATACTTTGATAAGTAAATGGAAAAACATATTTCGCCTGTAAGTCGTTGCTGCTTTAGGCAAGTAGGCATGCGCAAATTAATTTCAAAATATTCAGCATATTAGTTATAACAACTTTGTGATCTGTCCAATGTTCTGAGATGTGAAACGATTAAGACGCCCAGACACGTTTGTATACGCTTGATCAGTTGTATTGAATTTCTCAAGCATGAGTTTCTCTAGAGGGAGATTCCGCTGTTATCCAATCAAATACTGACGCGTCACACTGACGTTTAGCACAACAGACAGAAACATGGCGGGTATTTTTTGCAATTTGTAGGCCTAACAAGGCGACTAACATCGGGCTTGTAAACTCATTAGTTATCAAAATTGGATCAAATAGAATACTAAGGATGATTTGGGGATTGTGTTTACAATTAAATGTGGTGGTTGAATCTGATTTATGGGCATTAACAATTTTGAGTTGTGCAAGAAAACATACAACAAATCATAGTCTTAAACAACACAGTAAGTTTGTTTTTATTGAACACACAATGCATTAGGTATATTTCTTAAAGTAAAAACATGCACAAATAAATATACACACACGATAATATAATCGATAATTAAGCACACGCAAAGTTACCAGTTTCTGTTACACTTTTTCACTGCATCCCTCGTGCGTCCTCGGGGACGCAAAGTTACCAGTTTCTGTTACACTTTTTCACTGCGTCCCTCGTGCGTCCTCGGGGACGCAGAGGGTTAATTTTTATGCGGCCCTCTGCCATTTAAATGCGTATATACGCGCAAAAGGACGCATAAGGGCAACTCTGACTGGACCCAAATTTAACTTGGACTTATGCTTCTGTGTAATGACAGGGCATCACACAATGACTGGGGTCAAATGTCAAGGTCCTATAACCTTAGTAAAACATTTTTTTCAAATTTAACATTGTGCCTTTAAGCTCAGCTAATTGCATTTCATATCTCATCCTTGTTTAAACATACTGGACCAAACGTTGGACACATACTTCGTTATAATGATAGAGCATCACACAATGACATTGGGGGTGGGGGGGGGGGGGTAAAAGGTCAAGGTCACTGTAACATTGCTGATAACTTTTCATTTCAATATTACCATTTTGCATTTACCTCAGCTAGCAGCTGTCTCATCTCTGACTAAGCATACTGGATCCAACATAGGACAAATACTTATAATGAGAGCGCATGACACAATGTCCTTCGCGGTGAATAGGTCAAAGGTCAATATCATTGTGATATTGGTAAAGGACTCGGAAAGCCCAACTTGTTAGTAGTTCATATGTCATATTTGGTTAATCATCTAGGACCAGAATATGAACATATGCTTCCTTATAATGAGAAAGCGTGACAATGTCCTTCTGCGTCAAAAGATCAAAGGTCGAGGTCATTGTGTTCGTGGAAGAAACTGGCTTTTCAATATTAACATTTTATGTTTAACTCAACTTCACTATTGATATCTCATGTTTACTTAATTGTACTCGAGCCAAAGTTGAGCGCATGCTTCTTTATAACGAGAGTGAATCAGACATGACTCCTTGGAACCAAAAGGTCAAAGGTCATTGTGTCTATGCTAAAATCAATGGGGGTGTTTCAACATTAACATTTTGCATTTTACTCATCTTTTCAGTTTATAATCTCGTGTTTGGTTAACCTTTTCACCGATGCATTCCCTATATCTCATTTTCAAGGCAACCATACAGGAAAACTGTTGAATATTTTGAAATTAATTTGACTGGAAGCCATTACTGACTTCCAGTCAAATTAATTTCAAAATATTCAACAGAATAATTTTATATCGTAACGAATTTACTTTTTCAGGGATTTGTCGGTGAACTGGTTAAGCATACAGGGCTCAGTATATATCTGCTAGATATGGTATGAACGGGAGATAGGGAATAAGGAGTTGATACATGACAACTAAACTGATCACTTCTAGGCTTAATAGCTCTCTCCCTTAAAGTCATATTTCTGTGAAGTCAGGTTGGATAATAATTAAAGCAAACCGATACTTTATTGTAACCTTCCATTATCATGGCCTCACTTTCCAATTATGTACACAGTTTATTGAAGAATATCTGAAATAACTATATAACTGTGTCTAGTGATGTTGCTATTGTGAATCTATTGCTCCCATACACGCGTTTGTGTGTCTAGGAGAATCTACAACTGTCTTGCCTTTATCTATGCCATGTATAGGGAATAATATCTGCCTGATGTCATGTCCCTGGGGAGATTATCCTTCATTAATTCTAGATCAAACCGTCTGGTCTGATTCCTGTATATATTGATTTCGCTGGTTCTATTAATCATTGAACTGCGCAGCTAAGGGACGGAAAGGTTAGCGTGGCATCCATGCCAGTGTCTGTCTAGTGTTTAAATTGGTAATGTTTTCCCTGGACATATGAGCTAATTAGACTCGATCACATTCGCAGTCCAATCCCATCATTTGGACGCATTCACATACATATCCGTTGAGATTTACCTTTGTGTAAAACTGTATGCGTTGCCTTTTTGTCATGTGACATCATCCGCATGCGACATGAATTAGACAATGCTATGCATTAACCCTTTAATTGGCAAGCTGGTCAAAACCGGCCTCTGCAGTAGTCTTGAGGAATGTCCATCTGCAGGTAAAGAGAAGAGTATTTTTGAAAATGTACCACTGGAATGGCTGGCTCGATAATTGAGCCAGTCCTTCCAGTGGTAAGTTTTTAAAAATACTCTTCTCTTTACCTGCTGATGGGCATTCAACAAGGAAATACTTTTGACCAGTAAAGGGTTAAAGGATAACCTGGGCAATGTTATTGGGGATATATGGCATTACATATTTACATAGTTTATTACATATATAATGTTATGAATGCTGGGTCCAATATAGTGCATAAGTGTACCAGTGAGACATGTTTCATCTGACTTCCTTCCCATAAGATAGCTTCAGAATTGTTAGTTACATGGAGTGACATAACATTTAGTAGATCAAAACATTGTAACAAAAGATCGGTTGGGATTGTGTTTCAATGAAATTTGTCCATATTTGCCAGAAATATCTCACCTGAAATTAAATCTTGAGGCTCATTTAAAAAATTTAGATTCTGGAGGTAATTTTACAAATAATAGAGGGATACATTTCTAGCTAAGCGATGGCCACCGTTACACACATTTGTATCGATTTTAACACTTGGAACACTAATTTCTGAAGTTCAAGATAAGATTATGCTACGCCGTTGAATATATTTATTTCAGTCAAATTAGTTTCAGAATATGTAACATACTGTTTATTAAATGGTAAATTCCTCAACAATTCATCATCTATAGGTCAGACACTTTCGACTTAAGAAATACTAAAAATATGAGTTTTCCACACTTTTTCATACTCCTTCAAGATATTTAAGAGAAAATCGGTACATCGCTTTAGTATAAGGAGTTACAGAGCAAGGTCTAGTTTCAAACATTTTCGTCAAATTTTCATGGAGTTATGCCCCCTTTCGACTTATGAAATACGAAAAATATTAGTTTTCCACACTTTTTCTCACAGTCTTTGAAGATATTCAACTAAGAATTGGTACGTTGCTTTGTTATGAGAAATTGCAGACCAAGTTCGAGTTTTAGGACTTTGCGTAAATCTTTGGTGGAATGACATCCCCTTTCGACATGAAATACAAAAAATATCCATTTCCACATTTTTTTCGCACTCCTTCAAGGGATTCAACTGAGAGTTGGTAGGTTGCTTTATTATAGGGAGTTACAGAGCATGTTCGAGTTTCAGACATTTTCATAAATTTTCCATGGAGTTAATGCCCCCTTTCAACTTACAAAATACAAAAAAATATTAATTTTTTTCATAACCCTTAGAGATATTCAACTGAGAATTGGTACATTGCTTTGTTATGAGAAATTACAGATCAAGTTCGAGTTTCAGGCGTTTGCGTCAATTTTTGATGGAGTTATGTCCCCTTTCAACTTATGAAATACAAACATATCGGGTGTCAAGACTTTCCTTCTCCTTCACCATATATAACTGAAACTTGGGTTATTGCTATGTTATGAGAAGTTACAGATTAAGTTCGAGTTTCAGCTGCTTCTGTCAATTTTAATGGAGTTTTTGACTGTCAATCTCTAAAGATTTATATCACCAGGTAGAGGACATGTATTGTAAAGCAATACTTACAGAATGCTTGTTATACATGGTTACACAATTTTCTGTGTTTAATGTTCATATGAACATTAACCCTCGCCACTTAGATGTCAATATTCTATCTTTTACTACACCAATTGCAAAGAAACTGGTGTACATTTTTCAACAAGTTTGGTGGATGATGTTACTGTCTATAATGATGTTGCTGTTTATGATGATGTTGCTATCATAGACAGCAACATCTTCCATCAAATTTGTTGAAAAATGAACACCAGTTCATCTTTTAATTTAATTTGAAAATTTAAAATTTTGACATCAGAGTTGTAAGGGTTACCCACAGAAAATACATATAAACATGTACAATGTGGACCATTTGTCTATCATTAATTTAGTGTTTGCATCACAGTACAAATTTAGGCTTTAGAGCTCAGTCTTCTGTGTTTACACATTCTATAGTATGGCTTTCTTGTTGGGCGATATCATGGAGGTCTTTGTTCTAGCATTTAGTGTGCTGTTTCAAGCTTAGACTCTGCAGTAGTCAAGAATTTTCAATGTGATTTTGCATAATGTTCATAGCTTCAGTAGGGAGGATACATCACGCTTTCCCCTTGCCCTGTCCTAAGCGATACAATGTTGTACCATCATCCAATGGTCTATGCAATACCATGCCATCTAGCAATCCAAATATTGCAACACTGCCGTGGATGATGTGTAATGTACTGAAAAATGAAATGGGCTCGACATGTTGGACACCATCTTCCTAATTATATAAGAGGACTCCAACTTGTACATGTACAGAATTGTCCCATCTCAAATATGGCGGTTGACAATCAGCTGTGGAATTAGTGTACACTGCATTGGTCAGTAATTTGTGGTTGTTATCATCTAAGTTTCTTAACCCGTACCACTGTGATGTCAAAATTCTGTTTTTTATTGGTACGATAGTGAAGAATGTGGTGTACATTTTTCAACAATTTTGGTGGGCGATGTTGCAGTCTATGACAGCACCATCTTCAACCAAATTTGTTGAAAAATGAACACCAGTTCATTTTTTAATTTAATTTGACAATTTAAAAGTTTGACATCGGATTGGTAAGATTGAAAGATATTTGTCCTCTGCCCTTTGTAACACACTACCCACATCTCAAGCCTGTGCCACTTACAGATAGGTGTGACAATTTGATTAATGGCCTGCTCCATCATTGTTCCACCATTTTCTAGGTGAATATGGCAAACACTACATGTAAATATGAAATAAGCTACAATTTGACAATCAATCTTACTGAAAGTTGTTGCTGTCATTACAGCAAGAACAAGTTTCAATCAAATTTCTTTCCAAATTGTCACTAGGTTCTCTGCGGTATATAATGGACAGCATTTAAGCCGATGCTGCTGTCATTGTCGTGCTTCGGCACACAGGACTACAATCATTCATGCTTAGATCTCTAGAGAAATCACATCTATGTATTGATTATTTCTCTTTCCGTTGTCATTGTTAGTGTCCTGCATTCTTAGTTTCCTCTGTAGACAGAGGCAGAAAGCTGCTTAGTTAGCAGTATACATGGACAGGGCAAATGTGGTTGTGGAGACACTAACAGAGGAACTGTGTTTGCGGAGAATCACTAAATAATTTAAATCTGTATTTCCCATAGATTGAAATTGTGTTCAGTTCTGTGCACTGATTGGGGTTTAGTTGCTTTAACCCTTTCACAGATGAATCTTGGTAAAAGTATATTTTTTACGATATAAAGTTTATTTCATCAAATATTTTGAAATCAATTTGACTGGAAGCCGGTGCTGCATAAAGCAGTAACAGCTTCCAATTAAATTAATTTCAAAATATTCAATAATTTACCTGTCTGCTTGCCTTAGATATGAGATATGGGGAATTCAATGGTGAAAGGTTTCATATGCTAATTTTAATTCTGATTTTTTATTAACTCTCTTTACCCCTCACTGACCAGAAATTACAAATTCTTTAAGAGGCAAGGAATATTATGTTGAACATTTGGAAAATAATTTGACTGGGATTTAACATGTTCCAGTCAAATTATTTTCAAAATATTCAACCGTTTAACCTGTATAGTTGTCTTGTAATTGACATACTGGAAATTCAACAGCTAACGGGTTAAGCTTTGCAATGTATGCTATGCTGTGTTATTATTCGTCAAATTTCCCCCCAAAAATCGTGATTTGCCCATATTAGTTTTAGCAGACTAGAACCAGTGTCAGTGTCTGTTCATAATGACTTTCCCAAACGCATCTTCAGCATAGCTAGATATTAAGCACAATAATTATTGTTGTAAACTATGCTTTCACTTGTAATTGCTGCTGCCTAAGGTGGAAACATCTTTCAGTCAAATTGTTTTCAATTTAAGCAGTGTAGGAATAGCACATAGTAAATGCCATGTGTGCGCGTATACCACGTGTGTGCGTAAAGCCAATTTGTTGACTCCGTATTATTGATTTTGGAGCAGACTTGACTAACCGTTATTCAATAACAGACAACACTTGACATTCATGCGTTCCTGTGAGTCATGAGCTGACTAATGCGGCGTTAGATTCCGGCTCTGACATCCATATTAGCCAAGCGTGTTTTAGCTAAGGATTGTGTATTTTTGTGGGCAACATCAATCTAATATTGGAATAATTCTACCAATTATTGCACACAAACAGCCATATCCGTAACAATTCTCTTCACCCTGCGTGATACTATTGGGAATTATAAACACGGAAGACGGATTCTCTTCAGCCTGCGTGATACTATTGGGCATTATAAACACGGAAGACGGAATTATCAGCTAACATAGGAATTTCCTGTAATCATATACTTGTGATATTTTGCACCCATGGTGGTTACATTTCCTCCCAAAGGGAACAGTATGTGTAATTTATCTGATTCTGGCTATTTCAGCCCGTGTCCCTCACCACAGCACAGCATCTCACAGGATATGCACTCACGCCTTGAACTCTATGCATCCAGGTAAGCTGTCTGTCTGTCTGTCTGTGTCTGTTACATTTCATCTGCCTCCGTCTTGACTTTGGGTGTGGATAGTAGCTGTCTGTCTTCCAATTTTCCATCTCTCTCTCTGTCTCTCTCTCACCATCTCTCAATTTCTCTGTATCAGTCTGTTCAAGTGTCGACCCTGCAATCTGTCTATCTATCTGTTTATCCATCCATCCCAAACTATCTATCACTAAATATCTAGCTCAATTTATCTCATAAATAAGCTTATATTTCATTCCATAACAATCATTAAATAAATACATATAATTTTATCTCCCACTAGTATAATAACATCATGTGTTAGCGTGTATAACGAAAACAATTTATTACCACATGCACACCATCGCTTGATGCACTCGCAAGCAGATGCGGACCTCCTTACTAGCCGGTTGCATAGCAGCCATGATGTAACTAATGTTGCCTTTCTGAATTCAAATTTATTTGACTCATTTTGTAAGAGCTCATGTGGACTCTGAAAGCTTGTTCCAAATGAGATCTTACTCAACTCGTGTGATAGATTTCATACAAAATTTCAGCTCATGTGAGATCCTCTATCTACCATACCCTGTCAGAATGGAGGATTCTAGTATCTCCATTAATCATATGACATCATAATCAACTATATGATGTGTAGTATGACGTCATAATCAATTATGTCATGAATAACATAGTTAAGTTCGTCACGAATGCGTAATTGATGACTGACTAAGCTTGGTGTACGAATTGTATGGCTTTACTATTTATTAAACATGCTGTTGAATATTTTGAAGCTAATTTGATTAGGTGCTGTTGCTGCCATATTCAACAGCTTACCTGTGTATTTTTCTGGAAATTGATAGTCAGGAGCTCAGAGATCGATCGATCCCAACACAGGTGAAGTGTGGGTGGAGCTTATAGTGGGTGGAGATGTGCAGGGCATAGCTAAAACTGGATTCCTCCATTAATTATGTGTCTATTATGATGACACTGATGTATTCGTTACATTCATCTTTCATAGACCTTCAGTACCTCTGTCTGATAAGTCAGAATGCATAGTCATTATACTAACCATAGCTTAACCTGTCTTATGTGACCACCTTAAGGAGACCTAATGCTCATGAGTAAAGACAGGTGCACATTTAACCATTTAGCGATAAAGCTGACCAAAACTGTCCTCTGGCGGGGTCTTGAGAAATCTAAAATTCCACAGTAAGAGAAGTCTATTATTGAAAATTTACCACTGGAATAACTGGCTCGATTACCGAGCCAGTCATTCCAGTTGTAAATATTCAAAGATAGTCTTTTCCTGGCCTGCATATGGACATTTACAAATTAAAATTTTCTTGACTTATCTTGAGCAGTAAATTGTTAATTCAGGTCATTGTCCTTATGCCGAAATCTTGACCAGTATATATTTTATTTGTGTCTGTGTTCATATGTAATGCACTAGTGCCACATGATTGGTTCTGTAACCCTTTTTATGGTCAATTTTGGTAACGAAAATTTCTGTTTTCTCTGAGAAATTGTCCATTTGTAGGCCAAGAGAAGACTATTTTTGAAAATTTATTACTAGAATCACAGGCTCGATAATTGGGTCAGTAATTCTATCAATAAATTTAAAAAAAATCATCTGTTGATCTGCACTTCGACATTGCTTAAGACCACTGCAATGGTCAGTTTTGGTTGAACATTAAAGTGCTATAACAGGTTGTTTTTCTAGCACATGTCTTAATAACCCACCATCTTCTGAACTCAGGAAGCAGGTGGTGTTTCTCCAGCAGTTTTGATCGTCGTTAAATGTATTATATATGTAATATTAGTGTGGTTATGTGATGTCTTATTAGTGTGTTATTATTACAGGCTAGCAGAAGTTGAGCAGAGACAAGGAAGCTCCATAACAGACTCGTAAGTATTGAATCAGTCACCTTACACTTAAAGCATAAGTCCTAAAGCAAATCAGATATGCATCTATCTGAGTATGCTATGCCAGACATATATGTCGCTAATAAGGCCATAGTTGCTGTTGTGTCCCAGCCTGTGCGTGCATTCATCTGTGTGGTTTTAGATTTGGCACATGGACAAGACAAGATAGTGAGTGTAGTGAGATTACCTGTTCAAAAGTGGCTTCCTAGCTCTGCGTTACTTTAACACTGTAATGGTCAAACTGACCAAAACTGGCTTCTGCAATGGTTTTGAGAAATATCCACTTGCAAGCTAAGAACCAATTTTTTTTAAAAGATGACTGGAATAACTTGGCTTTTGAGCCATAGACAAGCCAGTCATTCTAGTGGTCAATTAAAAAAAAAAACATCTAAAGATTCACATCTAAGGTTTTTAATGTAAATTTCTGCTATTGCTGTTAGTGTTACCATTATATAAGCCTTAATTTCTGTCTTATTTAATTAATGCGTCATTTGTCAAACACTCCTGACAATAGCCAATTAACCAAAGGCTCACATTTATTTAATAAAATTTTAATTTTCTCATTAAAAAATGTCTGCAGGCCAAGAGATTATTTTGAAACTCTACCACAGTCATTCCAGTGGTAAATTTTTAAATATTGTCTCTTCGTCTGCAAATGGACTTGAAGTCACTGTAGAAACTGTTTTTGGCGAGCTTAAGTCTTAAATGAATAAACCTGGTCTTGACTAAAATTTCAGCATCTCATTAAAGAAACATTGTTGAATATTTAAAAAAAATGATTTCTCTGCAAAATTTGTATGTTGTGGCAAATTTTGCTGATTAAATGTTTAATTTGCTGTCCATGTGTTTGCTTTCAGTGAAGATGAGCATCACTTGATAGCACAGTATTGTTCAAACCTCAATGGTGATGTGTTGTCTCCACAGTCGGTGAGTTAGACATCAAGATCTGTATCAATTACATAATGCTTGCTTATACCATATCAACATACCCAATTACCAATGCAGACAAGCATGCTTAAGACACCACCTGACTGTTATACCAGCTGAGTCTTGGATCACCTCACTTGTACCGCGTAACTCTTGGATCACGTGGTGCTTGGACCACATGACTCTTAGACTACCTGACTCTTGGACCACATGACTTGTTGACAACCTGGCACTTGGACCACTTGATTCTTTATCGACCTAGCTCTTGGACCATGCAGCTTTTAGACCATCTGACTCTGGAGCCACATCATCTGACTATGGAACCAGCTGACTCTTGAACCACCTGCCTCTTGAACCACCTGTCTCTTGAACCACCTGCTCTTGGACCACTGCACTCTTCGATCACCAAACTCTTGGCTACAAGACTCTTAGCCCATCACACATTTGGGTACATAACTTTTGACCAGGTAACCTTTGGGGCAACTGAGATTAATGGCACCTGATGTTCTGGGCATCTGTCTTTCTTTGTGATGTACTCTTACCTATGAACAAAGCTTCCTATCACAATAAGATCAGCCATTAAATGTTAAAACCAGTTAAAGTTGCTCTCAAGCGATTGTAGTAATTAAACAATCACAGTGTTTTGGTCCTAAATTACATTTCTGCTCACATCCACGGACATTAACTCTTTAACACTCATATCAGCCAGAAATGCCTTCTGCAGTGGGCTTGAGAAATGTCCATTTGCAGACCAAGAGAAGACAGTTTTTAAAAATTTACAACTGGAATGACTGGCTCGATAACCGAGCCAGTCATTCCAGTGGTAAATTTTCAAAAATACTCTTCGCTTGGTCTGCAAATTGACATTTTCTTTGAGAAAATTGAAACTTTCTTGAAGAAATTTAAGGCCGTGTTAAGCGACCATTTGTCTTTCATGAACATTTGCTGGTCATTGTTTATCATATGCTTGTCTGTTTGGCATCTTTCTTTAGCCATTGTACTCCTGGAAGGAATCTGCTAATCACCATCAGGAACACATATTAACCCGTTAAACACTACAGACCAGATACAACAATTTCTTTACACTGTAGGAAATATTCAGTTGAATATTTTGAAATTAAATTTCACAGGATTTAGGCAGCAATACCTTGCAGTAAGATTAGTTCAAAAACATTCAACAGCTTTCTCGTATGGGTGCCTTGATATTAAGATAAGGGGTTTCATTGGTGAAATGGTTAACCCTATAACCCTCGAATTTGTTCAAGAAAATCTCAATATTCTCATACAAAATGTCTATTTGCAAACCATGAGAAGACTATTTTTGAACATTTATCACTGGAATGACTGGCTCTCATTCCAGTGGTAAATTTTCAAAAAAATGACTTGGTCCGCAAACGGACATTTCTCAAGACCACTGCAGAAGCCGTTTTTGGCTGATATGAGTATTAAAGGGTTAAGAATAATAACTGATGCATCTTACAAAAAGCAATTATTCAAGAAGCCATTGTTATGCTAGGCAGTCAAATTAATTTCACAATTTTCAACAGAATAATTCTCATGAATGAGTTGTATCTGATCTGCTAGTGTAGACACTTCTAGTCATGTACATTTACGCTTGCCGATCAATGATGCTTCGTTGTGTTGATGCAATCTTCAAACATAATATATTTGTTGATGAATAATTGATTTTGGTTGTCATGGTGAATGTTAAGAAAACCTTGTAGTGTTGATATTGATTGCTTTATTAATTTCAGTTAAAGAGCCCCATGCAGATAATGCTGTCTGTGGATTCTGATCAGAGATCTGACCTTGAGGCCAAGATTAAAGACCTTGAGGATGAAAACAGGTGAGATATCGATCTAACAGATATCAAGTCTGTTTGTCCAGTATTAGGGAGCTTAACATTTAAATATTTAGACCAATCAGTAACATTTACACCAATCAGGAGTATTTAAACCAATCAGAGAGGTTTAGAGCAATCAATAATGTTTAGACCAAATAGTAATATTTAGACCGATGATTAATGTTTAGTCCGGTCAGTATTGTTTAGACGAATCAGTAATGTTCAGCCCAATGACTAGCATTTAAACCAATCAGTAGTGTTTAGACCAATCAGTAATGTTTAAACCAATCAGTAATGTTTAAACCAATGAGTAATGTTAGACCAAATAGTAATGTTTAGATCAATCAGTAATATTTAGAGCAATCAGTAATGTTTAGACCAATCAGTAATGTTTAGACTAATCAGTAATGCTTAGATCAATCAGTAATATTTAGAGCAATCAGTAATGTTTAGACCAATCAGTAATGTTTAGACTAATCAGTAATGCTTAGATCAATCAGTAATATTAAGACCAATTAGTAACGTTTATACTGAACAGTAATGTTTATACCAATAAGTAGCATTTAAACCGAACAGTAATGCTTAGACTAATCAGTAATGGTAGATTAAGCAGTAATGTTTAGGCCAATCAGTAATGTTTAGATCAATCAGTAAGATATAAGCCAATCAGTATCATTTAGACTAATAAGTAACATTTAGACCAAACAGTGTGTTTAAACCAACCAAGTTGACAAAAAGCACAATGTGCACACAAAATTTGGTTTTACAGCAAGATATCTTTTACTAGTTTGAAGATATTAAAATTAATTAATTGCCTTTACTCTGATAAAATTCTAGCATATGTCTGTTGAAGTGATGTCATGTAAAATGATGTCGATAGAAATGACATTGTTTGGAATGAAGACAGTTTTAGTGATGTCAGTTGAAGCTGTGTCAATTGATGTGATGTCAGTTGAAGCAATGTCAGTTGAAATAATGATGGTTGAAGTGAAGCCATTGAAGTGATTTTGATTGAAGTGATCTTGGTTGAATTGATGTCAGTAGAAATGACATTAGTTGAAGTGATGTCAGCAGAATTGATGTCAGTGGAAGTGATGTCAGTTAAAGTAATGTAGGTTCAAGTGGCATCTTGATGTGAAGTCAGTTAACGTAGTGTCAGTAAAATTGATGTCAGTAGAATAGATGTCAGTTGATGTGATGTCAGTTAAACTGATGCCAGTCGTAGAAAATTTTCAAAAACAGTCTTTTTGGCCTGCAAATGGTCATTCACTCAGTAAAACTGTAGATTTCCTTGACCCATCTTTACCATTAAATGTTTAACATCCATGTATAGTTTATGATGCAAATTATTGCTGTCAAACACAGCTGGTCAACACAGAAAGTATTCACAAAATTTGGTCGAGAAAATTGAAATATCTGCCTATTGAATGTCCATTTACAAGCCAAGAGAATGCAATTTGAAAAATTTAACACTGGAATGACTGTCTCGGTTATCGAACCAGTCATTACAGTGATAAATCTTCAAAAATTGTATTCTCTTGGCTTGTAAATTGACATTCCATAAAACCAGAACAGAGGCCGGTTTTGGCCAGCATGGCCATTTAAAGGGTTAAGTCCAAAAACATGTCTAAATATGGACTCTGTAATGACCTACATTAGATGAATGCTTAGCTGCCTCTTCGTGAATATGACATAGTCATGTCTTCTGAATTGGTGCGGTCAGTTAGGCGGATGCGAAGTTAGGCACTTATTGTGCATTCGGCCCCAGATCTTAGCTTTTGCTCGTGTGCTGATGTACAATGTTGATTATCATTTCAGGACACTGCAAGCTGAATATGATCGTTTGAAACAAGCACGGGATGAACGACAGGATCAAGGGGAGATATTACCTCCTTTTGATGAAATCGATGATCCTGATGCGGAAATAAGTGAAGGTATCCGCGACGCCGAGATGCTCGCTGAAGCCAAGTTGCTACGGCAACACAAAGGTCGTCTAGAAGCGCGTATGAAAATTCTTGAGGACCACAATCGACAACTAGAGTCACAGCTTCAGAGACTGAGGCAGTTACTAGAACAGGTAAATACCCGTTTTATATGGATTTGAACATGTATTTGGAAAATGTTTGGAGCTTGTCGAACTGTTATTTGTTTTATCTAACGTGTGTTAAATAACCACCTAAAGTGGAGCTAAGATGTGATCACCATACAGGCATGGTCTCTGAAGGAGAAACATCTTGTCCCACAAGGTTGATGATCTGTCCTTACTTGAGTTGTTAAATTATAGAGATTTGTTGCACCGTCCTAAATAACTTTGAAATCCAGAACTTGGACTAGGTTTGAGGTGAATTTTTAAGCGATCCTTGAAGTCAATTAAGTCAAATGTGAAGAACATGATTTCTTATTCAACCTTAAATTGTTTAGATTGATGATTTATTTCATGTTGAAGCTCCATGGTTAAAGGTTGATATGCTTATGATTATCATCAATGATCTTCAGTCTTCAAAATAATCAACATGATTTTATCCGTATCTATGATTGTAATTAATATTATCTAGTGTACAGGATGTACAACGTATGTATGATTACTGTATTCTGTGACTATAGTAGTAGAAACATCCTAGTTTCAATCAGTCCTTCTTTGGTTTTGCCTACTGTGTCTTGTTCTCAGGCAAAATCTTTAGCTTCCTCAGGTCCATTCATGATCTGAGTGTACCAAGGCCTGCTTTTTTGGGTCCGCCTCGCAGTGCGCTTGACTTATTTATGCAATGGCAGGACGTACAATATAGGATATTAATACAGGGATTTATAGTACTGTTTTGTATAATAATTCACTACAGTCTCCTTCTCCCTCCCCCCCCCCCCCCCTACTGACCAAACCACCTGTCTTATGGAACCAGAGGATGGTGGTCTTTTTAGGCAGGTCATTGATAAAACAGCTACCGTAACGAATCACCATTGTTTTCCTCTTAGTGCACGACTCGCAGATATCACAATTTCAGGGAACTCATGTAGAAGCGATTTTGAATATTTTGAAGATATTTTCAAAATTTTCCACAGAATAATTTTTACAGCATAACTAATCTCAACTTTGAGCCAATTTGACACTTTCTTTTCTAGGACTAGGCCTGCAAAAATACCGTAGAGAATAAATCACTTATATAGCAATACCACCTGTGTATCATGACTAATTGTGCTCCATAGGGTGGTTGAGTAGGCTCCATAGCGTGGTCGAGTAGACTCCATAGAGTGGTCGAGTGATCCATGTTTTACTGTATCACTGTTTGTGTTTTTCTTCGAGCAGCCTCAGGAGCGTAGTGCACTGTCTATGAGTTCCTCCCAGCACACATCAGGACTCAGCACACCGTCATCATCGCATAGTTCATTACCTAGAAGACAAACACAGTCTGATAGCACTCCAAAAATGAATGGAAGTATGTATTTATTGATTTCATATATACATCGGGGTTTGAAATTAAGTTTAGCCTGCTAGCCAGAGGCTAGTAGAAATTGACCAGGGCTAGTACAATTTGTGATTGACCAGCCAGGTGGGCGAGTAACAATTTGATACCTCAACCGATGGTCAAGGTGGCCAAAATGCATTCTGCAATGATCTTGAGATATGTCTATTTACAGACCAAGAGAAGACTATTTTTGATAATTTACCACTTAAATGACTGACTAGATAATCAAGATCAATAATAATAATAATTGCGTATCGAGAAATGTGTCTAGATTCACGATAGTTATCTTCCTTGAAATATTTAAAATTTGTCAAAGATGTCAGCGCATTTGGTTTTCGCTCAATAGCGTCACTTATAATGATTGGATTCATTTCCAATTGGTTATGTCAACTGATGACAAGCCCTCTGTGGAGATTGTCTGTCAGTGAAACGCGTCTAGATTCACCGTAGTTATCTCCCTTGAAATACTTAAAATTCATCAAAAATGTCTGCATTTGGTTTTCACTCAATAACCTCATTTAAATGGATAGCTTTATTCCAATTTTGGTTTGTCCACTTATGATGGCATGCCCTTGTTGTTGATTGCGTATCAGTAAAACACGTCCAGATTCAACTCCTGATGGAATTCCCTTAGTGGAGATCGCGTATCAGCCAAACGCTTCTAGATACATCGTAATTATTTCCCTTGATGTACTTAAAATTTGTCAAAAATGTCTGCATTTGGTTTTTCTCAGTAACTTCACTTATAATGGATTGATTCATTTCAAATTTGGTATTCCACTCCTGACAACATGCCACCAGTGGGGATTGCATATCAGCGAAAGGCATCTAGCTGCACTGTAATTATCTCCCTGGAAATACTTAAAATTGGTTTAAAATGTCTGTGCGTTAGGTTTTCGTTCAATAACTTCACTCATATTGCCAGTACAATCTATCTGTCAATCCCTGTGACAAACAGGGTTTCATGAATGTCTACCAGTTGCACATGGGTTTGTGTGTGCATGCGTGTGTGTGTGTGGGAGTTGGGGGGGAGGGGGGGGGGGGGGGTCATTGACGTGTAATGTACATCATCTAGTGTACTGACTTGGTTAATTGCAAAAGCACATCCTTAGTTTGTATTCTGAATAGTGGGGCTGTCGTCGTCTAGTATAAATCAGCAGCACTGTTTAACAGCTGGACACTGGTCACCTGTCCAGTGATATTTAATAATTCTACATTCAGGACAGTAGCTAAGATGTCCTATAATGCTACCATAGTGTATTTCCTTCAGTATAACTTATATGACATTTGTGTTACCACAGCGACGTCCAGTCACGATGACAGCTTAGAAACAACGGATGAAAGCAAATCTCCAGATGGCAAAGCTTCAAGTTAGTGTCCACTGTATGAGAATTAGATATCACACACATCTGTCATCAGTGACCACTTCATTGACACCTGTTATAAGTGACCACCTCAGTCACACCTGTCATAAGTGACCACCTCATTCACACCTGTCATAAATGACCACCTCATTCATACCTGTCATATGTGACCACCTCATTCACATGTCATAAGTGACCACCTCATTCACACCTGCCATAGATGACCACCTCATTGACACCTGTCATAAATGACCATCTCGTTGACACATCATAAGTGACCACCCCATCCACACCTGTCATAAATGACCACCTCATTCACACCTGTCATAAGTGAGCACCTCATTCACACCTGTCATAAATGACCACCTCATTGACACCTGTCATAAATGACCACCTCATTGACACCTGTCATAAATGACCACCTCTGTTACACCTGTCATAAGTGACCACCTCATTCACACCTGTAATAAATGACCACCTTGTTGACACCTGTCATAAGTGACCACCTCATTCACACCTTTCATAAATAACCACCTCAGTCACACCTGTCATAAGTGACCACCTCATTCACACCTGTCATAAGTGACCACCTCATTCACACTGTCATAAGTGACTACCTCTCACACATGTCATAAATGACCACCTCATTGACACCTGTCATAAATGACCACCTCATTGACACCTGTCATAAGTGACCACCTCATTCACACCTGTAATAAATGACCACCTTGTTGACACCTGTCATAAGTGACCACCTCATTCACACCTTTTATAAGTGACCACCTCTCACACCTGTCATAAGTGACCAGCTCATTCACACTGTCATAAGTGACTACCTCTTTCACACCTGTCATAAATGGCCACCTCATTCACATCTGTCATAAGTGACCACCTGATTCACATCTGTCATAAGAGACCACCTAATTGACACCTGTCATAAATGACCACCTCATTGATACCCATCAGAAGTGACCACCTCATTCACTCCTGTCATAAATGACCACCTCATTGACACCCGTCAGAAGTGACCACCTCATTCACACCTGTCATAAATGACCACCTCATTGACACCTGTCATAAGTGACCACCTCATTCACATCTGTCATCAATACCAATCTCATTCACACCTGTCATAAGTGACCACGTCAGAGAGCACCCATATGTAATCCGTAATGACAAGTAGTCATTTATTACAAGATATTACAACCATGGGATGTACCTGTTTGGAAATGTTGGTTGGTGTTTCATTAACAAACCACTATCAGTTGGCCCTAATAGAGAGGGGATTTCTCAATCAAATTTGGCAACATATTTCGGATTGACCTGTGTATATCTTTACCATGTTCACAGCATAGAATTGCAGTAAAGAGATCCCTTTCTAGTTATACCCCGCCCATGTTTTCCTGAGCTTCAACCACTTTTTTACGTTGGAATCGATTTGAAACTCTGAAACATTAATTCCCAGATTCTAAATTTCAAGGTAACTATACAGATAAGCTGTTGAATATTTTGAAACTAATTTGACTGTGGCCTCCCAGTCAAATTAGTTCCAAAATAGGCAACAAAATGTTTAGTAAATTGTAAATTCACCAAAGACATAGAATTCATACATTTTCCTGATGCAGTAAGCATTTTTTGTGACAGAGCTACATCATTTTGTGACATATTTCGATTATGATGTCAGATACTTGAGTCACCGCAGAGGTCAGCAGACTGTCATATAATGAGGAGGCTTTCTGGTATCAGGCCATGTCCTTGACCTTGATGCATCTGTTTAGGAACCTGTCCATTTGCAGACAAAAAGAAGACTATTTTTGAAATTTTATTACTGGAATGACTGGCTCGATAACTGAGCCAGTCATTTGAGTGATATCAGTTTTCAAAAATAGTCTTTGTCTGCAAATGGACAGTTTCTGAGAAAAATTAAATTTTCTTGAACAAACTTAAGAGTGAAAGGATTAAAAACAGCTTTTAATATCATGTATCAATCATTTATATTCCACAGGTGGTAAAAATGTTGGTGACTTGTTCCATATGGCTGGTCAAGTGGGTGTTGCCGTGGGAACCCTCGTTACTGTGATGACTGATGAGGATGGAGTTGCCACTGCCAACAACGTTGATGCAACGACAATATCAGCCAATCACAAGTCATGATACAAACATTAGTCATCATGTGACAGAATTTACTTGTAAAAAGACTGCTGATTGGACGAGATCATTGTCATGCCATATTACACTTCTTTAACTTACAGGCTTCAAGGGAGAGAACTTGTGGTAGAAGACCTGCTAACAGAGAACAGAAGGATCCATTTCCAGCTATGCCACTCCCATTTCTAGCTAAGCTCCGCCCACTTTATATGTGTGTTGGAATCGATATGAAACATTGAAACCTGAATTATCAGAATCTAAATTTCAAGGTAATTATACATGTAAGCTGTCGAATATTTTGAAACTAATTTGACTGGTGGTTGGTGCTGCTTATGACAGCAACAGCTCCCAGTCAAATTAGTTTCAATATTTTCAACAGAATGTTTATTAAATTAACATTCAAAGTCATACAATTCATACAATAGTAATGGACGTTTCGATTTTCGTGATGGAGCTATGTCATTTTAATTATGATATCAACCAACTAGTGACATAAGTAATTGTGACGTTGGATACTTGAGTGACAGATCGGATACCTCCATAGTTTTTTAAAGGGGTCGCTGATCGGCTTGGTTAAGTTAGCAAACCAACCACGTCAGTGATGCATTGCAGAATACATTCTTACCATCTGTAATGTGCTAGTGGGTTACCTCTCTTCACTACTCTCTGAGAGGGAAGATTAGCGGGTTATCTCTCTTCACTACTCTCTGAGAAGGAAGATTAGTGGGTTACCTCTCTTCACTACTCTCTGAGAAGGAAGGTTAGTGGGTTACCTCTCTTCACTACTCTCTGAGAAGGAAGGTTAGTGGGTTACCTCTCTTCACTATTCTCTGAGAAGGAAGGTTAGTGGGTTACCTCTCTTCACTACTCTCTGAGAGGGAAGATTAGCAGGTTATCTCTCTTCACTACTCTCTGAGAGGGAAGATTAGCAGGTTACCTCTCTTCACTACTCTCTGAGAGGGAAGATTAGTGGGTTACCTCTCTTCACTACTCTCTGAGAGGGAAGATTAGCAGGTTACCTCTCCACTACTCTCTGAGAGGGAAGATTAGTGGGTTACCTCTTCACTACTCTGAGAAGGAAGGTTAGTGGGTTACCTCTCTTCACTACTCTCTGAGAAGGAAGGTTAGTGGGTTACCTCTCTTCACTACTCTCTGAGAAGGAAGGTTAGTGGGTTATCTCTCTTCACTACTCTCTGAGAAGGAAGGTTAGTGGGTTACCTCTCTTCATTACTCTCTGAGAAGGAAGGTTAGTGGGTTACCTCTCTTCACTACTCTCTGAGAAGGAAGGTTAGTGGGTTATCTCTCTTCACTAATCGCTGAGAAGGAAGGTTAGTGGGTTACCTCTCTTCACTACTCTCTGAGAAGGAAGATTAGTGGGTTACCTCTCTTCACTACTCTGAGAAGGAAGGTTAGTGGGTTATCTCTCTTCACTACTCTCTGAGAAGGAAGATTAGTGGGTTACCTCTCTTCACTACTCTCTGAGAAGGAAGGTTAGTGGGTTACCTCTCTTCACTACTCTCTGAGAAGGAAGATTAGCAGGTTATCTCTCTTCACTACTGTCTGACAAGGAAGATTATGTGGTTACTCTTCACTACTCTCTGAGAAGGAAGACTACGGGGTTACCTCTCTTCACTACTCTCTGAGAAGGAAGACTACGGGGTTACCTCGCTTCACTACTCTCTGAGAAGGAAGGTTAGTGGGTTACCTCTCTTCACTACTCTCTGAGAAGGAAGGTTAGCAGGTTACCTCTCCACTACTCTCTGAGAGGGAAGATTAGTGGGTTACCTCTCTTCACTACTCTCTGAGAGGGAAGATTAGCGGGTTATCTCTTCACTACTCTCTGAGAAGGAAGGTTAGTGGGTTACCTCTCTTCACTACTCTCTGAGAAGGAAGGTTAGTGGGTTATCTCTCTTCACTACTCTCTGAGAAGGAAGATTAGTGGGTTACCTCTCTTCACTACTCTCTGAGAAGGAAGGTTAGTGGGTTATCTCTCTTCACTACTCTCTGAGAAGGAAGATTCGTGGGTTACCTCTCTTCACTACTCTCTGAGAGGGAAGATTAGTGGGTTACCTCTCTTCACTACTCTCTGAGAAGGAAGGTTAGTGGGTTACCTCTCTTCACTACTCTCTGAGAAGGAAGATTAACGGGTTATCGCTCTTCACTACTCTCTAAGAAGGAAGATTATTTTATTAGTCAGAATTTATAAATATTGCCTATCCTGTTTTGTATATTTAGTGCTATTTTGTAATTAATCTTTTTAATTTGGGGTGAATAATAATGAAGATAGAATGCATAGCGGCTACTTGTAGATCTGAGCAAACAATGGTTATCTCCCCTGATTAACATATTAACCAAGTTTCGTTCATTTTCAAAGGTTACGTACTGTAATTTTTACCTGAGTTGTAATAATCTATAAATCAGAGTTGAATATATATCTGTTTCTAGATTGCAATAATTTTAGAAATCTTAAACTAATAAGCTAAAACTAATTATTTCTAGGTAAACTAATTATGTGGAAATTAATAAATTGCTAATTTTGACTTTTTACAAAATAAGCAGAATCGCAGAACTATTTTAGTAAGATGAACGTAAGTTGATTCTTTTCCCATTGACAAGGACTGACAAATTCTTTGCAATGCAAGAAAGAGTATACTGAATATTTCGAAACTAATTTGACTGTAATGTGTGCCTGAGGCAGTACCAGGTTCCAGCTAGATTACTTTTAAAACATTCAACAGCCTACCTATATCATTGCCCTGAAAGTTAGGCACTGTGATCTCAGAAAGGATTCATTTTGCAGCAGAATAAATTCTCAGAAATCTATATTTAATTTTTATTAACCCTTTAACCCTCATGTCAGCCAAAAACGGCTTCTGCGGTGGTCTTGAGAAATGTCTATTCGCTGACCAAACGAAGACTATTTTTGACAATTTGCCACTGGAATGACTGGCTCGATAGCCGAGCCAGTCATTCCAGTGGTAATTTTTCAAAAATAATCTGCCTGGTCTGCAAATGGACATTTTCTATGAGAAGATTTCCATTTTCATGACCAATTTCGAGGGTCAAAGGATTAATAACACATTTAACCATCTGACTGCTGAGTTTTTGCAGACACCATATTGCAGGGGTTATATCTCAGAATCTGCTAAATATTTTAAAAACAATTTTACTAAAAGTTGTTGGTGGCTAAGCCACCAACAACTTTCAGTCAAATTGTTTTCAAAATATGCAGAAAGTCAAGGGTTTTTTGCTCATTGGAATTACTTTCTGGTGGTTTTCAGCAGTGAGACAGTTGAAGATATGAGTCAAGCAAGTCATGACTTGTAGACGATAAATCATTCTTACTCCATAACTATATTGATATCTCAGGAAACGAATCTACTGTTTGTCTTCAGACTGGTCACAAATAGCACCACTTATCGTTATTACTCTGGTTATCGTTGTTTTAGTTTTAGTAAAATTAAAATTCATTTCCCATCGATAGTGTTTCACTTATATTCACACAATCCACAATGTGTTCATTTCTGCGTCTGTTGTGTGACTGTAGTCGGCTCTCAAAATTATTACTTATATACCTAAAGGGAGATATTATTACCTTATTAACAAGTTGTTGCGACTTAGGCGGCTTTGCAAAAAATGTCAAACATTTCACAGTCAGACAGACAGACTTATACTAGTTGTGAGTCGCAACTTCTAACTAATACAAATTATGCTTCTCTTCCCTTTTGTAGTTCTCCCGCTTGCTGGGATAATCTGTATTACTCAGTGAAATGTTAAAGCTTCATCTTTGAATGTGTCCACGTTGATAGAGACGTAGTATGTTAGAAGTATACCATTGTTTGACGCTTTTGTGATGAAACCGGCCAAAACGGGCCTCTGTAGTGGTTTTAAGTAATGTCCATTTGCAGGCCAAGAGAAGACTATTTTTGAAATTTTACCACTGTAATGACTGGCTTGGTAACCAAGCCAGTCATTACAGTGGGAAATTTTCAAAAATAGTCTTCTCTTGGCGTGTAAATGGACATTCAATAAGTAAATATTTTAATTTTTCGAAGAAATTTAGTCATTAAATGGTTAACCCATTCCAGGCCAGATATTGAGCTTATCCTCTATTTAACCCTTTAATGTTCAGATCCACCAAAAATTTCCATTCAAACAATCTTCAGAAAATGTCCATTTGCAGGCCAAGAGACTACTATCTTTGAAATGTTACCACTGAAATGATTGGCTCGATAACTTAGCCAGTCTTTCCAGTGGTAAATTTTAAAAAATAGTCTCCTCTTAGCATGCAAATGTACATTTTTCAAGACTGTTGCAATGGACATTTTTGGTCAGCTTGACATTAAAATGGTTAAACACATGCTGAATATCTTAGGAAAAATATTGTAAATAAAATTCTTAAAATCTTCAACTTGATGGGTATTTATTGTATTTTCAAGTGTCAATGGGTTAAGAGAGTTAGGACTGCTGATTGATCAACCTTATAGCGGGACAATCAAGTTTATTTTTATCTATTTTTGAGAATTATTTTCTGGTCTGCTTCCGTAATAGATTGACATTTAAACAAGAATTGTTTAGGGTCTACATAATGTGGGCGTGGCAGATTTTCACCATTGTAAGTACAGCTACAATAACAAGCATTCAAAAGATTTATAAATTCAAATTGCCCGGTATACTCATATTATACAATTCAATGGCAATTTGGGTAATATGGTTAATAAAAGTGAAATATCTTTCCCAGGAAGCTCATTGAGACTCGGCATCTCTCTCTCTTCTAGAGTAGATGAAACAGTAGGCTTTGTATTGTCTTACATTAACTCTCACTCGAATTTGTTCAAGAAAATGTCCACTTGCAGACCATGAGAAGCCTTTTTTTTTTTTAATTTACCACTAAAATTACTGGATCGAGCCAGTCATTTCAGTGGTAAATGTTCAAAAATAGACTTCTCTTGGTCTGCTAATAGACATTTCTCAAGACCAGCGCTGAAGCCGTTTTTGGCTAATATGAGTGTTAAAATGGTTAACTAGTTAGCTAGCTGGCACGTATCTACCAGGTGCCAAAATCTATCAGATATTTTTAGTCTGTCGAGAGTTCATGTAAGTCATGTATGTGTAATTCAGTCATTCATTCATTCATTCATTCATTCCATCAATTCATTCTTCCGTGAAAACATTATATTGCGTGAACATGAATATGTTCACCAGAAATATATATATCTATCTCTAACTGATGAATATAAGCAGGCTAATCATTGTTATCTGTGTTTTGTTAAAGCTTGTTGGTTGTTTATTAATTAAGAAGAAATTCATGGTACAGAAGACACTGAGCTTAAAGCTCGACGGTCATGCTAAAACATGCCATACTAACCGATATCAGCAAGATATTGTTACCAATACATTTCTGTTTGCAGGAGATAAAAATCTGGTGAATATTTTGAACATAATTTGACTGAAAGTTATTGCTGCCTTAAGCAAGCAGGATTTTAGCTCCAGAATTGAATAACTATCTACATGTATCATCTTTCATGTAGGTGATGTAATGGGTTAAAATTGACCTGTTTTTACCTTGTATTTGTAGCTTTCATGGATTCATTATTTTAATACATCTTCATCACAATTTATTTTCCTATATATTGAAATCATAATATTTAATCTGTCCATTAATTTCAGAAGGTTGTTTTCAATACTGATGTATTTATCACCTGGGGGATTAACTGCTTGGTGGATTAGTGTCAAACTTAGCAATGAACCGTTCGTAGTACCGCACCTCTGCGAATAAGGAATATAGGTTTTTGTCATCTAGGTTAGCCATTCAGGAAATTAAACATACCATACTTAATTTTAAAGCTAGTTTATTTCGTAGAATAATAACCACGTCATGGGCGCGGTTATATCGTATCCTATATGTACATGGATGTGGTCCTGTGATAATATTATGATAACTTTCGTGAAAGGAGTATTGTTTAACCCCATTAACACTCAAGTCAGCCAAAGAGACCTCCAGTGATCTTAAATGTCCATTTGCAGACCACGTGAAAACTATTTTTGAAATTATACAACTGAAATGGCTGGCCATAGTAAAAATTCATAGTCAATTTTCAAAAATAGTTTTCTCTTGTTCTGCAAATGGGCATTTTCTATGATGCAAACAGTGGAAAACTAAAACATAATTTTAATTTTTGCGAAAATTTATGATGCAATTAAACATTCTTTCAATTTCCTAGAAGAAATTTTTTTCTTAAAAGTATTTAACACAATATATGATTTGATTTTCTAACGGCATTCTTTGTGCTCTGGCTTAATACAATGACATAGAAATTATGATTTGTGATAATTTTTAAGGAGTAATATTAATTAGTAATCTATTTTAATTACTGATCAATGTATTCTCATTGTTGAGAAAGGTAGAACTGTAGGATATCTGGTCTACATGGTGACGATGTCTGTTAGAGAATCTGTACATAGTGTAGTCATAGTCCCAGACAATCAGATGATATTTTTCTTCAGTGGGTATACATTCATACAATAATCATGATCAAATAATAATTTTCTGGAATTCTGTATGGAGTCGTTTATCTAGAATGAATTACCTATATAGAGGTATCCAATCTGTTGCTCAGTATGTGACATCATATCAAATACGTCACATGTTAACTGATGTCACAAAAATTGAAATGTTCATCATGAAAATGTATGAATTGTATGTATTTAAGGAAGGTACAATTTAATAAACATTCTGGTGAATATTTTGAAAATAATATGACTGGGGGGGGGGGGGGCTTCAAAATATTCAACAGTTTACCTGAATAGTTACCATACCTTGAAATTTAGCTCCTCAGAACTAAGGTTTCAGAGGGCTTAGCTAGAAATGGATTCCTGTATTGGAGTAAACCTCTCATGTCATTATATGCAACAGAGCTGTGTCAAGTTTGTAAATATTCACTCTAGCAGTTAAGCCTTTCATCTTCAAATTTTGAAAAAAATATTAAATTTTCTTTTAGAAAATGTCCATTTGCAGACCAAGATATTTGTTTTGAAAATATATCACTAAAATGATTGGAAGGGAATAGTCTCTTGGTTTGCAAATGGTCTTTTCTCATGACTACTGAACACTACAGAAACTGTTTTCAGCAGCTTTGGGTGTTAATAGGGATACTGTGGTTAATGTTGCTCCTACACAACACCGAATTTCAAACATACACACCAGATACAACAAATTCTTGAGAATTAAAAAAGTATTTTGTTAGATGTATTAAATTTAAATTAGCTATTGCTGCATAAAATATCTTATTTAGATATTCCAACTACATACATAGAAGTTTGAAATTTCAAAGTGTAAATCTACCTTATGATATTGCATGCTTATTCAATTTAACATGACTATAAAAGCCACCCTAAGAAGAGCCAGTGGACCTAGGAATTGAAGGACACAAGGTGGCAGTTCTTTAAGACACGTCATCCCTTTACCACATGTATTACCCCTTTCGGTGATGAATTCCCTATATCTCATTTTCAGGGCAACTATACAGGAAAACTGTTGGAATATTTTGAAATTAATCTGACTGGAAGCCATTGTTGCTTTAGGCAGCAATGGCTTCCAGTCAAATTAATTTCAAAATATTCAACGGAATAAGTTTTATGTCGTAAAGAATATGCTTTTTCAGGGATTTGTCAGTGCTAGGGTTAAAGAATCACACCTTATAGCCTTAAAAGCTGATGATAGACCCATCTCTAGACAAGTTTAATGGTAACTTTTATGCATTGTGAGAATATATATATATATATATATATATATATACCATTTTAGAGTACAGCATGTACCCCTTCAGGAACACACACTATGACAGGCATTGATGATGATTGTACATTATCCACCCCCAAAACAAGCATCGCACCCTTCAACGTTACAGAATAGGCCCTTCAAGAATGTACATATATGTGAAGAGCTTCCATTGTAACTAAGTGCCATACAGTGGCTGGACCTGTATGTCACGGAGATGATAACTTCATTTCCATACTACGCATTATTAACTATGTCCAGCAGAAAGATTGTAGATTTTTATATATGTCAGTCATATTATGAAAGACTAATAATATATTTACTACATCTTAATATTTTTGTACTTGTTTGTTATTTTTTTGTGCATATGCGTGTGTGTGACAATGTGCGCATGTGCATGCAGACAGGCAAGAAGACAGATATGTATTTCTGGATTGATGAATGGATGCATGCATGTGTGCGTGCGTGCGTGTGCATGTGTGCTATTCTCCTATATACAATTGTCTGTGCAATCACTTGTTAAAAAACCCCCACTGATTGGGTCCACAAGTTGATGATTGCATAAGATCTCAAGAACCAGGATGTTGTGATTCCAGTAACTCTCAGTATGTGACCTGGGTTAAATGACCACGACTATAATTATACCAAAAGCAAGATGTCATATAATCCATACATTAAGGGAGACAACTCTAGAAGGGTTTCAGTCTATCCTTAGCTAAGGGAGATAATTCTGCATGTATGCTGAATCCTTTAAACCTGAAATACCAAAACAGCAAATTCCATGGTAGCAACAGGTTCTTGTTAAATTACTTTCAAAATCTTCAACAGCAGATTCCATGGTAAAGCTCTTCTCTATTCTTACATAAGAATACTGGGAATTTAGGGTACAAAGGGCTAAGCCATAGATTTGTTGAACATATTGAAATTAATCTGAATGGAAGTTGTTGTTGCCTTACACAGCAACAGCTTCCATTCAAATTATTTTCTAAATTTTGATCAGCTTACTTGTGCTATGGATGAGAACTGAGTTAAAGTTGATTGAATAATGAATAAATGCACTTTCAGGATTCTGAAGATTTTCACTGATGTTGGCGTATGTCTAACTTCTTTTGAAGTGAGAAGTTGAAAGCGGGATGTCCCTTTAAAATGGTGATTTCATACACATCACCAGCTTACAGCAACAGCATTTTCAAATTGAACATCAGTAATCACGACGGACGGAATAGAAATGAACGAGCCATAAAATGTTTAACTAGGATTAGGGATTTGTGGGGTTCATACGTATTGGCCATCCATTCCTACAGATTTGGAACTTCGTTCCATGGCTTAGCTCCTACTTTGAGCAGGTTAACCCTTTAAAGCCTTAGATTTTGTCATGAAAATATAAATTTTCTCAAAGAAAATGTCAATGTGCAGACCAAGAGACTGTTTTTGAAAATTTACCACTGAAATGACTGGCTCGGTCATTCCAGTTGTAAAATTTTAAAATTTTGTTCTCTGGGTCTGCAAATTGACATTTCTCAAGACCACTGCAGAGGCCGTTTTTGGCTGATATGAGTGTTAAAGGGTTAATGAAGCTTTGTGGGTAGGTTGACTAATGGGCTAGGAAGAAATCTATTGGTTTGGTGTCAGTCCATCCACCCATTAATCCATCTACTTATGTTTTTAACCCTTTTAGCCTTACAGACCAGAAAATGGCAATTTCCTTTTTGATATGAATATTGTCTTGAAGAGCAACAGCTTGCAGTCAAATTAGTTTCAAAATATTTGGCATCTTTCTTCTTTGCTCGTCTACAAATTGAGACATTGGATTTCTGGCTCTATGGGGTTAATCCCATGAACACTGAATTCCCACAATATCAATTTCAAGGTAATCTATACATGTAAGTTGTTGAATATTTTTAGCAAATTTGACATCACCCTTGCAGCTCGTAATCAAATTAGGTTTAAATTATTCAACAGACTAGTTCTTGGATTGTAAATGATTGTTTTCATATTGGAATAGTAGGTCTTGAGATACAGCCTCAGACACGCACGCACGCAAGTACGCACTTATTGCTGTCATAGGCAACAACAACTGCCAGTAAAATTTGTTTCAAAATATTCAACAGAATTTTCCTCTTGCATATTCACACCAAATGCTTGAAAATAAAATTGTTCAGTTTGTATACTTTATAGGCTTAAATTGTGTATCTAAATATAATAAAACGAAATAAATCTTACCATATGATGATTTCATTTCGTATAAATTAATATTGTTTTTTAGTAGTCAGTTCAATTTGGGACTCCTGTCTCTAATTCAATTTCACAACTTTAGAAATTATATTAATTAAAACGTAATGAATCCTAATATGTTAAGATTTATTTTGTTTCCCTGACATCTAGGTACATAATTTAAGCGTCTAAGAGTATATACACCTGTGCAAAAGTTAAGCACCAGCAAAAACAATAGAACGTAGAAACATGATGGTACAACTAGGCTGCCATACTTTTTGTCCCCGCGTTAGCTGACATAATTCCAAGTACGAAATGCACATGCATGCATGACTTCACACCGCTTGATGTCCGTGCGTGGCGGGAAACAGCACACGTGTTCAGTTATGTAAAAGTCCAGTTTGAGGTGTAGAACATTACATACAGATTTAGGCGACAAGATTAGGAATTTTGTGTTCATGACCGTGGTTTATTTGTACAGAGAGAATTAGCTCTTGATTGTGAACCGCTATGGCAAGACGAAGGTTAAGTGATCGTGTGAAATGGCAAATCATAGGCATGCATACCACTGGTATGTCATGCAGAGAGATTGGCAGACAGCTGAACATTAACCATACTGTAATCAGTCGTTTGATTGCAAAACATGGGCAAACTAACGAGGTGAAGGACAGGCCTAGATCTGGAAGAACGAAGGAGACTACTGCCCGTGATGATCGAGCCCTAGTACGCCTTGTTAGGAGATCTCCATTCACCAACAGCAGAGTGCTCAGCCAGCAATGGGAAAAGCGCAATAGAGTGTCAATGTCTACCGTCAAAAGGAGACTGTATGCTGCTGGCATGAAAGCTAGGAGACCTGTCAGACGTCCTCTCCTCACTGCACACCACAAAGAGGAGCGTCTGAGGTGGTGCAACGAAAGAAGACACTGGAACATGAGATCCTGGAGACGGGTACACTGGTCCGATGAAAGTCGGTTCCTGCTTCATGCCACAGATGGTCGAACTCGTGTATGGAGGTCCAGACGCACGGCGTACGACCAACGTAACATCATGGAAGAAGTTCCATTTGGTGGAGGTTCCGTTATGATATGGGGGTGCATCTCATTTGATTGTAAGCTGGATCTGTTGACTGTACCTGGAACACTAAATGGACAAAGATATCAAGATTCCATACTGGATAGAGTTGTGGTCCCTCATTTTGTAAATCATGCACCTGGAACCCGCCCTATATTCATGGATGACAATGCCCGACCACATCGTGCTAGAGCTGTGCATGAATACCTCCGCCAGAATGCCATCGAAACCCTACCATGGCCAGCAAGGAGCCCTGACATGAACCCTATTGAGCATATCTGGGACATTCTGGGAAACATGGTGAGAAGGAGGGATCCTCCTGTGCAGAACTGATTACCACAATGGCGTATCAGTCGGTTGGTGACCAGCATGAGACGTCGTGTCCAGGCCGTCATCCAGGCACAAGGTGGATATACCCGGTATTAATAATGACAGTCTCAAACTCGTGCACAGATGTTAAACTTCGTTTTCAGACACCATTAATGACAATCTAGCCACGTGTGTCAACTGTAGGGCAATAGTTGTCAGTTGTGTCAACGTAACCATATTCAGGCCTCGTTTTCAAGTTCAAACAAAAACATAGTGTTTCCCCACCATCATAATCAGCATTCCTCTAGTTGCATTATTACCTCTTGCACTAAGATGGATGGGTACATAAATGTTTATGCTATTGCTTTCTTCATAGCACATGAATATACCCTCGCATGTGCGTAAAAATAGGGTGGTGCTTAACTTTTGCACAGGTGTATATAATTTAACAATTTTATTTTCAAGCATTTTGGTGTGAATATACACCTTTAATTACATGTGACACAGTAATAGTTGCAGAGACATTTTTGTGGACTCATCATTTGATTAACGGTCTGCCTGCTGTATTTCTGCAGACTACATTTTCCATGAGGTTTTAACTGTGGATCTGTTGAATATTTTGAAAACTATTTGACTGAAAGTTGTTGGTGGCTAGGCCACCAACAACTTTCAGTCAAATTGTTTTCAAAATATTCAGCAGGTCCAGAGTTATTACCCATTAAGGTTATTGTCTGGTGAGACAATTAATCGGGTGATAATAGTTTAACTTCCTCAGTGACCCTATAGTGTTCCGGTATATGTGATGTCTGTAGGGATGAGTAAACAAGAATGTCATTTGTCTTTCAGTATCTGAAAAACCATGCATACTACTAATGAAGGTATTTTTGGTTTTCCTCCTAACACATTTCATTCTGAATTCTCAAGAAATTGGTTTCATTTCATATAGATGTGAAATCTGGTGAATACAAACATGATTTGGTTGAAAACTGCTCTTGTCTTCGACAGAAACAACTTTTATTCAAATTACTTTAAAAAAATATTAAGCTGCCTTTGACAGGAGCTGTTATACCATATCCAAAATATGTTATATTATAATGTGAAAGTGATTGAAAGTGTTGGTGTGGCTGGTTTAGTGTGTAAAATTGCACTTTGTAGCCAATGCATCATGATCCACATACAGATGTGACGTACAGATAGTGAAATGACTGTGTCTGTTCTATTCTGAGCGTGCAGAGCTATGTGTTCGTAGTGAATGAGGATATTGATGCTTAGGCCTGGTAGATGAATGTAGATTTACAGCCAAACCAGCTTCAGAACTAGTGCAGAGTGCCAGATGGACACACTCAGACATAGTCTGTATGCCATTAATGAAAATGACGATATTCTGGAATTATAATACTAGCTACTATTTTGACAATTGCTTTTTGTATGCTGATGTGTACGCGTATGTGTGAATTGACACCCCTGTGCATGGGGATCGGATGGGGTGGGGGTAGGGGGGAGGGGGGGGGGGGTGGTTGGGAGGGTGTTAACTGACATAGCAGACCAGAATGGCCAAGTGAGCTGATGCTGTGGTGACCGTCCGGCGTCTCTGTCTGTCTGTCTGTCTGTCTGTCTGTTCATCAACATTTTCTTTAAGCAACCTCTTAAGAACCACTGGGCTGATTTCAATTATATTGGGTAGGAAGCATCCTTAGCGCATAGAGATCCAAGTTTGTTCAAGGGAAGCCAATCAGCCAATCTGGCCAGCAGCCATCTTGAATTTTAGCCAATTTTTTTTAATGTCTAAAAATCTCCAAAACTGCTTAGGCGATCGATTCAACCCTCCGGAAATATCATCTAGGCCAAGAGTTGAAACAAGTTTTGTTCAGGGGTTGATTGGCCAAATAGTTTGGCGTCCATCTTCAATGACCTGATTGTCGCGAAAATGATTTCTTCTACAGAACTGCTGAATGGATCGGGCCAAAATTCGGGAGATATGATTAGGGATTAAGGGCCATTCAAGTTTGTTCAAGGGAAGTTGATGTGTAAAAATAATATGGCCGCCGTAGGCCAATCAAAATGTAGCATGGGAAAATTTTTAATATCTTAACATCGAGAACCACTGAGCCGATTTAAAGTATATTTGGGGGAAAGCATCCTTAGGGCATAGAGATTCAAGTTTGTTCAAATGATTGTTCAATCGAAACGGATCGGCCAATTTGGCCGGCAGCCATCTTGCATTTTGGTAGATTTTTTAGAAATGTCTAATGTGTGCGTGCGTTCGTGTGGGTGTTATGGGGGCATGTGGGTGTCAGTGGTGTGGGGGGGGGGGGTGAGGGGTGGTGGTGGCAGGCAGGTCTATGTTTCCAGAACAACTAGCTTTCGCCAAGTCGAATCATACATGCAAAAAAAATTCGGACGATGTTCAATTTTCGTCCAACACCATCCAACATGTTGGATGAAACAGCCAATCATATATCCGAATTTAAATCACGTGATTTTGTTGGTATCACTGGTTGGTGAATTCATCCAACAATTTCCGATGCTGTTTGATCGTGTATGATAAACATGTATGCCATACAATTAATGTATTATCATACATGTTGGACCGTCTGTCACTGCAGCAACGGCTTCCAATCATATTGTGTACACAATATTCAACAATACATTTTATTCTGTTTGGAAGTGCGTTAAGTTGTTTCTGAGCTGTATTCTATAATACCATTCATTCATTTCTACGACAGGAATTCCTTTAACATACTACAAATACATGAAAAATTTACAGTTTTGAGTTCCACCCATTGATAGCATTTCTGTGTCTATATAATGAGATATAGTTACACGCGCCATCATGCGCAGCAGATGGTGATGACGTGTTTTTCAAGAGCGCACTAGCATCAGAAGCTGCCTACACCCCGAGCTCCATCCGTCGTCAGTGTTCAGGTTTCATCCGCGTCCGCGGTACGCCACAAAACACGTATATACACATGTGTCAGTTTGTGGGTTAAACTTTGACACGCCTAGTTTTCATGACTAACTAACGCAGGAATAAAGCATACTAAATATATCTGTCTACTACTTCCCGCTTCTCTCAAGTCATTTGTTGTC
The DNA here is from genome assembly GCA_034401795.1 of Chaetoderma sp. LZ-2023a. NCBI lineage: Eukaryota > Metazoa > Mollusca > Caudofoveata > Chaetodermatida > Chaetodermatidae > Chaetoderma > Chaetoderma sp. LZ-2023a. The sequence continues at coordinate 59,572,247 of CM067374.1, read as the reverse complement.
CAGCCCTCTAACTCTCGCGCTCTCACTTAATCACTCAACTTTTCCCACCTGTCCATTTCATTTTCATTTCACGATTCCCATGGTATGTAATAAACATGTCGGGTGTAAGTGTGCGCGGATCATGCTGATTACGTGCAATGAACCTTTCCAGTTTTAATTACGCCCCGCCCATCACTAGGTAAGCTCCACCCACACCTCGCTCGTGTTGGGATCGATCGATCTCTGAACTTCCTGACTATCAATTTCCAGAAAACTGTACAGGTAAGCTGTTGAATATTTTGAAACTAATTTGACTGGGTGCTGTTGGTGTTGCTCAGTGCCCAGTCAAATTAGTTTCAAACTATTCAACAGCATATTTATTAGATAAGAGACATAGGCTACAATTTTTACAACGTGTCGGACTTTTAAGCGTTAAAGACACCCCTGTGCATGGGGATCGGATGGGGTGGGTGGGGGAATATAGAATCATTTATGACGTAATGATTATGACGTCATCCTACACGCGGCGTAGCTGATTATGACGTCATATGACATCATTGCTCTGGAAAGGTTCATTAACACGTTATAATATAATTAAGTGATAAAACATGTCTAAAAAATTCTTGTCATTAACCTTTCACAGAAAGCATCCAAAATTGTTCATGTAGGCCTATGCACCTGTTGGAAGCACAATTTTACTATGCATCTATAAATCGTTCCTATACTTCTATGCTGGGCTAAATATATTTTCCTTGCGATGGTATATATATTTCCTCCTGAACGAGCGTGAACAGGCAATATTTGAGAGAAAGGCGGCTGCTAAAATGCCAAAATGTGACCAACTTGCCGACTAATATGATGCAAGTAGTGAGTGGAAAAGTAAAACACATACAGGAAATTACTATAATTACTAGCTGCGTATAAGCTAGTCCGTCCGTCCGTCCGTCTGTCTATCTGTCAAATTTTTGGACATTTTTTACAAAGCTGTATGCCTAAGTTGCAACAATAGCGCATATACACTTGTTAATGATCTGATTGGTGGATCGGATGAGTGACCAAATACGCCTTTGGTGCAGACATAAATAATTCTTTGCATGTTGAACCAATTCATACATTTAATACACGTAATCAGCATGATCCGCGCACACTTACACCCGACATGTTTATTACATACCATGGGAATCGTGAAATGAAAATGAAATGGACAGACACAAACACGCGTGCCAACAGGTACCGTAGGCCAACAGGCACCGGCCCTGAGGCCTGGAGTAGATCATATCAGAGATTCTCCTGTAGATTATTTTTTAAACAGCATGATTGAAAGTCGTTGTTTCCTTCAACAGCAACGATTTTCAATCAGATTTCGTTTCGAGATATCGCGGATTCTTCCGTTTCTCAGACAAAGCAGATTAGTATTTTTAAGTTCAGAAAGAGGTGTGTTAAGTTCCACCTTGCAGTGGAGTGAATCATGTCAGCATCAGATAACACAGAAATACTACTGAGATCCCTGCTCATCAATCTTCATGAATTCTCCAGACACATTTCATCATTGATTCGATTGTGTTTGCTGGTTAAAAATATATTGCTGTATATCTTCACGTCAAGCTATATTCATTAACCCTTTAATGCCCATTTGTAGACCAAGAGAATATTTTTTTGAAAATTTATCACTGGAATGACTGGCTCGATAATCGAGCCAGTCATTCCAGTGGTAAATATTCAAAAATAGTCGTATTTTTGGTCTGCGAATGGTCATTTCACACAACTACAAGAGCCATTTTTGACCACGTTGAGCGTTAAGCGTTAACATGTGTCTTTTAACCCTCATTTATAATACGATACTGCAGATAAATGTCGAATATTTTTTTATAACTTATCCAAGGAAGATTTGTGTCTGCGTTGAATGTGTGATATTGTAGTATACTAGAAATTGGTTTTTTTCAAAGACCAGTTTATGAAGTACTAAATGAGTTCATTTTACCTGACGATTTTCGTGACGATTAAAATGACGAAAATTACAAAGTTACGAAAATCATATAAGGTCCGTCACAAAATTGCATGAATTGTGGGCCCATATCGTTGATGAATTTACAATTTAATAAACATTCTGCTGAATATTTTGAAACTAATTTGACTGGTAGCTGTTGCTGCCATAGGCAGCAACAGCCCCAGTCAAAATAGTTTCAAAATATTCCACAGCTTATCTGTATAGGATCTGTTATGTTTCAAAGTTTCAAATAGATTCAGACATGCGTAAAAAGAGGGCGGATCTTAGCTAGAAATGGCCGGGACGTAGGTAGAAATGGGCGGAGCTTAGTTAGAAACGGATTCCTTTATTGTCATAATAAATGTGCTATGGGGCCCGGTTCTTCGAGAGCGATCTAATTCTTGTCCATCTGTCTTCAAATATAACATCAGTGCGGTCAATATGTCAAAGCTCGTCAGTGAAGGCGCCAACACCCAAAGATATAATTGATGAAATGAACAGCTGATCTCTCCAAGCTCGTTTAACACGTGATTTATCACCAGTGTATCACACCCATGCAGAGTTCTGGTCACTTGGGAGGTATAACACATGCATAGAAAAGAAACAATTTTTGTTATGGGTGGGTGCGGGCGGTGGAACATGTCAGAAGAGAACGCTTCAAAGAAAAACAACCGTTAAAGTACTGGTTTATACTATAAAAAGCGTCAGCATACCTAAAATTATAAATAAACATCTGACCTGGTCAATAGATTCAAAGCTGGTGGGAATATCTGGAGAAAGGATAAATAAACATTTACAACCTGCCATTGATCTGCACATAAAACAATCAAATCAAATACAGCTAGCATGTCCTAAAATAAAACAAGAACATCAGAGATTGCAGACCGGCGCCATCCCAACTTCGTCACATTGTAAACGAGTCCAGATTTGTGGGATTTGCTGGACATTTCGGATATTTCGGATCATGCCCAACATTGTGAAATCCTAGTGTATCAGGCCCGTGTTTGTGTTAAATCTGCGCCAAATCGGAGCAAGACTTTTTGGATACCCCATCGAGACACGCGCGCACGAGCACGCACGCATTTGTGCACACACAAACGGGCATGCACACACTCACAATAATATAATGCTTCTGTTTTCCACTTCGCCACAGAGACAGCAATCAAGAATGTCACATAAAATGACGACACAAATGTAATGGAAGAATCCAGTTTTAGCTATGCCCCGCCCATCTTTAGCTAAGCTCCACCCACACTTCGCCCGTGCTGTGATCAATTGATCCATGAACTCCCTGACTATCACTTTCCAGAAAGCTATACAGGTAATTAGCTGTTGAATATTTAGAAACTAATTTGACTGCGTGCTTTTGCTGCCGATGCATGTTTATTAAATAGTAAAGCCATACAATTCGTACACAACGCTTAGTCCGTCATCAGCCGAATTTAGCTACGTCATTCATGATATCATTGATTATGGCGTCATCTTACACGCCATGTGGTTGATTATGACGTCATATGATTGATGGATAAACTGGAATCCATTGTAAACTGCTTAGAAGGATGTACGTATCATGCCAGTCAAGAGAACGAAGCATGGCAAAATATTTTAAGACTGAAAACCAATCTTGTTCCACCGGCCTTGCCTGACATGGGCAGCAACCCAAGATCATTTACGCGTTGTTGTCCATATGTTATCACCCAAAGACCTCAACATTTCAAGATTATGCGGATGAGATATTTGTGGCATACATCATTTAGCACCTAGAGTATGTCCGCCGTTGCCATAGTGTATGGGACCATTACATGAAAAGCTGTTTAAAATAAATATATGTGCATAAATCAGGCTAGAAAGCAAATGTTTGAGAAGGAAAATAGTTGAAAACACACCCAAGTGGGCCTGCCTTAATTGAACATGCCAAACGAGCGACGTATCAGCCTGGGTATATTTGGAGTAAATCACTTGTGTCACTGTGAAATCTACCAAGTCATTAATTCACTTTTCCAGAGTATCAATCTATCAATATGACGTCATAATCATTACGCCATAACAAATTCTGTTTGGCCCGTTTTAAACTCTTAATAGTCCAACACGTTGTACGAACTGCATGTCTCTATTATTTAATAAACATGTTGTTGAATATTGAGAAACGAATTTGACCCCAGCACCCAGGGGCACGTGCCCACCCTCTCCACACCCCACCCACCACCTACAGGGCTGTCAAATCTTTTTTTTAAATTACTATCTGTATTTGAATGGGACAATTTTCAAGAGTTAAATCCCTTGAAACTTTTGGCGCCCTAAATTACCTAAATGAGGGGTGGTGGTGTGGGATCCGCCCCTGAATTGCATAGGGGTATAATAAGATTTGTTTAAGCACCAGGAATTTATCTAACCACGTACATCCAGCTTGAAAGATCATGTAAAGAACTACCGTACTTATGTGCCGATTTTGATGCTTGTTTCAAATCTTTAACAAATTCTTGTTAGTGATAGTTTTCACTATCTACTATATAATAACGGGCCTTTGGAAATCCAGGTTACATGTCAACGTGCATTATAAATCAACTGTCATACTATGTGGTAATAATAAAAACTCTTTTAGTTAATCAAATTCACCTTTCCAGAGTACCCACCCATCATATTACGTCATAATGAATGCGTGGTGTGTACAATGACATCATAATGAATGACGTCGATAAGTACGTCACGAACGCATATTTGATGACGGTCTACGGGCTGTTGTACAAATTGTTTGCTTTTACTATTTAATAAATATTCTGTTGAATATTTTGAAACTAATTTGACTGGGCGCTGTTGCTGCCTATGGCAGCAACAGCACCCAGTCTAATTAGTTACAAAATATTCAACAGCTTCCCTGTATAGTTTTCAGGAAATTGATAGCTAGGGCATTCGGGGATCGATCAATCCAAACACGGCGAGGTGTGGGTGGAGCCTAGCTAGTGATGGGCGGGGCATAGCTAAAAATGGAAAGGTCCATTATACTTGTACCCCTAGCAAATATTTGATAGATCAAGCTAAGCTCGAGAAACCGGAGTATCAAGTCTGATGAAGAACCTTTCAATAAAAATAGAGTGGGCACGTGAAAAGATGATTTCCATCAATGACTTGTGTAAGTAAGTAATTAAGTTTACATTTTACAGTCTAGCTTTCACAAAAGTGCTCGGCGAATTTACATCTCTTACCCAGGGTTGTTTTGATTTTTTTTTAATCGATTAAGTCATATGATTAAATCAACAATTAAATCAAGCTGAAAAAATCTACTTTGATTTTTTCCGATTTTTTCTCCAACTATTTGCACTATAAGATTTCTAAAGATATTTTTTGCTTGTTAAAAGTTATTGTAGCTATTGATTCAGATAGTTAAATAGTCCTGGTTATACAATATTATGCTAATATAAGAACTAAGAAGCTTTATTTCTATCAATACAGTTAGTAGAAACTTTCGTTAGTTGTTATTTGACATGTAAACAGCACAGATCAATAATATTTATAACAGTTCTGTGGATATTATTTGTAACTGACTTGACTACGACTGCTGCCAGCCACGAGACAATAATTTCAATAGACAATAATAACTCTATGCCAGCTAAATATTTTCAAACTAATTTGACTGACAGTTATTGCCGACTACATTCAGTTAAATTGTTTTCAAAATATTTTATACCATATCCAGAATTATACAGCCTGGAAAATCTTATCCACAAAATATTAAGACGGTTAAAAGTGCATGTAATAAAATCAATGATTTTGTTATAGAAGTAAAAAACTAAAAAATAAAAACAAAAAAAAATCCGATTAAATAAAAAAAATCTGATATATTTGATTTTTTCGAAAAAAATCATGATTTGATTCTTTCCAAACCTGCTCTTTACCCCTGGTCATTGGGCCTGTTCTCCCTTGAGGAGCTTTCAGCTCGGTTGCACCATAAGCTATGCATTCGCATTACCTACACTGCCCTTGCACTATTTACAGCTAGCTATAGGTGGACTGGAGAAACGCAGAGCGAAGCACCTTGCCGTTCAAGGACGCAATGCAGCGGCCGGTTGGGAGGACAACTGCCAACCTTTGAGTTAACAGCGCTCGCTCCTAGCCACTCGGCCACTACGTCTTCTTGCGTCACCATGCCGACTCTCGCTCTTTGTTCTATTGTACCCAAAGAGGGCCAAATTCAATAGGGTTTACTCTACCCAAACAGGAACACGCACCACATAGCTAACAGACACTGCGAGTGGAGTATGCGTCTGGCTATCACTCCGAGTCTGAGGCGTACTGACCAATATTATTCAGTATCTTCAATCCAGCAAAGGCAACCAACCTGTAGAGGTTTGACCACGTACCGCTCAGTAGAACTCACGTTATAATGTGGATACACAGCTTCAATAATCAGCTCACCATGACCTTAACGTTCTGACCCTAATATCACGATTTCTTCTGGTCCCAAAGGCAAGAAACTGGTTGTGTTGATGACGATTTCATCAGTAGAGTTGCAGCATAACCTATTGTTTAACGCACAATTACTACACCGAGTCCACCACGATTTTGACCCAAAATCAATAGGCTTCTTTGGATACCTAAGAGCAGGCCAAATTTAATCAATATTCTGTTAGTATAATTAGGTTATCAAGTTATCATATGGAATAACATTTCTATAAATGGATGACTACCACCATAGCTGTAACATAATGTTCATAGCGTGCCACCTCGGTAATTCACAATTGTGATGCCAAATCCAACAGAAGAAGTGAAAGGCAGTAATTATAGGCCAATTGAGTATGGTGTGGGACATCCTATCTCGTTCAGTCTCTCTTTCTCTCCCCCTCCCCCTCTCTCTCTCTCCCCCCACTCCCCCCCCCCCTCCCCCACTCTCTCTCTCTCTCTCCCTCTCTCTCTCCCCCCCTCTCTCTCTCTCACAGAGAATTTTGCATTTAGTGGACATGAGGCCAAGGCCAGAACCTAGTCACGGATCAAAAGTCACTAGTCAGCATAGTCCCTAATAATTGATCATCATATTCCTCACGATAACCACCTATTGCACGCTGAGAATACAGCGTTGCAGATACAATTCATGATCTCAGGTAAGGAGGTCTTAATTTGTAGTTTCAAGCTAGACTCCCTTGCTTAGTGAGAGATGAGTGGTCGATCACCCATAGGTAGATCAGAACTGAAGTTGAAGGCATAAAATAAGTAACTATTTCCACTCATTTCTCATATGTATGATTACTGTATTCTGCGGCTATAATAGTAGAAACATCCTACGGCTGCAATCAGTCCTTCACTTTTGCCCACTGTGTCTAGTCCTCAGCCAAAATCCTTAGCTTCCTCAGGTCCATTCTTGACTTGAGTGTACCGAACCCTGCTTTCTTGAGGTGACCTCGTAGCATTCTTAGCAGATTTATGCAATGACGTCCTCTCCTGACTTTGTATTTGCTGGCTCCGTGTAGGGTGAATTCCAAGGTTTTTCATGCGGGTGTGTCGCCTGGCATCCTTAGCACATAGCCAAACAAAACCTTTGCTATGCTACTTTTACAGACAGCGGCGACGTATTGCACATCTTGTATAGTGCATCATTGGAAATTATGCTGTCTGGCCATCGGTGTCCAGTGATGGTGCGTAGGTGTTTGCGGTGACAGACATCAAGTTTGTCTCGAGCTGCCTTTGGAGCTGTTACAGTTATACAGCATCAGGGATACGCAAGTTGCATTGCATACACGTAGTCTTTTTATCAAGGGCATCTTTGATCTACGAATCCATAGCTTCCAGAAGGACTGGAAAGCTATGCTCCCCATGATACAGCGTGCAGCAATGCCAGCAGTACTGTAAAGCGGTGAGCCTAGGATTGTACTTTTCCTCCATGGTTCGCCGCCATGAAGTGGATCGTCATTTTCTTTAGTTTCATGCTTTGTAGATAGGTATATATGCGTGAACTCTTGGATTCATTCATAAAGAGATTCTCAATTTTTAGTTTGCTTGCGGCTATTGGGAGAAGTTCGTCAAGGGGTTTCTTTTCCTCATCTATGAACTCCACATAGTCGGCATATTCCATCTCTAGCAGCATACCCAGTATAGACACTGGGTATTGGTCTTGTGGAACTTTCCCGCACGGATTTCAATGAAGCAGCAAGGTAACAGGTGAAAAGCACAGGAGATAGATCATCTCCCTGTGGGGAGCCGATTGATGTCTCAAACTCTACAGACTTCACTGACTTTACTCGTACTCTCAGCTCTCACCAGTCGTAGCTCATCTTCACTGCAACTGGCCTGGCATAGTATATCTAGGATCTGTGCGCGTTTAATTGTGTCGAAGGCTCGTGACATGTCAATGCCCATTTTGTGGAAATCCCAGTGTTCGGACATGACTACCGACACAAGCATGCGTTGCTCCCATACAATGTCTGCGCAGCTGCGTCCGTGTTTGAAGCCACTTTGGCATGATCTGGTGAAGTCATCGATCTTGTCTCAGTTGCGGCATAGAGTAACATTGGATAGGATTTTCCGTATGGCGTTGAGGAGCACAATGGGCCACAGATTGGCTGTGGATCAGGTGGCCTATTAGGCTTAGATAGTGCGATAAGGGTGCCTTGGCCCACAGCGTCGATGGGAAGGTGGTGCATAAAAACTGAATTGATTAGGTGCATGATCGGTTTTGAGATAATGTCACTGGCATATTTGAATAGTTCATTGCTCACGCCATCGGGTCCAGATGCACGTCCATTTTTCAGGGCTTTAAGTGCCTTCTCAACTTCTGCTGTTTTAATTGGTGTTAGTAATGGCCGGGGGTCGCCTGAGAACGGATGCAAGGGCTCATCATCTTGGTCACTGGGGTGTTTCTTGAACCATTCTAGAATCGCATCGGCTTTGCCCTGATCAGTCCCGATAAAGTGCCTTTCAGAGTTGTGTACAGTTAGTGGGGGTGTGTAGTCAGTAACTCTCAGGGCTCGGGCTGTCCGAAACACTTTGTGACAGTCATCTGTGGCAGAAATTCCATCTGCTAGTGAGTCTGCTTGTTGATCCTGCTGCTTGCAAAATCTTTTAAGCGATCGCTAATGTGGCGCAGAATGTTATTGCGCTCCTGGTGTAGTTTGGTGCAGTCTTCACTTTGATCACTTAACTGTAACACTTTCTGTTCTGCTAACAGTTTTACTACTGGAGGATCGTCAGTATACCTAGTTCATTTCTCTTAGCCGGTATGCAATTGTCATTGAATAGACAACCAGTACCATTAAACAAAGTCTAATTCACGCAGCCGTACGTATGGTGACGACGTGGCTGCGGTGAATGACTTCACTACCATTATTGAAAATCTAAGTGGGTATTTAGTGGGGGGGGGGGGTGGCCTCATCAGAGTTGAGGGTTGCTTGGCTATTAGTTCTGGCATGGCCTTTACTTTACAGACGTTGGGTTGTGCCTGCTCGAGGTTCGAGATTATATTTAATGCCATGGCTGGGTCAGGTTCCTGGTTTCATAGCATCTATAAGGGTGAACGTGTTCACTGAAATCACAGACTAAGCGGAATGTCATTCGCCATACACCTCTCTCAAAGGAAGATGCTCAAATCAATTATCCTGATTAATTCGATAGGCTTACTACTTGCGATCTTGGACTTTCCTTCTCTTCACCTTAGAGTGAAATCGTCAGTAGTACCATGCTGACCATCACCTTATTCCACACCAAGGAGGTTAGTTTGGGAAGTTATCCTGTCCTGCGAGTAGTTCAAGAGCATTTCTATGTAGTATATATGTCTGCATGTTCACGTCGGCGATACATTTGCCATTTAAATAAATGTCCACTTGGGAGAAAAATGATTGGAGTCAGACGTTGATAGGGACAATTGCGATTTCATTGCCATCAGGATCTTCCTCGATGTTTTTGTTGTTAACCAATACCATGTGCTCTGGCAACTCTGGCATAGGTGCAGGTAGTCGATATCACTACATACACGCACACACGCACACGCACGCGCACGCGCACGTGCGCGCACACGCGCACGCGCACGTGCGCGCACACGCACACACACACGCACACACCTGAGTTCACCCCACCAATTTTTAGAAACATGGAGATAGACTTGCCAATGTATTTATTCCATCATAGTCAGCATCAGTTTGATGGGAATGAGGCCTCATTTGTTAATCGGGCAGTGACGTCCTCATAAACTCATTGTTAGAAAACATGTTCTTAACCAGTAGCTTAACTTAGCTAGCTTTATGGTGAGGTACATATTTTCATGTTCTTGTTGCCGTGATATGATGCAGAGTGTCCAGCTGACTACAAGTGCTTCTGATTTACCTAACTCTCCCTTAGCTGGCGGCAGATCTGATTGGCTGAAAAGGTCAGCCCATACATGGCCATGGAAAAGCGGTAGCAATGTATATCAAGTTACGAAGCGAACTAACCAACGTCCAATACCAATGAGCTGCACGAAAAGCTTCATATGTTGAATCTTTCTTAAGCAATCAGATCTAGCACCAACAGGAGAGCTATACCTCTGTCGTCCACCTGAAAGTTCAAATTGGTGGATGTTTGACCAGATGAGTTGGAAAAGGCAGTTTTAGCAGAGTCATCTGAAATTAGGGATGACCGAGTCTCCTCTGTTGAATGGAGTGATTGGAATCTAGATCAACTACAATAATGTTGGAGATATGGACTATAGTGGGATCTCAATATAAGGACACGGACATAGCGCATGATTGTTTGGCGGTAGAGACTAGAGAGCCAACTAGCCTACTAGCGTAGCCTAAGTAAATCTAACGATGCTCTATAATATATAATTGCTAAAAATGGAAGTCCTTGACGAACAGAACACCGAAAGAACAATCACAATGCAAAATCCCAAAGAAACCCCAAAAATTGGAGTTGCCAATTTAGTGTCTAGACTGATATTGAAAGACGATCCACATATTCTGGATAGACAGCCATTTACCGGAATAAGACTCTAATTAATACGCCTTCTTCATCACTAACTACTCTAGGGGTATATACATTTGGACCTTCTGGTGTAAATCATTGATAGAAACATCGCATCAGGGGTGGTGAGTGGGATGGGGCTGGGGTGTCCAAAAAGCCAAACTAGACGGCGGTGGGGTTGGGGGAGGGGCAGATTTTGAAATCTAGATGCTAACAGATGGCATCATCTGTATTTTCTGAGGCAGACGACTGACACAATGAAAAAATAAATTCTAATGTTTTTTTAATTATTGAAAAGGTGATACACGATTGCCAATGCCACATGATGTACATATATAGCTACTCTACTGTAATAATCAGACTGTTACAGTACAGTAGGTACAGCATCATGTGGCACTGTCGAGTGTCTACATAGATACAGTGTATAGTGGCTATGTAGATACAGTGTATAGTGGCTATGTAGACACAGTGTATAGTGGATATATAGATACAGTGCATAGTGGATATATCATTATGGGTACACAATGTGGCATTGTGAATCATGCTTAGAATTGGCCAAACGTTTCTGTGTCAAGGCACTCCTCAACCATGTCTCTATACGACGCAATGCACTGAAGGTGCGTTCACTTTCAGCATTGAAGTGCACAATGTTAAATTTACTTGCGCTTGATTTCCAGTTTATTTGATTTTTCAAGTAATCTGGAAGTCATGAGTACCAGATTTGTCAAATATTTGCCGATGACAGTGCACGTGTACCCAAATTACTATTGGGCAATGCTTCAAGTGATAAAAGTATCACTTGAATGTTGATAACATTACACTACAGCGTTACTGTAACAACGAATATAAAATATTTCAGTGAAATTATGGATATAATATATCAATAATTTTACTGACTTTGTTTTATTAGTCAGTGGGGAATATGTGGAGGGGTCATGAACCCTTGAACACGCCATCCCCACCCCACCCCCACCCCCACCATCCACAACCCTAGTCCTACGGCCCTGCCGTAATCCCACCACCCAGGGATGACTGGTGATAATCGAACCAGTTGCTTTTGATATAATAACATCAAATGCCAGCACAGGAATCTGACCGCTTGCTTCAAATCTCACTCGCGGGTAAAAGCTATAATCTAGCTATATTTAGATCACTGGTATTACCATTCTAATCTCATCTCCACACCCATTCAGTCCAGTGGATGCTATTCTATATCAAAATGGCAATCTCCTAACCTGTTCGCCGTTTCGTATGTCTTCTAATAATCTGACGTAAACAAAATCATTGACTCACTTGTTTCCGCTAGACATTCTGAGATTAGCACCAATGCCTGTCTGGCATCAGATAACCGACTTATTGCAATGCAGCCCCGAGTGCGTGACAAACATCAAAGCATGCGCGCTGAATTCACGTGGAGATGTGGAAATGAATTTTAGGCAATATAATATGCCGAAGCGACCACAATCTAAATTCACAGAACTGCGAATGAAATTTAGAAAATGCTATTGTTGCATTTCCAGCTTTTTCTCTCAGAGCGTTTTAACAATTGTGCTGCTGATCAGTTGCAGTAATCCCCTGATAACGCAGGTTACTGGGCCGCATGGCCCGGTATTGGCCAACTAACGGCTACCCGCGTTATCACTGAGGTGTTCAGTTTTAAGATGGCGTTGATGACACTCCTAAAAGCTGTTGAAGATATCAACTCTTTTAGCAACTCTCTTGTTTCGATGATGTATGCTTATAAAAGTAAGCAACGGTCGTTGTGCTAATAGATCGATCAAATTTGGTACTCAATGGAGGAATCCAGTTTATGGATCAAATATATGACGTCATAATCAACAATGTCACGTGTAGGCTGATATCATACTCAATTACGTCATGAATTGACGCTTAGTCCGTCATAAACACTTAATAGTCCGTAAAATTGTTCTGATTGTATGTCTTTACTATAAGCAGCAACAGCACCCAGTCAAAATATTCAACAGCTTACCTGTATATTTTTCTGGAAATTCAGATTCAGAGAGTACAGGGATTCATTGATTCCAACACGGGCAAAGCGTAGGTGGAGCTTAGCTAGAGATGGGTGGGGCATAGCTAAAACTGGATTCATCCATTATCTGACGTCATAATTAAATTCGTCATATTTTATCTGACGTCACAATCAAACTGAGTATTTTGAAATTAATGTAACTTCAGGAGAGTTGTTGCTGGCATAGATGTACCTTATAGTTATCTTTAAATTAGGTTCTGGGAACCCGGGTTTCCAATCAATTCCAACACACGTAAAACTGAACAGAGATTACCTAGAAATGGGCGGAGCATAGATAGAATTGGGCGGAGCATAGATAGAAATGGGCGGAGCATAGATAGAAATGGGCGGGGCATCGATAGAAATGGATGCCTATAAAAAAAAACCCCTAATAATGAAACATGACATTAATTCGCATCGATAAATAATTCACAGCGATTACCTCATAAAACACAGCATGGTGTTCACGTTTTATGAACCTGGTATGTGGATCTAGACATAACTATATCTATGTTTAGCATATCCAAAAAAACACAATATTAGCATTTGTAATAGGTCATGACTCCAGTGTCTAAGAGGCGTTCCTTCGAAAGATAGTTGCCTGACGGCACGTTGTTATCGTTAGACATACTGCAACACGTGCGGTAAATATGCCAGTAATGCTGGAAGAAAGGGGCGGGTTCGACCTGCGAACACCACCGACAATCTAACTCGGAAGTTAGTTAGTTAGTTAGTTAGTTAGTTAGTCAGTCAGTCAGTTAGTAAACCTTATCCTCATATCAATGGGCGCATTAACTACTCCAGGCTGCTACCGGTTCGAGAAATTGATAACAGGTCTTGTATTTTAGACCCCAAACACAGGAGAAGTTTCCTCCTATGACGTTGTAAGATAAATGATCATAAGTTGATGATTGAGAAATCATATGAATGTCAACAGACAAATCATGTTTTACAAATAAGATCCCAGGTTATTGGGTGTATCCAGATAATAATCTGAATCGCTCTATTAAGCTTGAAGCTATAGGTATGGGTCGATGTACTTTCCTTTTTCAAGACTGCTGCTGCTGCACGAGTCGATTAATGAATTTATATATTTGTTCACTCAAACAGATAAACTGAAGATATTTCCACTTTTATACACAGTTTCGGTTCGTAGATTTTATTAAAATTTTTTTTTGTATTTTAGCTCAAATCTTAGCCTATCTTGTATTACAAATCGGATTTCTGGTGCGATACAAAGACCTATTGTGGATATTTTATCGCGGTCTGCTGTAGGCATAATGCGAGGCTAGATTTGAGAATATCAGAGAGATTCGCAAGTTCAGCCATTTAAACACAAGCCATTTCCTTCTGTATTATAAACAGACTTCTAATTATTATTTTGAACTACACATTTTGACAGACTGAAAGTCATTGGTGTCTTAGATGCACGCCTGCGACGCAGTTCACTCAAAATACATTCAAAATATACATTAAGCACCATATATACAAAATTTCGTTAGCTCCCTTGCTAACGATGTTCATAGATATTTCAGGAAGCAATGGCTTAGGAAACAAACTTTATAAACTACAAACAAAGCATTTTGTTTGGAATAATAATAGAAAATACAAAATTCTCAGAAACTTGACTCTTTTAAGTTGATCTACTCACCTAGCGACTATAAATAAAGATATTTTGTGTTTAAAACATTTCCATACACCTGCATGCATGGCATTTTAAGCAAACATCTTATTCTTATATTGCTAAAATGTATTGTTCATTTCCCTGATGTCTCGTGATATGTACCAACATGCATGCCGTCAATCTTTTAAATAAAGGAGTTGTTGCCATATTATGTTGCTATGTTCTGTTGCTATGAGAGATCGTCGAACATTACCATGAACACAGAACAGTCTTTGTTCCACGAGCATAAAAACTTGTATAGGCCTATGTACGCATGCGCAATTCTTCTGGTTAGTGAAAGAATTAACTAACTTATTATACCCCTTTAAGCCACAAAGTTGTTAAAAAACATTTCAAATTTCCCATAGAAAATACCCATCTACTGCCAAAGAGAAGATTATTTTGAAATTATACTCTTCTTTTGGTCCGTAAATGGACATTTCTCAAGACAATTGCAGAAGCCGTTTTTATTCAGCTTGAATGTTAAAGGGTATTTAAAGCACCTAAGGGGAGGAATGATACATAGAGTGACGCTGCTTGATGATGAAAGTGTCTGCATTTAGGGGCGTATTCTGTCTGACTGGGAGGTGCTGCTAGGGCTCACAATGTGAAAAAACATATCATAGTCAAACCTGTCTTAAAACGACCATCTTTTGGAAGAAACAAGAAGGAAGCCGCAGAAGAGCAGCGGTCTTATGCTACAGGTTAGATGGCATGAGTAGTGGTGTTGGGCCCATAAGTGTGGTTCTTTAAAACATGTGGTTTAGCGACCACCTGTTTTAGATATCCATGATTTAATGGCCCTCCTGAAGACGAGTCTTGCATCAGGATGAGCGCGTTATGGCCGATAGCTCGTAACATTTGATCATAACACTTGATCGTAAACAGGTTGTTCGAAGGTAATAAACGGTAGTGCGTGCGGGACTGGGATGGAGGTGGAATGAGGGGTGGCGGTGGTGGTGGCGGGTGTGCGGTGTTGTAGGCCTATGTCCATGTGTGCGTGCGTGCGTGAGTGTGTGTGTGTGTGTGTGCAATCTATATGTTTTATCAACTGTAGTAATCGGGAAATGAGTCAGACAGAAAAATGTGAGGAATTGGTGTCAGTATTTGTGTTATGGTGGTGACTGGTGATAGTGGTGGTTGTGCCGTTATAGAGAGGGTGTGCATCAGTATGGTGGCGATGTTGATGTGGTGGTGGTGGTGGTGGTGGTTGTGGTGATGGTGGTGGCGGCGGTGGTGGCCGTGGTAGTTGTGGTGGTGATGGAGGTGGTGGCCGTGTTGTTGTTGTTGTTGTTGTTGTTGTTTGTTTGTTGTTGGTGTCGTCGTCGTCGTCATCGTCGTCGTCGGTGGCGGTAGTGGTGGTGGTTGGAACGACAGCGCGTACGTGCGTGTGTGCGTGTGCATATAGTCTATATTTCACTTAAACCAGCTGTTTGGGGGGGGGGGGGTGACCATCTTGCGAAGTATTATTACTATTCAGTGAAATTACGATTATTATACTCATTATCCCTGTTATGTTGATCCAGTATGATCTGGGTCAGAGGATGTTTCTTTCGAGACGGTATTCAGTATCATTTTGTATCCGCTGTCTGGCGACCGTGTTTTAGAAAGACACATGTTGAGGGTTGCCGCGACATCTATATGTTAATGTCATGCAGAGAATGGCAGGTGGTATGTGAAAAGGATTGGATACGCGTGCATTGCGCGTGAATCAAATACAAAATATTCTGCTCCTAGCGAATACGGAAGTATTGGAAAACAAAACTTCTCCGAAAATATCGCCTTTCCCGGTATTAGTAGGATATGCACAAGCGCAAAGATGATTAGATGCCAGCTAAGGAACACGCCTCTTACAATGATGACTGTCATATCCTACAGATGAAACATTCTAAATATTGCCCATAACCTTTGGGGAAAGGGCTTAATACCGTCGCTTACTATTAGGCCTACACGGTCGGATGTGGGTGTGTGTTAATGTTGCATGACAATGCCACAAATATTAACACCCTGTAGTTATTTTAAGTGTGTTTAACCCATCTTGTGACAACAACGCATTAAAGCGCTCAGAATACTATTTATGTCAATTAACCGTTTAACTGCCAATACCTTTTACGGAAATTTACAAAAAATAGATTTCTGTTATCCTTCAAATGGACATTCATCAAAAGTGTAACGGTTAAGAAAATTCAAATTTCTGCTTAGCCAGTGTCCAATTGCAGACCAAGAAGAGTATTTTTGAAAATTTACCACTGGAATGAGTGGCTCTGTTAAATTTCTCTTAGCCTGCAAAAGGATATTTCTCAAGATTTTTTACCAACTTGACCATTAAAGTGTTAACTTGACACAAGAGGGGTTAATATTTTATACCAGTATTTCACGAGGTGGTCTGAGACAGTATTAATTCAGTAGAGTGTACTATGACAGATGTAATAGGTGATGCCCGCGGCGGCCCACCACACTATCATTAACACATTACCCGAAGCAATTATTCCGCTTCCGACTTTAAGTGACTCACAGCGGGGGCTATACTATGTTTTAAGAATTATGGGCAGCTAAGCGATCTGTATTATCTAAAATGATAAATAAAAATGAAATAAAATTCTGCCTATGTATATATATTTCAACAAACAGAAACGCAAACTTGCAATCTAAGTCAAGCAGCCAAAACGATTACGGCGCAAGAAATAAAGAACATAATGTGCATTATAATGTAGCAGCCAATGTTTTCACAGTCCGTTAAGTTAGTTGCTAGTTCCTAGTTATTAAATGGATACTAAAATTTAGTGGGAAGTTAGATACTAGATCCTAGTTCCTAAATGGTTACTAAACATTAGTGTGAAGTCAGTTACTAGTTCCTAGTTTCTAAATGGCTACTAAACATTGTGACGTTAGTTATTAAATCCTAAATAGTTAAGTAATCTTGAAAATATTGAAGATTAGCTAACCCACAGAACTTTAATAACTATTTAGGATCAAATAACTTTTTAATCTAATAAGTTTTTCCGTAATATTTTCGCAAAATTGGATGAAAAAACGCCAGTAACTGATATCTGGGAGCCAGTTACTAAACCTTTTCTTCAAAATGTCCTCAAATTCGGATGTGAAAACCTTAGCAACTGGTATCTGGGCGCCAGTTAATAAACATTTTCTTCCAAATTTTCTCAATATATATAAGGTATATATGTATATGTGTGGCGTGAACATGTGTTCAATTTTCGTGCTATTTTTATTTTTTTCACTGTTCTCAAAAACCAGGGGTCGGTATAATTGTGAGGGGCGGTTAAATTAGGATAAATACGGTACCAGTTACTAAAGTTTTCACATCCGAATCCGAGAAAATCTGGAAGAAAATGTTTAGTAACTGGCTCCCAGATACCAGTTACTAAAGCTTTCACATCCGAATTTGGGATGTGAAAACTTTAGTAACTGGTATCTGGGCGCCAGTTACTGAACATTTTCTTCAAAATTTTCTCAAATTCGGATGTGAAAACTGTAGTAACTGCTATCTGGGAGTCAGTTACTAGACCTTTTCTTCAACGTTTTCTCAAATTCGGATGTGAAAACCTTAGTAGCTGTTGCTAAACATTTTCTTCAAAATTTCAGTCAATCTCTTTTCATGGTAATCCACATGAACTTAAGGAAAGTAGTAGTAGTAGTAGTAGTAGTAGTAGTAGTAGTAGTAGTAGTAGTAGTAGTAGTAGTAGTAGTAGTAGTAGTTCTCGGCCTATCTATCTATCTATCTATCTATCTATCTATCTATCTATCTATCTATATGTCTGTCTATCTATCTATCTATCTATCTATCTATCTATCTATCTATCTATCTATCTATCTATCTATCTATCTAACTAACTGTCTGTCTGTCCGTCTATCTATCTAATTGAGTAGTAGTAGTAGTAGTAGTAGTAGTAGTAGTAGTAGTAGTAGTAGTAGTAGTAGTAGTAGTAGTAGTAGTAGTAGTAGTAGTAGTAGTTCCCGGCCTATCTATCTATCTATCTATCTATCTATCTATCTATCTATCTATCTAATTGAAAATAACTTCGACTGGAATATGTTAACAGTTTTCAGTTACCAAACCACCAAGGGAACAATCCGTTTGGTTACGCCAAATTTCGAGGCTTAATAATAATGATAATTATAATAATAATAATAATAATAATAATAATAATAATAATAATAATAATAATAATAATAATAACATTAGTAGAAGAGAGACGAGCTGCTCGCCTCAACGGAAATGCCGAAAAGCCGACACAAACGATTTTCATACCTACTTACACAAAGGATTTCCACACCTAAAGCGACAAGCTCTTCTCCGTTCTGATTGGATGTTAGATGTAGAGGGTGGCGGTAAGTCCCTCCCCCTCATTAAATCATGTGACTCTTAGCGTCCTATAGTATAATGACGATTGACAAGGTTTAACGTGAAATTCTTTTGTGGGGCCAGCTCTTCTCCGTTCTGATTGGATGCTAGATGTAGAGAGTGGCCATAAGCCCCACACCGCACCTCGGTAAATCACGTTACTCCTAGCGTCCTATCACATACTAATGATTGAGACGGGTTAATGAGGGTAATTACGCATCTTCAAGGCACCGATCTCTTTGAGAGAGTACATGTCTGAACTCGTCTTTTCCGGACTCTGGGAGCTCATTCAGTCATGGGAGATTACTTCTGAATGGTCAATCTATTGTGTAAGGACAATTGTTGAGCGATTGTGGAAGACGACTCGGTTAGTCTAATGGGTTGATCCTTAAAACTTCTGAACCTCAGATCTTTTTAGCCGTGACAATCTACAAGGGAGAATCTATTGCATAAGGGCAATAGGTTAGTTATTACTCCAACCAAATAAAATTAACTAGTGACGCTTTAAAACAACTCTGACCGCGTGTAACGATCATCAGAGTCATACAAAGTTCAGTGAATAAATTTTCAATTGCGTTAGGGTAATAACTACAGATTACATTTTAACGTGCCTCGAACGAGAACGCAATATTGGGAAATAATTCCAGCCTAAGTTGTCGCAGGGTTTGGAAGGGTTATAGTCGACAATTTTTCAGTTTTCAATTAAAAAACAATACACATTATTTTCACCTTTCACAATTTTAATAAAATAAAGTTGCAGTAAAAATACAGACGATAAATATACAGATGCTAAATATAAAGTGGATAAAATATACATACGAATATACAGATGAATAAGTGAAATATAAAAAACAAATACAAATACAATAATTTAATTAAAATATAAATGTACAAATGTTTTCAAGTAGGGCTTCAGCGACCTAAAGTTAATCGATGGAGAATGATGTGCCTGAAGTATTATGTCAAACTGATTTTAGAGCGATTATTTAATTAAACTTGAAAACAATCTAAGCAATACTGAACCCCGAACACTTCGGGTGTAAAGATAGGGTATGGGCTTTTTTATAGCGGTAGGGTTTGGAGATATTATTTCAATGTGCGGGAATATATTTTAAAAAGGGTTTAATAATTTTTTTAAACCGACTCAATGGATGAATATAACATAATTTACTCGATCTGGGCCCCTCCCCATCGTTCTGACTGTGTATCGACCTCCACGCACATTTTTGACCAATAATAATAAAGCAGAAGATTATTTTCTCCCCCTCAATGAAGTGTATGCTAGTAATCTTCTAATGGCCTTATGGGTTAGTGTATTATGGGGATACCAGAAGCTTCTTGTTTAAAAGTTATCAGTGTATCCCTTGAGCAGTGTATCAGTACGCCCTTCGTAGTGCCATATCTCAATAAACTCTAAGATACAGTACCCGCTATGTACAACCTCCATCAACTACACAGACGTCCATACTCTGTGTAGAGTGCACTCGCCATCGCTATGAGTACATTCAGTACACTACAAATCGTGAAGAAATGGGAAGAACAAACATTCGCTATAACTGTATGGGAGGGCAGGAAAGAACAAATCCTTCGGAGGCAAACAGATACACTTTATCAGGTCAAAGTAATACCCTAACTCGTCTACCTGTTTGAAACCAATAATTTAATTAAAATATAAATGTACAAATGTTTTTGAGTAGGGATCCAGCGATTACTCTAATGATTACTTCCAGTTCGCCTAGAGGGTACTCATGGGTTTGGCGAATGTAACGATATAGCAAAGTGATATCCGCAAACGCTATATACTCATCTGTAGCAGCCTGGTGATGCAAACATATGGCATTGGTGTATCCATCGTAGAGGGCACTGTATGCAATAAGTGGTTCATGATATGTTCTAGCATTCAGAAAAGCATTAATTCTAGGGTCGCTAAGTCTCTGGCCCTTAAAATCACAACCGCACATTTCAACTATGTTCATGCACATATGCCTAAGCTTACTAGATTTAGAAAGTGCCTTCTGATACACTTCTTCTAAAGTGAAACCAGGCCCCAAAAGTGACTTAGTGTTCATATGCTTACTACGTAGACATTTCGGACATGCATGCACATAACATCTGTAGTACTCAAAGTACTTGTCAGTGTTGGGACAGCAACCACCCAGCGATCTGTTAAATGCTTTGGGTTCACCACCAGTTAGAGCGTGTTTAATGAACATGTTCTTAGAATGAGCTAGGTAATCTAGCCACTTACACACTTCTACGGAGCAACGTTTCTTGTTAGATAGGTTAATGTACCCTGTAGCAGGCAGGGATACTAGCTTATGATTGTTTAATTAGTTAGCCCTAAATACTTTATTAAATAATGACACTAATGTCATAGATGACACGAAAGGTGGTATCTCAGTTTCATGGATGAACATTTCACGAAACTTACCACAAAGCGTGATGGATGAACATTTCACGAAACTTACCACAAACCGTCCATAGAATATCTAAGTCAGAACTGCAGTAAAGCTTCATGGCATCCCTGAAATTGAAAACACCATCTTTCATGACGTCCGATGTAGTCAACGTATATGCTACTGTCTAGGAGATATGGAAAAATCCTTTCTCGCTAGGTAGATTGAATATTGTAGGTAGTTGCGGTAGTTGAAATGGAAGAAATGCTAGACTGTCCTTAAATGAAGGTCGCCAATATTGAAATACACCACTTTATTGCCATTCATTACTACGTTGTCCAGTTTAAGCTCTGTGTTTCTAAAAAGCCACTCCATCACTAGATGCAAGTCAAACCAAATGCAGATTTTGTAGCTAATAACAATTGCATGAAAACTGTTAGAGCATTAGTACCTTCGAAGATAACCTCTCTTCAATGTTCATCGCATGCATCACAATGGTGGTCATGAGGTTTGCTAATGCATACAGAGCAAGCTATCTGAGTGATGACATAAATAACCTCGTGAAGCTTTGTCACTTGATTCATTTCAAAATCATGATAGATGAAACATTGCGGTATTGACGATAAATCCTTGTTTATGTTTTTAGGCTCACGTGCCTTACACTTTGCAGTTAAGCTCATATGTTCTTCATTATAACTCTGCATATAACAAACGTGGTCATGTAAATCAACTTCAGCCTGGCAACTAGGACATTTGCCCTGCCCACAGTGATGTTTAGAGCGAGAATCAACTTCTAGAAGTTTGTCACAGTCTCCGCAAGACTTACGCATGGTGCACATTCCGGAGGTGATGTGACTGTTGTAGTAACACTCACTCTTAAACCATCTGCGATAAGCTTCAAAATAGTCGTTAGCAATCTGCTAGCAGAATGGAGCCTCTTTACATAAACGGCACCATTTATACGCAAGAGTGTTGATCGTGTTGGGCATACAAACTTCAAACTCCACATCATCGAGATATAATTTGGCAAAATTATTATTCCACCCGATCCACTAGGCATTTCTACGTGAAATATCTCCATAGAAAAGTACCCATCAAGACATACTTCACTTTGGGATTGACTCACTTCAGGAATTGTATTCGTTATTTCTGAAGCTGTCAGATCTTGGACTTGCGCAAAGTCCATGTCAACCGGGTTTTTAGAGTCAAGTGATGTATTGTGACCGACTGTAATCTTGAGGCAATGCATTCACGCTAGCATAAAAGCTATCTAATATTCTTTCGAATATCGAGTGAACTCGCTCTGAAACTTCAACCAAATTCTCTGTTATAATGGAGTCCGGATTAAACTGGACAGAGTAAGATTTTTCTGTAATATTAAAACACTAGGACTGAAAGGTGCAAGTGAGAGTTATATCGTATGTATCAGCTATGTCAGGTTTGCCTGGTCTAGGCATAGCAGTTACAATATCATCACAATGTCTGTCACCCCTCACCCCCAAATCCCCACCCTCCACAGCATTAACCCCTCCATCGATCATATTAGGACCACCACCCCACAATATTATTACCTTCCAAATCATTATTTTCAATTAAATTAACCACACTCCCACTCCCACCCCACCCCCACCAGCTTGAGCCAATTTATTTTTGCACTTATAATTATTTTTACTAGTTTTTTTAATGGCGGTATAGGGTGGGCTGACAGAGTTGCTAGTAGTTGGTGGGGTTGGTAGCTGCGTGATGGGTTAGCATAGGGTGGTGCGAGGATGGTAGCAGTATTTGTGATAGTTCAGCAGTTAAGTCATCAGATGATTCACAGCATTCATCGAATCCAGACCGCAGCACCTCACGGGGGTTAAATTTGGACCATACTAGAATTAAAGGTCTAGTTCAATCTGTGAGACTAGCTTAAGAACTAAAGGCGAGAGATTAATTGAAATCTTAAATCATAGGGCACCTTTTTATCCTTAGACAACACTAATCGTGTTACCATAGACTGAGTAGCCTATCTGAATAGTAATCTAGTATATTTAATGGCCTCAACGGTGACGCAGACCCTGTATACAAATTCTACAGAATTTTTAGAAGTTAAATTACTGATGGCATTCAATACACTCTTATCGGATGCTAATGTCCCTAGGCAAGTTGTGGGGAGTCATAAAATGTGGGCAAAGATCCAATTAAGAAGAAGACATGAGCCTTCAGTATATCCGGTGTAAAGCAAAAAAATGAAAACACGCCCCTGAGTCTAAAAGTTTACAACATACCCTAATCAATAGACAGAGTACACCTACAACTCATTCAGCTGTTAGAAATCTGAGATCTCGAGAAGGTAAACTATCCAAAACTTGGTTGAACTATGCCAAAAGAAAAACTCGCAAGAACAGTAAGAAATAAAAAATCTATTAGCTCCGCTGACAGATTGAGACGTGTATATTATGATAGCAAACATTCCTCGTCTTTCTGGGGTTTGGAAAAACTACATCGGGCCTTTAATGGGACATTATCGAAACCATTAATATGCAACTGGTTAGCCAAGCAACCAGCTTATATATTGCATCGACCTAAGAGAATAAAGTTTAATAGAGATAGATTCAAAGTAACCAGCGTGGATCAGCTATGGCAAATGGATCTGAGTGGTGTTACTAGATTAGCTAGACATAAGAACAATATCCATTGTCTACTATTCATAATAGATTGTCTATCGATAAAGGTGGTGAATATGTGAATGCACTGGTTAAGAGCGTATTAACGTCTAAAGACATACATTTCTACACATCTCAGAACTCTCACATGAAGGCAGCAATCATAGAATGCATTCAACGCACCATAAAGACTATGTTATGGTGATATACTGATAGATATCCTGATATGCTACTTAATCTGGTAAGTTCTTACAATAGAACCGTACATGGAAGCACAAAAATTAAGCCAGTAGATGTTGACTGTGGTACAGAGGTGTTAGCTTAGCATAATATGTACTCGAAACTGAACCCTAGAGCATCGGTAAGGTCGAGATATTTGATCGTAGGTGATGACGTAAGAGTGTCAGAGTTAAAAGGTCCATTTACCAAGGGCTATAGATCTGCATGGAGCGAGGAGATATTCGAAATAAATTCGAAACTACCTCACAGATCAGGTGTATATAAGCTCAACGATAATAATCAAAATCCCATTATTGGTACATTTTTATCCCGAACAATTACAGAAAATTCAGTTAAATGATGATAAGCAGCCGCTGTATTGAGTAGAAAAAATTATTAAAAGACTAATTATTAATTCGTTTAATTCATGGATAAGTTATACAGAACTTAAGCATATTTAGAATCATTACCAAGCTACACCTACACCACTCCACAACCCCTCCGTACCACCCCCACCAACACTGTATAAAATGTCTCTACCCAACGCAGAAATTCGCAATAATGATTATTGGTGGTCATTTTTTGGGGAAAAGTACCCAAAGACGAGATAAGATATCTTGCGCAGGTTATAATCATTTATATTATAGTAGTGACATGTTTAATAAATCTGCGTATTCAAAATGGTGATAAAGGGTTTTGGATTGCTTTAGCGTCTGGGTGTTTAGGGTATATATTACCTGCTCCAGGTATTAAAACGCTTAAAGTGGAGAGGGTTCTGAGGTCACCTCAGAAAAAATAGATAGAAACATGGAGATGATTTTATATTATGGTACCGAGTAACGGTAGCATGGATTACTATCTGGAAATGCTTTTAAGATTCTCTGGAGAATAGGAAGTTGGCTTGTCATCTATATTGTATCCGAGAAGTTGATTAAAATTAGCTAAGCCTTCGACGATCAGTCCACACGCTTATGAGACTTTGTCAAAGACAGTTCAGCCTAAGAAGAAAAGAGCTCTGAATGTAGGAGATGAGCATTTTGACAAATTTAAGCAGACATTAAGAGTAGTTGTAAATTCATCACCTCAGTGCCGACCTTTAGAATTACGTCGAATGCATAGAAATACCTAAAGGCATCTATATAGTTAAAATTCTAATAGAGTTTATAAATAAGCAGATTAATAGCCACAAGCATTATAAAAATGCCATCAGAGTCAACTATTTCACCGATCGAGTAAACCTCGTAACATTAACCGTAGAGCATATGTTCGCCGTTGAATTTGATGAAGCCGTAGGCAGATTTTAAAGCTATTATGAAGATATCATTAGCGGCCCATCCCCCGTGGGTGGAGCTCTATCAACCCATAAAAGAAATGAGATTACATTGACTACTGGTTCTTTATATTGCAATATCGTAAACCATAATGTAGTAGGAGATACAGTTGCACCGTTAGGAGATATACCATTATCTAGCAACCATGGGGGGGGGGGGGATATTTGTAAATCCTTCATTTTCCTGACATTCAATATAGAGCCGAATCTAAGAATTACATTGACATGATAGGCGTGGTTATAAGTGGTAGGACTGGAGAGAACATAGGATTTAAAGACGGCACATCACCGAGTGCACTTTGTTTACATTTTAGAACTAAGAATTGGCAGGTAATTGCTAGCTATATCTAGATATTTTAACTTTTTGACTGTAAAAGGAAGTATACATGTAAACCAGGTTTGGCTATGTTGAGAGCTTATTACGCTAATCAGATGGACGGATGGTTCCCCGTATTCGCTGGCCCTATGAGTCAAAAGGGACATGGGTTAGGAAATATTATAGGCTCGCTGTTCAGAGCCATTACATAATTAGCTAAAACCACTGGAACAAATTTGGGCAAGCGAGCCTTATCAGCCAGTTTCGGCATGGCTGAAGATGTTTTATTGGGTAAAAAATTGAAAACAGCTGTGAAAAATAGGGCATTGATTGCCGGGAGAGCGATTATACCAATAGCATAGAGTTAGCTCGTAACGATATCTCATAAGCTAATTCCCAGGCTATGAACAGAAATACTAAAAGGGGTCAACACCATGCTAACATGTGTAGAAGTCATTCAAAGCGCAACCGTCACAGTAAAATCATTTGAAACTCTAAACAGTTTGATATATTTAGTTACCTAATTCGGTGGCTACGTGTCACTGCACTAAAAGTGAATTAGGTTTGCTTACTGTCATGCTGGTAATGAATATGATGGATCAAGCTTGCTGGCAAAGGTATCAACCTGTTACAAGCTTGTCTAATTCTAGGGGACGTCTCAAGTCTTTTGTCTCTGGAAGTGGAGACGAATACATAGATTTAGCTCAAAGTTACATTTACATTAAGGCTGGCGTTGTACAGCTGGTTGCTGGTGTGGAAACTCCTTTAACCACCGACTGCGATGTGGCCCTGGCTAACCTATGGGTTGGCCTATGTTTTCTCAAGTAGATGTCTTTTTAAATGGAAACCGTTTCTCTGATGCTAATGAAACGTATGTTTTTCGCAGTTATTTTGAAAGCTTATTTAATTATTCAACTGAGCATTAAGGATACAGCTAGACATATGGATGCTCAGTCTGATGATAATGCTGTTTATATGCATAGAAAGCATAACATTGCCCTGAGTAAAGATTTTAACTTAATTCGGGGTGATGACAAAACTTACAAATTACACCTGCATGTAGCTACATTAAATTTACTTATGGTTAAAGCCATTCCGGAGGTAATTAATCCTCACACATCGACATTACTAAAGGCCCCTATTCAATATCCTATTAAACGAGTTATCATCAAATCATACATCATCGCTGCAGGGACTAGCAGCATGAATAAGGACAATATTTTTCTAGGGGACCTACAATGTAGAGTTATCTTTGGTATAGTTAGTAATAAAGCTTATAATGGAGATCTCGACACAAACCCGTATACTTTTCAGCACTGCGATGCTAACTATATTTCGTGTTATATGGATAACGAGCAAGTGTCTGGAGATGTTCTTACACTGAATTTCACTGCTGTGGGTTATAGTGTTACAGAATCATTCGTGACACTGTTTAATGGAACTGGCATGTTATTCAATGACAAATATGTAGGGATTAACATCGATGATTATATGGGTGGTTACACGTTTTATGCATTTGACTACATGCCAGATTTCTCTTCTGGTGATCATGTGTACCTTATAAGGCAAGAAAGTCTGCGGCTCTGGCTAAAATTTAATTTAAAACAATGTTACCAGGTACTATGAACGTAATATGTTATGCTGAATTCAATAACATTATAAGTATTGACAGTGATCATAACATCACCGTAGACTACTAAAACCCGCCAAACACCCCAGCAACCCAAAAACGGTATTTTGGAATGAAAGAAAATTTACCTATAATGACATTAGCTTTCAAGCGAATCTTAACTTAAAATGATATTGGAATTCATAAGGATATTTGAATGCTTTATTACCCAGGGGTAATGAGTATAACCACTCATACATCAGCTAATAGCCAAAACTTACATAGCGTTCGAGCTCCGACTCATTGGATTACATTGTATCTCATTAAATATGCAAAACCTGAATATTTTGACTCGTTCAACCTCACTCCATGGGCTGAACTAATGGTCAAAACAGGTCCATTATATAGCCCATATATTGTTATGACTTAGTAACTTGGTAGGTGTTAATGACACAAGTTATGATGTAATTATAGAATACATAAATTTAATAATGATAAAAATCTCTCAGAAGATGATGATGATGAGTTCAATTTATAATGATGATGAAGACAATTCAACCTCCAGTTAAACTAAAACACATGTTCATGATACAACTGCCAGTCGGCTTCTGCCTCAAGATGGTATATTTTCATATAGCAGTATAATCACCAGCACTAACTCTACATTCCATAGCATAGATTTAAAATGAAAGCAGGTTGACCTGGTAATGGGGCGGATATCAGAAGGGCTATACAGCTACCATAACTTGGTGTATTAATTAGCCTGCTTAGCTAGGGTGGAGTAATCAGATCTTCACATTTATATGATGACATTACAGTACAGCCCCTTTTATCGACTCGTTGTGGTGAGTTCTGTATATATTATCTGTCTCATCGGGTGCATGAGGTGTCCATGATTTCAAATATATCGACATTGCTTGATTTAACAAAAAAGCGTAGCCAATACGTTATTAGACCATAGCCTTATAGCTATTCAGCGGGAAAAGTTGTAAATAAAACGATGTTTACATAAAGAAATGTTCATGTTTTTTGTCTGCAGATGTTATGTTTTAAAAATATGGGCTTAGATTGTTTTAATATATTCGAGTTAGAATATCTTCAAAGAGATATTTTGTTCTTGACGTAGCTTCTAGTGGTACACCCCCTGGCACACATGCCTAATGACTTCCTTGCCGAATTAAAGATCTGAATGAAAGGCGAGTCTGAGTGGGGGTTATTCATAGCAATGATTGGGTAGGTGCTTGAGTATGATTAATGAATAAAGAAACACATGTTTAGACAGATCAGTTATAAATTTTAAAAGCGGTAATACATGTGAAATTTGATCGAGAAAGATGAATTCAATAATTATATGTTATAATTATGACAATAATTCTGGGTTATAATTATATCCATAATTTTATTTTAAGATATTATTCGCACAGTTTATAGACTGAGATTAGCACATCGTTTAATCAGTCTTACAGGTGTTGCATAGTTCATAGACATTCCAATATAAATTTGGGTCGGTAGACAATGCACGAAAGAAGTCGATTTTAGACACATCTTCTAATGCATTTAAGTAATCTAACTCCACTAAGCCTTAAGAAATAATCGATCCCCCATACATTAGTGTTCCTTTTGAGATGGACATTCGTGTTGACACCTGTAGCATTCGCGAACTACTAGATTACAGATTGCTAAATTCAATAAGTTAGCGAAAATAGCTGTAGCATTAATTGTCTCTTGTAGATTTGGGAAAGTTTTTAGAGCCAAAATTCTGATAGTCCCGTTCATCGATATCTTGATCGAAAATATCAAAACTATATGTTGTAGCATTCGACGGGGTCGGGTGCATGTGTCTGTGAGTGTGTGTAAATTTGAACATTGACGGGTGGGTCTGATGATGTAAAGATCTTGTCTTCATAATTAGAACTCAACGTATCTGGCAGCAGTTCGAATACTGGAGGCATTTCTTCTTCTTCTTCTTCTTCTTCTTCTTCTTCTTCTTCTTCTTCTACATCCGTAGACCCCTGTTGAATAGTGAGATCTAACGTACCGAGGTCCTCTGGGGGATGCACGATCGATAAGGTTCTGAATGGCTTTGTCTAATACAGAATCAGCCAAGGCGAAGTCGTTAGCATGTCTGTCTGCTTAGGCATTAATGCCAGTAATCGAGTCATATAGGATCTTTAGAATATGTAATCTTTAGTCTTTACCACGTCACCAACTAAAACTGTAGTTAATTTAAGCTCTTCAACCATGGTAGTACTGTACAGCCTGTCAGATATTAACTTTGAGTTAACATTTGTGCAGCTGCTTAGAGTTCCTACTATTTCAAACCAAGAGTCGGAGAGTAGAGGCACGTTACTGCATAGACCTATTTGTCTCTGCCCATTATTCGGACAGCATGAATCAGCCATTAATCTAATGCTTAATAGCTGATCTCTGGAATCTTTGGAGATCATAGCTTCAACGACCGTGACGGTTTTTTTTTATCTAAATATTGATGATCAGCTGTAGATCTTTTTTCCAGTATTGCTTGGCTTGACTGTTGCATGTTAGTATTGATTGGAAATAATGTTTTCGAGTATAGAACACTTACACTATTGTAGAGTTCATTGTAGCACCGAGAATTTCATGCACGTTCTCTTTAAAGATTCTCCATGAGTCACTAGAAAATGTCACACTTCTGAACGATGGTTTCATCTCAGTTTGACCTGATGGAGTAAAGTACCAGGTTAGCTTGACATACGGATATTTAGTGCTGATAGTGACTTTTGATTGAGGCTCTAATTCATATAGGTAATTAATCTGCTCTACTCTATCGGAACACCTAGCTATAAGTTTCTTCAAATGCTGGAATTATAGTAGCCAAATTTCAAAACGTATTGCCATACATAAACACCACGCGCTTGGTGGGGTAAACACTACCAACACTAAACTCGCGCATGTCTACTACAAATTTGTCATTCCATTTCATTACGTGAACATACGCATTGTTACAGAGCGCAATGGGTGCTTCACAACCCATAAAATATGCAGAATTCATAATTATAATGAATGTTGAACAAACCGGTTAAACAAAATCAAAAAGTTACGCCTTAACCGAACATATTTTTAAACTCTTTTATATGTTTGCCACCCGATTAACATGTGCCAAGCATTATTACATGATATGACACTAGGAGACATGTGATTTAACGAGGGGCGGGGCTTCATGATTGAATGCATTCCAAGAGTCCGGAAAAGACGATTTCAGACATGTACCCTGTCAATCATCCTTACGCAATACATTAACCATTGCACATTGTACTCTCTCGAAGAGATCGGTGCCTTTGAAGTCACTTAATTACCCTCATTAACTCTTATCAATCATCATTACGCGATATGACGCTAGGAGTCACATGATTTAATGAGGAGGAGAGGCTTATGGCCACCCTCTACATCACATCTAACATCCACTCAGAACGGAGAAAAGCTGACCCCTTCAAAGGAAAACCAACACAAAGAATGTTCACACCTAGGTGTGAATATCCTTTGTGTAACTAGGTGTGAAAATCCTTTGTATCAGCTTTTTGGCACTTCCTTTGAAGCATGCAGCTCGTCTCTCTTCTACTAGCATTCACAGCTGAATGCTTGAAAATTAAATTGTCAAAATTGTACACTTTTAGAAGCATACATTGTGGGCCTAGCCCAAGCACATCCAAACGAAATAAATCTTAGCAAACGATAATTTCGTTCCGCATCAATTAATATAATTTTTTAAGTTGTGAAATTGAATGAGTCCCTATTTATAACTTCGCAATTAATAACATTGTATAATAATTTGTACGGAACTTAATTTTATGTTAAGATAATGATTTACTTCGTATCATTACATTGAGGTACACACATTAACCGTCTAAAGGGTTATAATTTAAACAATTTAATTTTCACGCATTCTGGTGTGAATGTGCACCTTTAATTAATTAACAGGACGAACTCCACCCCTCCCCTCCCGACTGTTCCCTGTCGACATATATATTCCTAAGCTTAAAAATTTTCAAGCAGAGCCGATAGATGTACGTAACTGTTTAATGTCCCCTGCGTATTGGTGGTTTGTAATGTTTTGTCATGCATACATATTATATGTAAGGGGGCCGTCACCTCATAAATAAGCAATTAAATTGACTTGAATTGAATTGAATTAAAAAAGTCAAGGGATGTGAATAGCCCCGAGATCGCTGACAACTTGTTCCAGATACCAGTTACTAAAGTTTTCACATGTGAATTAGAGAAAACTTTGAAGAAAAAGTTTAGTAACTGACTCCCAGATACCAGCTACTAAAGATTTTCATCCAACTTTGAGAAAATCTTGATGAAAAATTTAAGTAACTGGCTCCGAGATATCAGTTACCAAAGTTTTCACATGAAATTTGAGAAAATTTTGAAGAAAACGTTTAGTAACTGACTCCCAGATAGCAGTTACTAAAGGTTTCACATCAAAATTTGAGAACATATTGAAGAAAAACTTAAGTAATCTTGAAAATATTGAAGATTGGCTAACTCACGGAAATTTAGTAACTATATATGATCTAGTAACTAGTTTCACAATTTTTAGTAGCCATTTAGTAACTAAGAACTAGTAACTGACTTCAAACCAAAGCGTAGTAACCATTTTGTAACTAGGATCTGGTATCTAAGTTCCCACCACATTTTAGTACCAATTTAGTAACTAGGAACTGGTAACTAACTTAATTGACATATGTTCACATTTTTTATTCGAGAAACAAAAATAGAGGAAAGACAAAATTAGAGCTTATGGGAAAGTGTTGTATGCCTATTATTAACAACACATTGTTAAAGTCCGCGTGCAGAGTCGTAAAATGAAACGTGACCGTTGGAGAAAATTACGTAACCTCTAGTAATGATGATGTGAAGTAATTACAATGAAAACGCTGACCAGAACTCTCACAAAACATACCACACTGCATATCACATGTGTGTTAATTAGTTGCAGCAGTAAAAAAAAGGGTGGGGGGAGGCATGTTTGCCACAATCATGGTGGCCACGAACTGTTTGCCTACTAGCCCCGTGACCTCCGGGATCCTTGTCACAACCCCGCCGGCCATAATCATACTCCACACACCCTTACCAGCTTGTGTGCAATGATATAAGCAGTCACAGATGCGCCTGGTCGATTCATATATGTCACAACCGTTTATTAACGCATTATAGATGAGAGTATTTATCATGTTTAGACTGTAATTACGCACTTTGCCTGCAGGTCTTCATGCCAGATATCGCGTGCAAGTGAATTTATGCAGGGTGGGTCTGTCTATGCGAGTTTCGGTCAGATTTATGTCCCGTCATGTCCTATCTTTGTAGCAATTTCCTTACCAAAAATCATCATCATCATCATCATCATCATCACCGCCACCACCGCCACCATCACCATCATGTTCGCGCTAGCTAGACCAGGCCTCTCCACAGAACACTGATTGCGCAAGCCTATAGCTATTCTCCTGGGGTGATGGCGCACCTGGAATTGATTGCAGACCGTGATTGTAGTAGCTGGCATTAAATCCACAATAGAGTTCTGATCTCTTGTTGATTAACGGTTTTCGTATTATTGGTTATGTTACCCCGCTAAAGTCACGATCGTGATGAATAAAGCTCGTTGCTGCGTGCATGGCACGGACTGAAACGACCTTCAAATCAAATTGTTGGTTTCTAAATGCATCAAATATCCACATTTTTACGTGTCTCAGAACTCTTGATAAAGATAGCTACCAGGAATGAAGGATTTGTGGAGCAAGGGCCAGTTGTTCTTAACCCTTTAACACTAATATCAGCAAAAAATCGCTTCTACAGTGGCCTTGAAAAATCTCCATTTGCAGACCAAGAGAAGACTATTTTTAAAAACTTACCACTCGAATGGCTGGCTCGATAACCGAGCCAGCCATTCCAGTGGTAAATTTTCAAAAATTGTCTTCTCTTAGTCTGCAAATGGACATTTTCCATGAGAAGATTGAAATTTTCTTGAACAAATTCGAGGGTTAAAGGGTTAAGTTATAAACTACAACTCAAACTGGCAGTAATAGTCCATTACTAGTGATAATGCCAGACACGAGACACACTTGTTGATCTCCACCCTCTCGAGTCAGCAAATATACAACCTTGTTGATTATTCTCCAATCTCTCCCAACCTTCTTCAGATGTAGAAAACCAGAATGCGTAAAGATATGAACCAGCTAGTAATGGGGTAATATATATGCCAATATATGCTTGGATGTGATGAATGAAGCACGAGTGTGAGCCATGCAAGGTATGATCCCGAAATATTGACTTAACGCAGAGAAAATGGCAACATATTTATAGTGGCAAAGCAACCCACCCACCCACCCACCACCCACCACCCACCCCTCCCCTTTCAATCAAATATTATTTTCAAAATATGTATTATATTTCCCGTTTATGCCACTCACAATGGCGTTTCTGTAGATTCGTGATTGTTACTGAACCACACCTTTCCCGAATAAGTCATGGGAAACTGGAAATCGTGGTTAAAACTCGGATACTATGTGGATTCCGGACATCTCATTCCATCCCCGGCTCGACAAACTCAAATACTCTACAACTCTAACATTGGCCGATTGTTTGCACTGTGTCGTGCCAGCGAGCCGTGAACGCGAATGAACGCGCGAGTGAGACGGGAGCTATAACAGTAAAGCTAGACTACCGGGTATACGCGCTCAAGAAACTGCCAAAAACCCACAACTACAGACCTTATTCACCAGTGTACAACCGCAAGAAGTGTATTACATCCAGCCATACCAGTGAATTATGTATTTCTATGGAGTGTTGTTATTATTACTTATTGATAATAGACTATATAATATTATATATAATATAATAAGACCTATAGTTGTGGGGGGAAACCTTTTTATTTGATTTATGTTTTTATGTAAATCTATTTGTGGTAAATCTTTGCAATAGAAATGTTCATACAGCATGTATAATCAAATTAATTTTCTTTCAAACGATTTAGAATTTAAACTATTTCATTCTCTACATGTCGTCAGTGTAAGTATCTTCGGAAACATTTGAAAGTTAGACGTCCGAAGTAGGCATTTATTGTATGCTATGTAAACCAGATTTTTTGAAATAATCCGTACAAATAAGTACCTTGCAAAATTATTTCCTTAAGAATGGTTAGGGTTTCACCAACACTACGTTAGTCGTGTGTGTGCGTGGGGGTGGGGGGGGGGGGGGGTGTCTGGATATATTATAGAGGAGGTC
Organism: Chaetoderma sp. LZ-2023a; assembly: GCA_034401795.1. Classification (NCBI taxonomy): domain Eukaryota; kingdom Metazoa; phylum Mollusca; class Caudofoveata; order Chaetodermatida; family Chaetodermatidae; genus Chaetoderma; species Chaetoderma sp. LZ-2023a. Next base: position 59,537,520 of record CM067374.1, on the reverse strand, counting down.
GAACTATCATCGACGAAAAGTAGATGGAAATTGTTTAAATGAATTTGCAGTGAGTGGTTGATGGATGAGATGATATCACACACATACTGTCAGTATCGGAGAGGCGGAGTCTAAAGATAACAGCAAAACGGTGTGTATAACTAGCTATTGTTCTACAGCCCAAAGACAAATAGCGCACATACACAACTTCCTTCCAGCACTGGATGTGTTTTTATAAATAACTTAAGCTTTCTTACGTTGTCTGTGCATTTGTTACCTCCACACATTGTAACGGATCCTGTCTCGAACATGTCTGTATATTGGATTGGGATACTGGTACTCTACAGCTCAATAACAGGTAAGGGCTAGACGACAGGTATACAGGCTACTTCCGTGATAATGCAGGTTACTGGGCAAATACCGGGCCATATTGGTTAGGTATTGGCCTAGTAACGGGCCACTAACCAGCGTTATCACTGTTACCGGGTGAGCGGATGACTATCTTTAATCCTTTAATCCTTGAATTTATTCAAGAAAATTTAAATTTTCTCATAGAAAATGTCCATTTGCAGAAGAGAAGACTATTTTTGAAAATTTACCACTGGAATGACTGGCTCGGTTATCGAGCCAGTCATTCCAGTCATAAATTTCCAAAAATAGTCTTCTTTTTGTCTGCAAATGGACATTTCTCAAAACCACTGCCGAGACCGTTTTTGGCTGATATGAGTGTTAAAGGGTTAAGTCAACGCACACGATGGACACGACACGATTTAAAGAAGATCTGATATTATCTGTTGTTGTTTTTTCATTCTCCATCTTCCCATCTCATCTCCCTGCCTAGCCCATCTCTTCTGAGCGCTTTTTCCATCCCTCCCGCTTCTGCCTAGCTCTACTACTACTACTACTACTACTACTACTACTACTACTACTACTACTACTACTACTACTACTACTACTACTACTACTACTACAACAACATCTGTTGTTGCTGCTGCTGCTGCCACCGCCACCGCCGCCACGGCCGTTGTTGTTGTTGTTGTTGTTGTTGTTGTTGTTGTTGTTGATGACGATGATGATGATACAATTATGGATATATTACTTCTGCTACTGTGCTTCTGTTTTTTCATAAATCATTCGTCAGCTCAACATCAATATTTGCCGTAGCGATTAAATATGACCATTCATACATCCACACTGTATTCAGTACGTGTTAACTTATATATGTCTCGCATGTGTTAGTGAGGGAGGGAGGGATGGAGGGGGAGACGGAGAGAGGGAGGCTTCTCACAGAGCCTAAGTGAGTAAGTCTGACAGTTCTCTAGGGAAGACACCTGATCGTATCTGATTCAAAACTTTCGTTCCTATATGAACATCAAATTGACAACGCACCGGGTATGAACATCAAATTGACAACGCACCGGGTATGAACATCAAATAGACAACGCACCGGGTATGAACATCAAATTGACAACGCACCGGGTATGAACATCAAATAGACAACGCACCGGGTATGAACATCAAATAGACAACGCACCGGGTATGAACATCAAATTGACAACGCACCGGGTATGAACATCAAATTGACAACGCACCGGGTATGAACATCAAATTGACAACGCACCGGGTATGAACATCAAATCGACACCCGCGTGGTCAACATATATTGGTATTTGAGTGAATTCAAATTGGTGTAGGAGTGAATCTGCTTCTTCAGAATGACAAGTTATAAGCCTATTGGGTACATAATGTCATTGTGAATCCGATGTTCATATCGACTACCTGGCTAATTTCAATTTGATTTTCATGTAGGAGTAATTAATATGAAGAGGAACCCCCCCACCCCCCCACCCCCTGCCCATATACACAATTTGAATTCACTCATACATCACTAAAGTATGATACATCTACCTGTATTCGTATACTTCAAGAGAAGTGAACCGAATAAACCGAAACTGAAACTATATATTGTCTACGATGTTTGATGTTTATATTGGCTACATTCCCAATCTGAATTTTGATTCGATATGAGACCGTTGGAGGCGGTGACGCCCTCACAGCCCCAGCCCGGGTTGGTCACTCCAATATTATAATCGTCCCGCCCGCCCCGTGGTCCTATAGCAAATGACCGATATACGCATGTTTAACTATTGACTTCTAAGCTCTATATTTAGCTGGTGGATGATCTGTTAGCGCCTACAAAGTCATTTACAGTAATATAGGTAATACATTGATCTTATCATAATTGTCGGCAACTTTACCGAGCGTCACAAAGTGGCCACGAAAGCCAGGTGGTCCCTTAAGGCAAGGATGTGTGCGTTACATTCATTCTGTGGTCAAACGAACCACGTGATGTTGTGGCATGTACAATGTCGACCAAACAACTTCAAACAACGACTATCTTTTGTGCCCAAAACATAGATAGTGTCTTGAACAGGTTTCGCGGTTGATAGCACAAAGATCCTTATACCTCCAGACAATCCTCCGATTTACGCATAAAATACAAGCTGTATACTGAGGGAGAGAAAGTCTGTCCTTAGAGACCACCTTATGGAGCATAAACAGTTAGCCACTATAGACAGGTGATTGTCCCTTAATACAGATCACCTGCCTCGGGGTATGCCTTTTGGAACTCAAAGAAGGTCGTTCTTTAAGACAGGTGGTCTATCCAGGTGGTGTATCGAGGTGGTCTATCGTCTTAAAGAACCGGCATCTTTTGGGCCCAAAAGGCAAGTGGCGTCTCGAGAAGGTTTAAATCTATGGAGAAGCACATTCCTGGTAATAAAGTTGCATGTAAGAGCATAATGGCACGATGATGTAAGAATACTGATGCTGACGTGGACAGGTGTAAATCCCAGGTAAGTAATTCTTACGATGTACCAAGCTATTAATACAAAACAGTGCACACGGTTAGTTTGCACGGAGTCAAGATAACTCAACCCCAGCCCTACCCACCCCAGAAGTACCGAGTTTCGACGCTTAGTCTCACGATAATCTACAAAGTTAATCTCTAGCTGATTATTTTCAAGAACACCGAGTCTGTATTAAGTAGGCCTACTGTCAGTCGAATTGTTTTCAAAACTATTCAACATTTCCCAATATTTAGCTAATTCAGACTGAATGTTGAAAGTTAAAAGCTTGCGAATACATGTCGTTCTCTACTATAGCGAAGAGATGCATTTATGTACACAACTCGCCATGACACCCACCCAAAACACCCCCACCCCGCCCATCTCACTCACCCCACACGCACCACCACCACCACCACCAATCCACCTCACCCACCACCTCTATTTGACATTACAATCCCGTGATGATGATAATTTCCGATATTTCTCCATCTGCTATATCGTCCATATGGTTTAGACAGTAGGTAAAGTGAGTCCAGATGTTTCATTGATGCGCTCAGGCTATGTACACTACATATATGATCCTAGGTGCTTACATCTGGAGCGTTGCTAGTTTGGCTTGGATCGCAGCCAGGTGATGTTTTGAAATACATACCGATAAACAATTATACCTGGAGTCTAGCATGTATCTCGATTTGTTTAATGGTATGGACATCAAATTAATGCCTCATATGATCTATAGACCGACCGAGGACTATCCGCCTTGAAAAATACATGCTCAGAACTGGCAATTTCACTAATTTGATCGATGTGTCAAAGGTACGGCAGAAACTGTCTATAACGGGTTTTTTGTTTTGCTCATTTAAGGTGGGGGTTACTAAATGTGGGTGTGGTCTACACATAACTCATTTACTAGGCCTATAATGGCTTTTGGAACCAAATGATGACGGCGCGTTAAGACTGAGGGTCTACGACTACTCGTCTTAAACTGCCACTATCCTTTGGCCAGAAACGAAGTTGTCCGCTATAGACGGATTTGAGTCTACTTGGACAACACATCTGCAAAGGTTAACAGCTAGAATTAACTCTTAAAACATATGTCAATCATTCTGATACGGTCAATGGCCACTGTCGGTATAGATCCACGTAGGTCCAATGCAGCTGTAATACAATAACCTACCTTGTGAACAATTTGTCGAGGACATACTGTTTTAGCCATTGCGATTATAGCACCTGGGCATCAATACTTGATTGATTTGGTTGGCGTATAGTTCGGATCCTGTTGGGATGAATTTTTATTGATGAAATTTTGATTCAAAGCGGTTTTCTTTTTCGTGACACCAACGGTGTAGCAATATTGAATCTAGCTAGAAACATATACCCCCTATCACATTACCACTCGCTATAAGCCAACGTATATGTTTACTGGTCTACATATAATCGCCCTCTGTTCTGTACCGCACGTCGTAGTGAATACATTTATGATTAGCATCATATGGCTGTCCAGTTGTGTATAATTAAATCTTTAAAACATCCCGATAAACCAACAGATTGGGTAAATCAGATGCCGATTGCAGAGAAGAAGTCAGGTGACATGAGGATATGCTTAGACCCTATACCTCTCAATGCACACCTAAAACGTGAACATTATAGATTGCCCATCTTAGATGATGTCTTGCCTAGATTAAGTAAAGCCAAGAAATTCTCGGTGTGTGATTTGAGACACGGATACTGGCACTGTGAGCTTGATGATGGCTCTAGCTATTTGACAACTTTTGCTACAAATTTTGGTAGGTACCGCTGGCTTCGCTTGACTTTTGGTTTGAATTTGAGTAGTGAAATATTTCAAAAGCGTCTGTGTTCTGCACTAGAAGGGCTCGAGGGTGTCCAGTGTGTTGCAGATGACGTCATTGTACATGGAGTCAATGACACCGATCATGATGAAAAGATGACCAGATCCCTTCTGTGTTGTTTGAAACATGGAATCCAACTAAATGCTGAAAAATGCCAGTTTCATCTGAATGAAATTAAGTTCCTGGGTCATGTGATCACTGCTGAAGGGTTCAAACCTGCTCCAGTGAAAATTGAGGCTGTTCGTGACATGGATAGACCCATAGATGTTGAAGCCGTCCTGAGACTTCAAGGAACAGTTGGGTACCTGTCTAGATTTGTACCTAAACTTTCTGAAGTACTCAGTCCAATCACCAGACTCACTCATAAAGATGTTACGTGGGATTGGACCCAGGTGCAAGAAAATGCCTTTGTTGAGTTGAAGCGGCTGTTGACAGAAGCGCCCATATTGGCATATTTTGATCCAGAGAAGCAGCTGGTCATCCAGTGTGACGCTTGCGAACTAGGTATAGGTACGGCTTTGTTACAAGATGATCATCCAATTGCTTATGCCAGTCGTGCGTTAACAGACACTGAGACCAGATATTCAATCATGGGGAAAGAAATTCTAGCCATAGTGTTTGCACTTGAAAAGTGGCACCAGTTCACTTATGGTCGACCTGTAGTTGTGAATTCTGACCACAAGCCTCTGCAATCAATTACACGCAAACCTCTAGATAGAGCGCCAAAGAGATTGTAAGGTATGCTTATGAGAGCATTAACTTATGACATTAATGTGAAATACATGGAGGGTCGGAAGATATTTTTAGCAGATACTTTGAGTCGTGCTTATTTGCCACAGAGTGTCAACCAGTCCAACCATACAGAATTTGAGACAGTCAATGCTGTCGATTTTGTGCCCATGAGAAGTGAACGAATTGCCCAGATTCGTCGTGCAACAGATGGTGATTCCATATTGTCTTTGTTGAAGAATGCAGTTCAAAATGGATGGTCTGCAAAGGATAAGTCCCCCCTCTCTGATTGCTGATTTCTACAGCATTCGTGATGAATTGGCTGTTTGTGATGGTTTGATTTTTAGAGGTGAGCGGCTTGTGATTTCTCAGTGCATGAAGGAACAGATCATGGATGAGATCCATAATAGTCATAGTGGTGTTGAAGGTTGTCTGAGATTTGCTCGAGATTATGTTTATTGGCATGGTATGACAAAAGACATACGTGCAATGGTGCAGAAGTGTGCGGTGTGTAGAGAATTTGATGTCTCTCAACCTAAAGAAACTCTTGGTTTAAATGTGATTTATTTTGTTCAGATGGAAGCACGATAAGACTTAGAGTCTTATGCCCGGTGTCTCCCATACAAAATATTCAAAACTTTTTTACAACAAAATGGCGGCAAATCATAATAGTTTAATTAATTGTAGTCTATTGGTGTGCATAAGTGTGTGGATGTTGAGTGTGAGGTGGGGAGAGTAGGAAGAAAAACCGAGATAGAGAGAGAGAGAGAGAGAGAGAGGGTGAAAGGGGGGAGAGAGGGTGAGAGATAGAGAGAGCGAGGAATAAGATTAAATGGAAGAATAGCAGAGGTGAGCTCTAAGTGCTGCCTTCGCCCCGACCTGTACGTGTTGGGCTGCTGTCCATTTACCCCTTAAACTATAAGTTCGCGAACGGGAAGCTACTGAAAGCGGTTGGTGTTAATTATGTATTGACATACCGTATTACAGATCAGTTTATTCATTTCCAAGTTGGCAGTGTAAGTCCCGTATAGAAGCTGGTTGACCGTAAGATTAGCAAGAGAAATATCGTTCAAGGCAAGCTGATTTTGGAAAACGACTCTTTGCTCGTTAAAAAAAGAAACTCTTGTGTGCTCGCGATCCCCGAAAGGCCATGGCAGGTGGTAGGCATTGCCCTACTCTCATTTGAAGAATTTCTGGGAACTTGATCGCCTGTATGACACAACTACTAAAGCTGATCTCCGTAAGTGTAAGACACATTTTGCTCGCTATGGGAAGCCAGATACCATAGTTAGTGATTGTGGGCCGCAGTTTACATCTAGTGAGTTCCAACGATTTATGGTCGAATGGAATATTAATCATAATATGAGCTCACCTCATTATCACCAACCAAATGGTAAAGCAGAAGCTGCGGTGAAGGCTGCGAAGAAACTGCTTATGAAGACAGCAAAATCTGGCACAGATTTCTATAAAGCTCTATTAATAAGTAGAAATATTCCACAACAGAAAACTGGTTTAAGCCCAGCCCAGATGCTTTTTGGACACAGAACAAAAACAATCATGCCTGCCTCACAGAAACTTTTAGCAACTGAGGTTGACAAGAGTGGTATCGTTGAGAAACTTGAAGCTGAGCAAGCGCGCCAACAACGCAGTTACAATAGAACAGCGAAAGATCTCCGCCCTCTTGAAGTTGGTGATGTTGTCCGCATAAAACCTAATAAGCTTGGTGACAAATCATGGAAGAGAGGCAGCGTTATTGAGAAAGTAGGTCAGCGCTCCTACACTGTTGAAACCCATGAGGGCCAACGACTTAGACGAAATAGACGTGATCTGAGAGCAACACACGAGTCACCATCGCATGATATGCTGTCTGATGATGACTATGTTCAACTGGGAGTACAACGCCAATTAACTCCTCCTCAACTAATTCCGGTATGTCCTAATGCTGAAATGACTGAGACTGAGGGTATCATTCGCAATAGGAGACAGCATTGTTCACTGTCCCCAGGTTCGAGGTCAAATACCACAAGGTCAGGTCACAATATCAAAAGGCCACAAAGATACCCAGATCATGAATCACGACCGTTTCTTCGTTAGCGGAGAGGATGTAGCAATATTGGATCTAGCTAGAAACATATACCCATATCACATTACCACTCGCTATAAGCCAACTTATATATTTACTGGTCTACATATAATCGCTCTCTGTTCTGTACCGCACGTCGTAGTGAATACATTTATGATTAGCATCATATGGCTGTCCAGTTGTGTATAATTAAATATTTAAAACACCCCACCCACAATATTGAAACAAACGGCCCTAAAAGCAAGAGTCAAATAAGGGGAGGGATCTGGGATGACTGCTCCGTACAAAATGAAGAAAGGAAGCCTGGTGTGGTGAGACCACCATTATTTGCGACGCACGTGATTCGGGCCTAATCTAACTTAAATTAGTGATCGCCGATTCACCACATATTTCCCCCGCTATGCCTACTTGCGTCAACCTAACCATACAGGCCTTTCGACCTATGGGCCATCACAAAAGACTGGGCCACTCAGCACATCAGCACATCCACGGCACAGTGACCTTGACTCTAAAGCTTCCTCAGTCATAGATCTAACCATCTATTCTGACTGCATTTCCGTTGGCGATTATTATAATTTTGACATTGTAAATTTATCAGCTGTTACTGTTTGTTAGTAGATAGAAGAATGGAATAATTTAGATGGTAGTTTGATTAGTATAGGTAGGTTAGTGTGGGTGGGTGGGGTGGGGTGACGGGGGTGGGGTGAGGTGGGGTGGGTGGGGGAGGGGTGTGGAGGGTGGTGGCATAGGGATGTCCAAGATGTTACGCGGACGATCTATCTGGCTGTATGTATTTGTTTGCATTCTGTGTGGTATTGTAATTTTCTAAATTTCCCGTCAGCACCAACACAGGCATCAACAGTTGATAAATCAACTGCACAAACGCAGACGGCTACACCCAGGCAAGCAACACCCTCTGGGAAACATAAGATGGGACTTAAAGTCAAAGGGCCATATATATACCCAGCAGGAGGATGGTCAAGAACACCCAGTTGTTGACCAGACCACCGCGAAAGGACAAACCAACACAAAAGCGCCAGGAAACAAACAGGTGGTGATTGACCACCTCGCCACCGTCATAAAGGTATACAGCTCTGCGCGGAAGGAGCAGAAAACAGTGAGAAGCCTAAACAAATAAAAAGCCTGGCAGTAGCGTTCCAAGCCACGTACACAACCAAGCCACAGTAATGGGGATCAAAATACTACAGTGGAACTGCAGAGGAATCAGAACTACCACACACCTAGATGAATCATGGAAGCCATTCCACAAAAATCACCTTGACATAAAAAAGTTGGGTTTGTTGGGTTTGTTGGCATCTATCAAGTCCCTGATTCCCGATCACATTCACGCCATTCTAGGCTCGTTTTATTTCAGTCTATTATTGGTAACTTCCCCAGCTTTTAACTGGTACCCATTTATACTCCTGGTTGGAGAGAGGCCAGATTGCCTATGTTTCCAGCGATCGTCAGTTGGCCGAACAGAGATGCGATCCCGGGGTCACCGGTTTCACAGCTCTGCTTCTTACCGCCTCAGCTACCACCTCCTCATGGCGATCTAAAAGTGTACTTTGTGTGATCAGAGCGTCCAACCAAAGTTCTTTTGCATTATCAAATGAACACGGTAGCAATTATCTGGGGAGAAGCGAATTACGATTTCCAATTTAATGACGTTTCTGAACCACGGTACTCCAGTCTCAGCTATCGATGCAGTTTTAGTATATTCGTAAAGGATGCCACTTTAGTTGAGTAAAATAGAGTATATTTTGGATTATTGCAATATTGCTGATATAATTCTTTAACCCTTTCACGACGAATCCGGCCGAAACCGGCCTCTTTAGTGGGCTTGGGAATGTCCATTTGCAGGCCAAGAGTAGACTATTTGTTTGAAAATCTACCACTGGAATAACTGGCTCGATAACCGAGCCAGTCATTCCAGTGTTAAAATTTCAAAAAAGTATTCTCTTAGCCCGAAAATTGGCATTCTATGAGTAAATATTTTAATTTTTGGAACAAGTGTAGTCATTAAAGGGTTAAGAAAATAACATTATTTCAATGTCAACTATTAACTAACCTCGACTCAAACTTGCAATAGCAATAACTACGCGTCACTTAAGTTATACATCTGGGTCGATGAATTGTGGTCGCTGTAGAACTAATTACACCTGACCTGTAGATAATGTCAGAGATACTATTTAACTATGGGGGACGACTGACATGTGGGTGATGGATTATTTTGACGCCAAAACTCTAGAGTAGGTACATATAAATGACTTCACGCAGTAATGAATTTCGCACTGTGCCATCTGACCACAATATTTACTACCTTAGAATGAGAAGTGCATCTGGAATCAGGCACAATTGTTGCCATTCAATATGGACATTTCTAATATACGCCTTCAAACATCGTCTCAAATTTGAAATTATACAGATCCGTGTCGCACACCGTAGCACTGATCCAGTCTAGCTGGACATATTCACGAACTGAATGACGGAAGCATATCAGCGCTGTTTGAAGTTCCGCCAATAAGTGAAAGTCAATATTTTATGAGATTAACCAGAGTCAATAAGAATGGCGGACAGATACATGACCAGTTAGAGACGAGGCTATGTCCAGGCTACAGACCACAGCTAGTTTACTATTGAGAGAATGTCAATAACACATTAGAATGTGTGTTCTACTGTGGAGAGTTTATAGACCACGAACATTGTAACAGCCATAAATCGCCTTCCCAAACAGGTACAACACGTCCTTTTGTTAGGGCTTTATCGGGATACGGCTACAGTGGTTCTCAAGATTTGTCTGTTCAAATTGGGATAGCATATTAGAATATGAGAGAGAGAGAGAGAGAGAGAGAGAGAGAGAGAGAGAGAGAGGGAGGGGGAGGGGAGGGAGAGGGGGGGGGGAGAGGGAGAGGGGGGGGGGGAGGGAGGGAGGGAGAGAGAGAGAGAAGGAGGGTGGGTGGGAGGGAGGGAGAGAATCTCGGGGACATTTTCCGGCCTCGACTTTGCATTGCGGGTTGTACCGTAATTCCGAGGACAAAATTCTGGTCCCCGCAGTTACGATGGCTTAAATGATCGGGATAAGCGTGAACGTCCAAATATGTATTAATTTTTTTCGTCCCACAAAAATATGTGCGGGTAATTTATCTCTCGATATTTTTCAACCCATCTCTCACATTTCAATGTCCCCACCAAATGTACAACCTCTCACCTTTTAATGAGTACAGCTTGGTGCATACTAGCACGTGCTAGGCTAAGCATGTGTGTCGTGTAGGCTATGGGGATGTGGAAATATCTTGTCCATCTCTCTTCTATAGAGGTTGAGGGAGAGGGACATGGAGAGGGGAGGGAGGTACGGAGAAAGGAAGCGAAGGGAGAGATAGAGCATGTGCATAGCTGTAATATGCGTAACCGAGTGTGGGGTTGGGTGGTGGTGGGGTGCTGGGATTGAAGTGGGGCGGTGTGGATGGGTTGACTATTCCTCCGGGTTATATTCTGGTGGGAATTCTAAGACCTACAGCATGGAACAGTAAAGTTATGGGCACAAACTCGTGAATGACATGGAATTTCATTAAAAAAAAGATTTTCTATAAATAATTCACGCGTGCACGATAATTACGAGTCTTGGTGCCAAGAAGCGAGTGTTGTACGTATATCTATCTGTCATCTAGCGAGATGAAGCACTAGATAACGACGCGAGAAGTGGAGGGTGCCTACAGTACAACTCAGAAGTGACTTAAAATCCTTCCAAAACAAAAACAGTTACATGTTGGTTAGTACCATTTTGAAAAGGACATAACAAATCGGAAATATCCTGCCGCATTTATACAGGCAGCAATGTCTTCCAATCCAATGGACCTCGTGTTGAGATCGGCCGATCCCTGAACTCCCTGATTATCAGTTTAAAAAAATCTATACTTGTAATCTGTTGACTATTTTGAAACTAATTTGACTGGGTACTGTTGCTGCCTAAGGCAGCAACGGCGCCCAGTTAAATTAGTTTCAAAATAGTCAACAGAATGTTTATTAAATGGTAGAAGACAAACAATTCGTATGACGTGTCGGACTAAAAAGACCGACTATATCGAGTTAAAGACCTACTATATCGAGTCATTCATGACGTCATGATTCTGACGTCATCCTATGCGCCATGTCGTTGATTATGACGTCATATGATGAATGGATAAACTTGGAAAGGCCTATTTTGCTCAAAGCATTCATCACAGCGCGTCCTTAGTTATTTCTGAGCCGCACTGTGCTAGTCTACCGCAATGATTCTTCACACGCAGCTAGTGTGCGGAGCACGTGATACACATCTTCTCTTCTCACACCTATGTACAAATTAACCAGCAAATATGACAGGATTCATGAAAATAATTGAACCTTTAAACGAACATTCCAGTGGATACACGCGCTTTCTCTCGAACACACATGATGGGGGTACTGTTTTTATTTAGATACGTTAAGATTAATTTGTATATTATAGGCTAATTACTATATGGGCGCACTATCGAAAGCTATTTTACATAGCCTAACATCACAGACTGTTTGACAATAATGTTGACATTTAGACATGTTAGTCCTACGAGGCCAATTCTTGGTTTAGTTACCTCCCCCCCCCCCACACCCCTACCAATTCTCAATTTGGGTTCGGTAGGTAACTGGGTTTTCTGTCTGATTGACCACTTCTCTGTCTCTATGTTAGTCTGTATGTTTTTGGTATGCCTGTGTGTCTGATGGCCTTGTCCAAGCGTCTGTCCGCCTTTTATCACTCTAAGTACGAGTTACGCGGAGCACGCTACCATGGAAATACTCGCGTTCGTGAAAATGTCATATCTACTAAGCCAATAATGTGAGTCCATTATATGGACTAGTGTGTATGTGTAACCCTCAGAGAACGTACACGTGACAAAGAATGGGCGTATTTTATTGATTACCGTAGGCCTCTATCTTATAGCAATCTTCATGAGGTATTATTCATAGTCCCTTTAAAGCGATAAGTGTCACAATCTCCCAAGTGAATGACTTACAGAAATGGAAACATTATATATAGGACCCTGATTTGCTTTAGAGTACGATCCTCTCGATGTTATGTGAATGGCTCGTATACAACGTTTATTGTCACTAAGCCAATGTTATACGTTATTATTGATTCTGTATACAACAGATTTATCCGACATCAGCAAAAGGTCAAATGTCACCATTCATATTCAAAATGGCGCGTTAGTCGGTGTTCAATTGCGCAGAGTTGTTGCTTTGTATGGCAGCAGCGTCTTTCAGTAACATAGTGTTCATAATGAGCAACATACGCCCTTCCACGTACCAAACAAAACACTCAACGCGCCATTAGAGGAGCAGTAAATGCGTAACGATTTAACCCTTGTACTCGTACAGACCAGATATGACAAATGTTTAACCATTTAAGCCTTGAATTTGTTCAAGAAAATGTATACTTTTTCAAAGAAAATGTCAATTTGTAGACACAGAGAAGAGACTATTTTTGAAACTTTAGCACTGGAATGACTAGCTCGGTTATCGAGCCAGTCATCCCAGTGGCAAATTTTCAAAAATAGTCTTCTCTTGGTCTGCAAATTGACATTTCTCAAGACCACTGTAGAAGCCGTTTTTGGCTGATATAAGTGTTAACGGTTAATTGAATTTTCTGTTGAATGATTTGAAAGTTAAGCGGCCCATACACGATCAATATAATTGACAATAATATTGGTGCAACAATATTTTTCAATATTGTCGTCATATGACGATAATATTGAACAATATTATTGCGCCGTTGGTGGCCAACATAGTTTATTTTCAATAATATTGTATGTTTTTACTATTTAATAAATGTGTTGTTGAATATTTTGAAATTAATTTGACTGGGCGCTGTTGCTGCCATAGGTGCTAAGTGTGGGTGGAGCTTAGCTAAAGATGGGTGGGGCATAGCTAAAACGGGATCCCTTCATTTGGCTGGGAGCTGTTGCTGCTTATTGCAGCCGAATTGAGTGAAACTATTCATCAGCCTTCCTGTGTAGTTGTCTTGCAGTCGAGACGCTGGTATTTCAAGGGTTGAAAATTAATGTGATGCCCCCATGAGGAATAAAATTGTAACAATGTTTCTACAGTTATGATCCTGTATGTCGAAGGTATTTATTTCTGTGATCATTAGGCGTATCCGACCTCCCACACGTGCGCAACGTACAGGTCTATTTCCATTCTTCCCATGTCTACAGACAATCACACAGGCTTACGCGTGTGGTAGTTTTGAAAACATGTGATATGCCACACGCGTAGGCTTGTACGTCTATCGAAGTAGATGAAGGCACACAGGTGTTCGATGGCGGGTGTTAGTATGGGTAAGCAACATTGACAGTAATGGTGTTATTGATATTGTTCACAAAATAACTTACAACAATTGACTACTGTCTTTTAAAAAAAAAAGGCAAAGAATACAGCCCTATGTACGGAGTCCCCAAGTCTGTTTGAGAAATGTGAATCAATGGTAGCAATCGAATGCGTTTTCAATTTTAAAAAGGATCTGTACACAGCTAGGCCAAAGGTAATTCATGACACATTTTGAAAATGAAGAATGAATTGGATTATAATTAAAGTTCTCTTTAAAACCCTTTAACTGAGTGTTAACGCGTTTTAAAGAGAACTTTAATTATAATCCAATTCATTCTTCATTTTCATTTTCATTTTCAAGCCGGAAACGGCTACGGCAGTGGTCTTGAGACATATCCACTTGCAGACCAAGAGAACATTATTTTTGAAATTTTATCACTGTAATGACTGGCTTGATTATGGAGCCAGTCATTCTAGTGGTAAATCTGCAAAAATAGTCTTCTCTTGGACTGCAAATGGACATCTTCCATGAGAAAATTTAAATTTTCTTGAATAAATTCGAGGATTAAGAGGTTAGGGGGGGGGGGTGTCTAGAGTTGCCAATCTGACAACAGAATATAGTATACGATCACATCTTGCTGACTCAGGATGTAAATGATGCAGAACTAAGGAATTTTTGTTGTTTAATGGATCAACGAGACAGCGACATAGCCTAGTTATTTAGACAACTATAGCTAGATGGTGGATGGTGGGCACGTGGACGGGCGTTCAGCAATGTCAGACTCCACCGAGTCGCACCAGCCTTTATAGACTCGCGTGGAAACAGGGGAGGACAGAGCAACTAAGTTCACGCATGAAACTCTGGCAACCAGCTGATGGCAACCACCTGCATACATGCCTCAAGCCTGGATCGATGCATGACTAGAGGACCAAAGAAGAAAAAGAAGATTGAAATCTTGTGTCCTAACTCCAATGGTGTGTAGTTAAGTTTAAAGGACCATTTACGCTCATTCGCATGTCTGTCTGCAAGGTGTATATAGGGTCTGGGAAACTGGCTTCACAAACTTACCGATGACTATCGCTATGAGGCCTCAAAACATTTAACTGTATGCCTGATGAATATCTGCAAACTGCTTTTTCCATTGGGTTTAACTCTGGATATTATGAATATTTTGAAAACAATTTGACTGAAAGTTGTTGGTGGCTACTCAGTCAAATTGTTTTCAAAATATTCAGCAGGTTCAGAGTGAATGCCCATTGAAATCATTGTCTGGTTGTTTGTTGCACTAAGACAGCTAAACTCGTCTGGTAACCAACAATCGTCCGTCTGTGATCGGTACTTCATGGCGACCTTACGGCATTAGACTTTGTATCAGAGTTGAACTGGCCTCTACATCCTATGGAACATTTGTCTTGGTAAGTACGACCCAGTTTATTCGCCATCTTCGACAGGCAATCTAAATTCCACACCAGCACAGATACGTGCACGCGCATTAACATGTATAAAGTCCCCTTTCATATTAATCACCGGGTGTGGTTGGGGGCGAACATTTTTATCAGCAATGATTAGAAAAGTTTAGTCTATCTTCGTTCAGCATCTCATGGGCTACCAAAGATTAAGAAATGTACTTTATGAGATAAAAACACTATTTCATAAATAACTGACCTTTACCTCTCACACAGATCGCAATAGCTTTCTAAAACCTAACTGAACTAATAGAATTTGGTACATATGTTAAGTATATGTTCTGAATGCAGCGTTGCTAAAGGGCTGTTGTTGTGTGAAACAACAACAGCTTACATCTGTACTGTCTTTATTCTGGCTGAAAACTGTCGGTTGAAATTAGAACTACCGAAGCATGTGATGTTATTACAAGGACAATCTTAGGTAGTGTTCTTACTAGAGACTTAAACCGGAATAACGTCACGACTTCGATCGGATTAACCCTTTAACCCTCATATCAGCCAAAACGGCTTCTGCGGTGGTCTTGAGAAATACCCCTTTGCAGACCAAGAGAAGATTGTTTTTGAAGATTTACCACTGGAATGACTGGCTCGATAATCGAGCCAGTCATTCCAGTGAGAAATTTTCCAAAGGCAGCTTTCTCTTGGTATGCAAATGGATATTTTCTATGAAATTTTCGTGAACAAATTTGAGTGTTAAAGGGTTAACTCTTGGTGTGAACACGACTTAGAGTTCTCTGACTCTGACATATTAAAAATACTCATATGAGGCAGGGAAGAGTAACAGAACTCACACTAGGCTAGATTATGCATGTACACACACACCCACACGCGCCCCACAACGTGCCACACACATCACCCCATATCCTGATATCATAACCACTATAATTGAGCAATTATCATCGGGCTCGGTGGATTAGAATGTTTAAGCTTTGGCTGTGATGTCAGTTCGTCATTTACTGACTGTGATTATTGGCAGGTCATTTAATTAATAACCATAATGAGGCCCGTGTAATGCTTTTGTCTGACATTTTACACGAATTTCGTGCTATTGAATGGATCCGATCTGTCACTCAACTATATGATGTCATAATCAACAATGTCACATGTAGGCTGACGTCACAATCAAAATGAGTAGTGAATTACGTAACTAACTCCGTCGTCGAAATTGAATAGTCCGTCAAGTGTACGAATTGTATGTTTTTATTACGTAATCAACATTCTGTTGAATATATAAGCAACAACAGCACCCAGTCAGATTAGTTTCCAAATATTCAAAAGCTAATTAGCTGTATAGTTACCTTGAAATGGGGATTCGGGGGAATTCAGCATTTAAAGCATAAGTATGTATATCCAACACACGTGAAAGTAGGCGGAGCATAGCTAGACATGGGCGTGGTATAGCTAGACATGCTTTCAAAGAGTGCGGTGCCCCTCTGAAGTAGCCTCGTTTCGACATGCGCTCTAATAAGCACACATACAAACCTGTCTTTTACGGACACTACACGGTTCATCTCATGGTTAAAGTGGCAGGTGATTTTGAAAGGCAAAGCACAATGTGCTTAAAATACCACAAACGAGTTACTGCTCGCATGTAGTACGATCCTACAGTATGCATGGCATACACATGACACCTTCCGGTCATTTATTACTGTCATTCAACTACCCAGAGGCCAGAACCATATATAATTCAGAAATGCAAATAATTCAGGTTCATTGATATAGGTCTAGAAGATCAATGTACGATACGATATTCGTTATTAAGAATACATAGATTCAATTGTGATAGCCAGTGCGTACCTTCCGGCTATGGCGTTACTGGGCCGGTATTGTTGCAGTACCGGCCCAGTAACCTGCGTTATAAGGGTTAAAGCTAATCGGTCTCTTTCGAAAATGGCGTTTAGTTAACTTTAATGCGAACAGGAGCACGTTACAGTACAAATCAGAAATAACTCATTATGTTTCTTAAAACAAAATAAAATGTACCGTTGAATGACTTCCAATCCAATGGACATTTCCAGTTTATCTATCCATCATATCACGTCATAATCAACTACGTGATGTGTATGATGACGTCGTAATCGATGACGCGCATAAATGATGTAGATAAGTACATCACGGACGCATAATTGGTGACGGACTAAGCGTTAGCGTACGAATTGTATGTCTTTACTACGGTATTTAATAAAAATGTTGTTGAATATGTTGAAATTAATTTGACTGGGCGCTGTTGCTGCCATAGGAAGCAACAGCATCCAGTCAACCTAGTTTCAAAATATTCAACAGCTCACCTGTATAGTTTTCTGGAAATTGATGATCATGTAGTTCAGGGATCGATCGATCCCAATACGAGCGAGGTGTGGGTGGAGCTTAGCTAGTTCAGCGTGGCATCGCTAAAACTGGAAAGGTCCACTATATTCAAAACATTCAACAGAACATTTCTGACATCGGTTCAGAATTATACTAGGCCTAAGTAACATGTTTCTGATTTTGTTTTGGAAATAATAAGTTATTCCTCAGCTGTATGGCCCGCTGTAGCAAGCACTCGCTGGGAGACAGCTGTGAGACAGCATGTACAAGAATGGCCAGAAGTGAAAAATGAGTTTATTTATCGTCATAACGATCATGAGAATGCCGTTGGATGGCGGGTATAATTACAGAAATTAGCCACGATAATTGATCATGATAGCAAACTGAAAATGTCAGATGATATTCTACTAGGGTCATGTTAATGAAAGGGGAAATTACTTTTATCGAAAATGTCAAACTCTGCCTCATTAGCCTACTAAATAAAACAGACGTATTGTTTCTCGTACAATGATAACGCTGTCTGAAAAGAATTATGTCAGTCTTTTAGAAACGATTGGGACGTTAAAGATGAAAGCGAGCCAGAGAAAAGAGTGAAAAGAGGTATGGGTGTATGAATGAATATTGTGGACTGTAGAGTCAAAGACAGTCATTGTAATGACTGGAGATAAACAGAGAGGTCTCGATGCTTATCCCGGGGTATATAATTGTAGCATAGTAAGTTGAAGTTCCCACAAGTACTTATACCGGGGTATAGAATTGTAGCATAGTAAGTTGAAGTTCCCACAAGTACTTATACCGGGGTATAGAATTGTAGCATAGTAAGTTGAAGTTTCCACAAGTACTTATACCGGGGTATAGAATTGTAGCATAGTAAGTTGAAGTTCCCACAAGTACTTATACCGGGGTATAGAATTGTAGCATAGTAAGTTGAAGTTCCCACAAGTGCTTATAACGGGGTATAGAATTATAACACAGTCGGTCCTCACCAGTGTTTATCTGGGCCTATAGAATTGTAGCATATGTGTTTATTCTTGCTAGCCTAGTTATAGCTTAAGTTGTACACAGAATTAATGCAACCTGCTTTGGAAATATTATTCACTATTAGAGTCAACTAGCGGATGATATTTCATTTGTGGCCACATATGATGACCCATTAAAAGTGGTGGTCTTAAAGGGCACGTGGTGGTTATAAAATATGGTATCATGTGGTCCTTACTTAGACCACGTGTCCGACTCATAGAAATATTATGTTTTATATATAGTACATGTCTATGGTCCGAATGAACAAACATCTTATGAATTGTCGTTCTAGCAGATGTGGCTACGTAGGTTTCGATGGCTCAATAAAGTGACATTCCTGTAATATAGTACTACAGGATGCATCTTCTAATTCCATGCGTCAGCCTATCTCATGTTATGCTTCTAGTACCATCTAATAACTCATTGTTATCATGCCTGAAAAAGTCTTACCATTTGGACTTGAATACTGACAAGGTTCTGTCAACGCCCTGCACACTCCACCCACTGTAGCAGAATTCTTGTACCCTGCCATGAGAGTGATGGGGTGTACACGCTTCGTCAAAGACTTGGAATGCGCATTAACACTTTCTATTTATATATATATATATATATATATATATATATATATATATATATATATATATATATATATATATATATATATATATATATATATATATATATATATATATAATATGCTATATTTCCAGATTATAAATGGTGTGATTGTATAGTCGTTGTAACAGTCGTTATTATCGTTGTGATAGTGTCGATGAAAACGATAATAATGACGACGACGACGACGACGATGACGACGACGACGACGACGACAACATAAGCACAGTTATTATTATAGCTGCTACTACTACTACTACTACTACTACTACTACTACTACTACTACTACTACTACTACTACTACTACTACTACTACTACTACTACTACTACTACTACTACTACTACTATTATTATTATTATTATTATTATTATTATTATTATTATTATTTACAGTTGGTGCCCAAAGAGAGCTCTGTGAGTGGGAAGAGAATCAAGGCGGTGAGTATTGAGCTGCTTTACGCTGCGCTGCATAAAGGGGGTGGGGGGAGAGGGAGCATTTCTAGCTATGCCACGCCCATTCCAGCTACGATCCGCCCACTTGTTACACTTGGATTCATAGAACCTAAAATACAGGTAGGTGGTTGAATATTTTGAAACTAATTTGACTTAGGCCTATGGCAGCAACATCTCCCAGTCAAATTAGTTTCAAAATATTCAACAGAATGTTAATTAAATTGTAACTTCTTCAAAGACATGCAATTCGTACACTAGTGACTCTTCGATTTTCGTGACATAGCTATGTGTCGTTATTATACCGATGCTTGCTAACTAGTGACGTAATTATTTATGACGTCAAATACTTGAGTTACAGATCGTCTCTCTCTCCATTATACGATAAATATTTTACATCGATATTTTCAAGCCAAATTCCAAGTAAGCTGTCAAAAAATGTTAAGAATGTATGTTTTCATGACATTTTATAACATAATGTTTGTGTATAGTTATGAGGTGGTGGGCCTAATCGTTCTATCATAACGCGTTTGAGACGTGTTTATAATACGGGTGTCAAACATGCAACTGATGCAAGCACTCGACCTATATCATACTTGAATTGCAATTTTTCAACACACTAGATATTGAAGGTTAAAACATCATGATGAACGGTTTTAAGGAATTTACAATGACATTTGTACGCGAGATATATACGAGCGCCCGGCATTATGACATGGTGGTGTTATGAATCATAGTGGAACTATAACATAGACTGAAAACGTATTCCAGTAATCATTAGAATTCGCCGCTCCATGCCCCTTGCCGGGATAACTTCGTGTTAATAGATCATGAACCACAGCTAAACACAGCAACATTACAGAAAAGTAACTTTGAGTTACACATCAGAAATAACTTTAAATGTATCGAAAACTAACTAAAAGGAACTGTCCAATATTTAGAACATAATTGGATTGGAAGACATTGCTGCTTTAGGCAGCAATGTCTTCGAATCCAATTATGTTCTAAATATTGAACATAACATTTCTTACATCGTGTTCAAAATTGTACTAACTAACGTGTTTCTGATTTGGGAAACAATTAAAGTTATTTATGAGCTGTCCTATACATGTTCAAGACGGGTTCAGTTAATTAATAATATCAAACATAAACCTGTTGTTCAATATTTGACACATCGGTCATGTTCTATTGGCGTAGTTATCTATAGAGGACTATTTGCATGTCGATCGCATTATTTATTATCAGACTATCTCGTCCGAAACTGATGGATTCAATCGGCAAATTAGTATTAGCCTACGTGTGATACGGTACCCAATCGCTTTTCAAATGCTATATTGTACTCATAGATTATGCTATATATAACTTAAATATCATGAATCTCGCGGCTCATTCCTATACCGGTACCATAATCATTTTCTTTTTAAAGTGCATATTCACACCAAAATTCTTGAAAATAAAATTGCTGAAATTATATACTTTTAGAGGCTTAAATTGTGTACCTCAATGCAATGAAACGAAATAAATCTTAACATATGATGATTTCATTCCATATAAATAAATTTCGTAAGTTTAGTTGTGAATTTGAATTAGGGACTTGTGCCTATAATTCAATTTGACAACTTAAAATTTTTTTATTAATTTAAACGTAATGAAATCATCATATTCTAAGATTTATTTTGTTTGCTTACATTTAAGCACATACTTTTAGCGTCTAAAAGTAAATAATTTAACAATTCTATTTTCAAGTAGTTTGGTGTGAATATGCAACTTTAACATCGCGTTAATGTTGACCTGTCGTGGTCGCCATTTTGTCACAGCGATAGTGTGTGGTGCGATGGAGGTGCAGGTACACCACATTCTTTATATCCAATGATTAGCATGTTAAATATATTCGAATAAATCTGACTTAAAGCTGTTGCTGCCCAGTGGTGCGGGAATGAAATTTAGTTTTGGTTGTGGGGTTAGGGGGCACATTGTGGTGGGCACGGGAGGGGGACCTCCTTTTGCGAAGGTGGGAGATCCGGTGCCCTCCCGCGAAATTTTTTGAAATCTGGATGCTCATAAATGGCCTCTCCTGCATTTCTGGAGGTAAATATGAAGTAAATCACACGTGGATGACATTTTGTAGACCAAGAAGACTATTTTTGAGGATGTACAATTGGAATGATTGGTGCTGTTATCGAGGAAGACAAACTATTGGATGGTGGTGGGGGCGTTGTCTGATATGAGCATAGGCCCCCCTTAATGTCATGATTTGGGGTCGTTTCCCCCTCCCCCCCCCCGCCCCTCGTCCACCCACCCCACCCCGCCTATGTATACTGTCTAAGGCAACAGCTAGCACCACACTGCCAAGATATAGAGGCACAGGTCTATATAGAAGCGGTAATTAAGGGTGTCACTTCAGATCACTAGACCACAGACTACAGATAGAGCCAACACGCTTGACAGGTACGGCCAGGACGGACAGATTTTGTGACAGATGCAAGCGTATTGATGATGAACTGCATTTTTAGATTTTATTGTTTTAAACACGCAAATGAGAGGTAAAAATACGTTCCTCAATATTACATAAATAACATCAGCGACGAGAAAATTAAAACAATTCAAAACATGCAGTAGGCCTGTCTATATAAAATTATGCAAATTTTTACAACTTTCAAAGATAAAAATATGACAAATATGAATGAATATGAATACTTTAATGAATATGGGTTTAAATTAATAAGTAATTACCGGGCTCGCTTAACCGCGTATCAGCTTGATAAATTCGCCCAACATGATATTCACTGAACTGGGCCAATGACTCCAGTAACTTTACGCAACTCGAGTGCGAGCCAATAATATTAAGCTGATCAACCCGAAACGTCAAATCATCAAAATCATTCACGATATTCTATTGGGTATTTTCAGGCTAACATCACTGGGTGCTGTTGCTGCTTATGACAGCAACATATTCATGTCGGATTTGATTCAAAATATTCAACAGTGTTCCTGTATAGTTGCGTTGAAATTGAGACTCTGGGAACTCACGGTTCGAAGAGTTAATATGAACGTATGAGCATTGTTACGTAAGCCCTAAGCGTGTATATATTTATGGCGCTGTCAAAACAAATTGCCTGCTTATTTCCCTCCACAGGCCATATGCAATATGCCTATCAAGATTATGCAAATTACACTTATAACTCTCGAAAATTAAAATATTACAAATATATACTGCTCACTTAATATGCCAAATGATAAGTTATTATCGGACTAGCCCATTGACTATCATTCTGAAGCACCCAATGGCCACCCAACATGAAATTCACTGTACTAGACCAATGGCTCCAGTAACAGTTTCCAACTCGAATGCGAGCCAAGAATATTAACCCCCTCCAAACCAAAAGGCCACCACCAAAATCTTCCACTATATCCGGATCGATATTTTCAAGTTGGCCTGACTGGAACCTGTTGCTGTTTATGGGAGAAACATATTCCTGTCAGGTTGTGTTTCATAATATTCAACGGTTTTCCTGTGCCTACAGTTGCGTTGAAACAAGAGATTTTGGGAACTCACGCTTCGAAGGGTTAATATGAACGTATGAGTGTTGTTATGTAAGCACTAAGCAGGTATATATTTATTGCGCATTATATAATTAATTGCATATATATATCTCCACTGTCATAACAAATTGTCTTGTTATTTACTTCCACAGAGCACAGGCCTCCAACAGCTAGCATAAACTTAAATAAACACTTGTTTTAATCTACTGCGTTATATGTAAAATATCTCCTCTGCAATACTTATTGCGTGTAATGACTGTTAGCCCCATATGCTATTGTAATAGCTTGGGAGAATAAAGTGAACTTGAACTTGCTATTTGTTTGAGCGTACGGTAGTCAGTATATTCCAAGGCAGAAACGCAAGATTTTTACTGATTGCTTGAAAAGTAAATCATGACGGCCTTGATAAACTGGAGAAATGCATTTACATTTGTCGATTAAATCTTGAATACCTTTCTTTGATGAAACGATAACAAGCTAAACTACTATGCATAGTATAGGTGTTGCATGCATCACCTGGATGGATGGTATAAGGTGAGATGCATTTTCCGTATGGTCTTCAATAGATTGTGCTCCACGCCAACAACGCTAGGGACGGTAAGAGTGGTGATTCTTTTAGCCATTGACGTCTTATGGGTCATATCTTATCTCCCTTGCGTCATATTAGCGAAAAAAATGCATCCACGGTCTGTGCAATAAATCTCTTACCCACAGCTTCGATATAACCAAATGTGTGATGGAATGGTTTGCTTACTGAAAATCGTACCCGTAACAGATTTATGCTTTTTCTTACATGTCTATCTGATTAACGTTGTGTATGATCCAGGAAAATCAAGAAAAAAAATCCATAATATCCGGGAAATATCCACTTTCTGATTACTCTTGTTTTATTTTTGAAAATTTCTCACTGGAATGACTAGTTCGATAATTAAGCCAGTCATTACAATTATAAACTTTCAAAAATTTCCTTCTCTTGCTCTGCAAATGGGATATTTTCTATAGGAAAATTAAGATTTTCTTGAACAAATTTGAGGGTTAAACGTTTAATTAACCCTTTCATCTTTACATTCCCAGCTCCTCGCGTATGTCAAGACATCACAGTGACCAGCAACGAAGGCTACCTCCTCACCAGCGACGAACAGTTAGACGACACATGCATATGCAAATTCCTACCACAGAACGATGTGGACAAAAAGATCCTGGTTTGGTTCCAGCCGGGTGTAGTTGTAAGGAGGTATGCAATACTCGTAACACCACCGGTGGTTATGTAAATAATTTATTAGCTCACCTGGCCAGAATGGCCAAGTGAGCTTATGCCATGGCGACCGTCCGGCGTCTGTCCGGCGTCCGTCCGTAAGTCCGTCCATCCGTCCGTCCGTCCGTCAACTTTTTCCTTTAAACGACTTCTTCTCAATAACCACTGGGCCGATTTCAATTATATTTGGCAGGAAGTATTCTTAGGGCATAGGGATCCAAGTTTGTTTAAACAAAGCCGATCAGCTGATTTGGCCGGTGGCCATCTTGGATTTTGGCCGATTTTAGGAAATGGCTTTAAAAATCTTCTTCTCCGAAACCGCTTGGTGGATTGATTGAAAACTCACGAAATATCATATAAGGCAAGAGCTGAACCAAGTTTGTTCGAAAGAACTTGATTAGCCAAATGGTTCGGCGGCCATCTTGGATGACCTAGTTTTCATAAAAACGACTTATTCTGCAGACCCGCTGAACGGATCGAGCTGAAATTTGGGGGATATGATTATGGACTAAGGGCCATTAAAGTTTGTTCATGAGAAGTTGATAGATAAAAAACATGGCCGCCGTGGACCAATCAAATTTTAGCGTGTTTGGCTGCCATATTCAATTTTTTTATTTGATGGATTATGAAGCCGAAATTGTTTTTCTTAACTCCGCTTACGTGTCAGTCAGCTATCGTATAGCGATAACCCTATCCGTCTTCTGTATGTCCGTCCATCCATCTGTTTGTCCGTCACCAACAATGACGGCTCATTTTGTTATTTCTTGACGGATTGACACCAAACTTGGTCACAATGTTAATGACGGCATCTAATATCTGTGTTGTGAAAATGAAACTGATAGAACGTCAAATACCAGAGTTATCACTCCTTAAATATTTGCAGTCTCACTTTCATAGGGCAAATGGTTTGTTCCCACCGTCTTATCACCATGTCAGATTTTATTGCCAAACTATACACCTGTGCAAAAGTTAAGCACCAGCAAAAACAATAGAACGTAGAAACATGATGGTACAACTAGGCTGCCATACTTTTTGTCCCCGCGTTAGCTGACATAATTCCAAGTACGAAATGCACATGCATGCATGACTTCACGCCGCTTGATGTCCGTGCGTGGCGGGAAACAGCACACGTGTTCAGTTATGTAAAAGTCCAGTTTGAGGTGTAGAACATTACATACAGATTTAGGCGACAAGATTAGGAATTTTGTGTTCATGACCGTGGTTTATTTGTACAGAGAGAATTAGCTCTTGATTGTGAACCGCTATGGCAAGACGAAGGTTAAGTGATCGTGTGAAATGGCAAATCATAGGCATGCATACCACTGGTATGTCATGCAGAGAGATTGGCAGACAGCTGAACATTAACCATACTGTAATCAGTCGTTTGATTGCAAAACATGGGCAAACTAACGAGGTGAAGGACAGGCCTAGATCTGGAAGACCGAAGAAGACTACTGCCCGTGATGATCGAGCCCTAGTACGCCTTGTTAGGAGATCTCCATTCACCAACAGCAGAGTGCTCAGCCAGCAATGGGAAACGCGCAATAGAGTGTCAATGTCTACCGTCAAAAGGAGACTGTATGCTGCTGGCATGAAAGCTAGGAGACCTGTCAGACGTCCTCTCCTCACTTCACACCACAAAGAGGAGCGTCTGAGGTGGTGCAACGAAAGAAGACACTGGAACATGAGATCCTGGAGACGGGTACACTGGTCCGATGAAAGTCGGTTCCTGCTTCATGCCACAGATGGTCGAACTCGTGTATGGAGGTCCAGACGCACGGCGTACGACCAACGTAACATCATGGAAGAAGTTCCATTTGGTGGAGGTCCCGTTATGATATGGGGGTGCATCTCATTTGATTGTAAGCTGGATCTGTTGACTGTACCTGGAACACTAAATGGACAAAGATATCAAGATTCCATACTGGATAGAGTTGTGGTCCCTCATTTTGTAAATCATGCACCTGGAACCCACCCTATATTCATGGATGACAACGCCCGACCACATCGTGCTAGAGCTGTGCATGAATACCTCCGCCAGAATGCCATCGAAACCCTACCATGGCCAGCAAGGAGCCCTGACATGAACCCTATTGAGCATATCTGGGACATTCTGGGAAACATGGTGAGAAGGAGGGATCCTCCTGTGCAGAACCTACAGGAATTAACAGACGCACTCCATCTTGAATGGCAACGAATACCACAATGGCGTATCAGTCGGTTGGTGACCAGCATGAGACGTCGTGTCCAGGCCGTCATCCAGGCACAAGGTGGATATACCCGGTATTAATAATGACAGTCTCAAACTCATGCACAGATGTTAAACTTCGTTTTCAGACACCATTAATGACAATCTAGCCACGTGTGTCAACTGTAGCGCAATAGTTGTCAGTTGTGTCAACGTAACCATATTCAGGCCTCGTTTTCAAGTTCAAACAAAAACATACAGTGTTTCCCCACCATCATAATCAGCATTCCTCTAGTTGCATTATTACCTCTTGCACTAAGATGGATGGGTACATAAATGTTTATGCTATTGCTTTCTTCATAGCACATGAATATACCCTCGCATGTGCGTAAAAATAGGGTGGTGCTTAACTTTTGCACAGGTGTATAAATATTAAATTCCAATTAACAGATTAACCTTTCCAATACTGCAGAAATATTTAAGATATGTATTATCTGCTCTGACATCTATGCTCTTAAAAATATTTGAAATGTATTTGATTGAAATTTGTTGCTGCCTTTGGCAGCAATGAAAGTTGTTGCTGCCTAAGGCAACAATGACTTTCAGTCAAATTATTTTCTAAATCAACTCCAGCTCACCCTACCCCTGCTGCTAACTCGGTGATTCAGCCAGATGTGCATGTGTTAAATGGATTGTGTGGTGGTGGGGAATAACCTGCTATAAAGACCACCTACCTGCCTTTAGAGACCATTTTCTTCAAATTGTATTTAAACCTCTAGTAAGTGTCTGACTGAGTTTTTGCAGACGACATATTTCAAAGGTTATATCTCTGAACGTGATAAATATTTTGAAAACAATTGGACTGAAAGTTGTTGGTGGCTAAGCCACCAACAACTTTCAGTCGAATTGTTTTCAAAATATTCAACAAGTCAAGAGCTTTCGAAAATTGAAATTATTGACTGCACTGGCTTGCAGCAGTGAGACAGTTAAGAAACCAGCTGTTGTTAGCACTGATATCATCTATTTTCACTTAAACATTGTTCAAAATCACTAATGCAAAAAAGAGTCCAGAGATTGTTGTCAATCTCTCGAAAACTAAATCATTTGACTGAAAGTCATTGGAAGTGACACCGATAGATGTAAAACTTAAGTAAGATTAGTTTGATATGCCAATGTTCCAGGTGAGCGATACAGGCCCATTGGGCCTCTTGTTTTTGGAGCATGACATCACATTTGGATTGATGGTTGGCAATGTACAGATCCGATCTGAGACTCATGTATCTGCTGTCATAATCAATTACATTATATATTACCTGACGTCACAACCAAAATAAAGTAGAACTCTCCGTTATGAAGCTGAAAAACTCTGACATGTGTGCGAATTGTGTCGTAAGTCACTCGTTGATGTATTTACAAATTAATAAACATTCTGTTAAATGTTTTGAAACTAATTTGACTGGGAGCTGTTGCTGCCATAGGCATAGCCTCCATTAAAATTAGTTTCAAAATAGTCTCAGCTATAAATGGATCCGTCTATTGCTGCTTATTAACGACAGGTGATTGACAGCTGTTTAGCAGGTGATTGTTATATTAATAGACATGTGATATGCTATAGATTTGGTATGCTTCGATTGGGATGTAGTCACTTAACACACATTCAGGAGAAGTCTTAGTCTCGCCGACACACCCTGTTACATGACTTTAACAATTCACTTCTTGACCTTTGACCCGTTGATAAAAGACTCAAAAAGCTTCTCCAGGACCCAAAGGGAACCCTTATCCAAGTTTGCTGGAATATACCTTCAGTTAAATTTGAGTTTTCCGGCGACTCATCTTTTAATGATCTTGAGCTTTTACTACTTGACCTTTTGACCTCGCAACTAACGCAATTCTTCGGGAGGAGACCATGGATAGCCAGTCAGTCAATCAAGATCACCCCAGTAGAACCTGTGTTATATTCCCAGACACCCCACGCAGGCACGCATGCACGCCTGCACATGCAGACACACACACGCACGCCCGCGCAAGGACAGTTATTAGAATAATCTATAGCGACACATCGTTGTATCTTTTTTTTCTTAAGGAAAGCAGAAGTACTTTATGAATCTAGTGCAAACGCACTAGAAAACATCTTACTCATGATATTTCATAACATCAGCACAATGGACCTTTCCATTTTTAGCTATGCCCCGCCCATCACTAGCTAAGCTCCACCCACACCTCGCCGTGTTTGGATTGATCGATCCCCGATTGCCCTAGCTATAAATTTCCTGAAAACTATACAGGGAAGCTGTTGAATATTTTGTAACTAATTAGACTGGGTGTTGTGTGTCTGCCATAGGCAGCAACAGCGCCCAGTCAAATTAGTTTCAAAATATTCAACAGAATATTTATTAAATAGTAAAAGCAAACAATTTGTACAACAGCCCATAGACCGTCATCAGATATGCGTTTGTGACGTACTTATCGACGTCATTCATTATGATGTCATTGTACACACCACGCAGTTCATTATGACGTCATATGATGGGTGGGTACTCTGGAAAGGTGGATTGACCTTACCAAGCTTACCCATCGATCATATGACGTCAACGTTATAACCAACTAAGTGACGCGTATGCGGACGTTATAATCCTTATGTCATAAATGATTCTATTTGGCCCGTCTTTAACTCTTAATAGTCTGACACGTTGTACGAATTGTATGTCTCTACTATTTAATAAACATGCCGTTAATATTTTAAAACTAATTTGACTAGACGTCGTTGCTACCTTTGGCAGAAACAGCGCCCAGTCAAATTAGTTCCAAAATATCCAATAGCTTACCTGTATAATTTTCTTGAAATCGATGTTATATGTCAAGTGTCCACCGCATCATAGGCTTTGCCTTTGGTGGATGCGTGTATTGAATTGTTAAATTATTTACCTATATGGAAATAAAGAATCGTGAATAGATAGGAACTGGCGATAAGAACTCATGTTCAAATTATCGACGAATATCGCTACTGAGTTGTTTAAGTAAAGTCATGTAAAGGACGGTTTTTAAATACATTTACAATTTTATTAGAGATGGTATAACACCTCATCATTCTGGCTTCCTTCCTAAGCATTCCACCGTCAATCAGTTATTAGAAATTTACACCGATATTGTCGATGCCCATGATAATCAAAAAGAAGTACTGTTTTTATTCTTTGAGATATCCAAAGCATTTGACAGAGTCTGGTACCGCGGCCTGCTGCATAAAACGGAACAATTTGGCATTACTGGAAAACTACTTACATGGTTTGGAAGTTATCTAGAGAAGTAGTCATTAATGGGAGCGAGTTTATGGTGTGTTTGTTGTATTCTCGGTCCGCTACTGTACCTGCTCTTTATAAACGACTTGCCCAGTGGTAACTTTCTTTTTATTAAATATCCCATGTGTGTCCATTGGTTCATTTTCTGGATAACGCTTTACTTGTACGTGAGCAACACACTTTATTCAACCAACAATTAACCGCATGAACTAGTTTTATTATTAACGAATACACACTACTTTTCATTTTTACAGTTTGGAAGATTGCAATCTGCGGTTGGGTGTTTTCCGAACAAGGGCCGGTAAAGGCGGGGCAATCTGTCCATACACGTACAATGCCATCAAATACTCATTCAACAAAGGAAACCCTCTTGTCATGAAATTCATGACCAATACCTCAAGGGAATTTACCCGATATTGTGTGAAGTATCGGCTGCTAGATGCCAGTAAGTCAACCTCTCTTTACTTTAGAACGATGTCTGTATAATATTCTAATGTAAAGCAGTGAGAATGAGTAAAATCATTAGTATTAGTTCAGACGTTCCATTTCACCGTAAGCAGTAGGAAGTGACGCACGATATTGCCTAAAATAATATCGAGAAAAAATCACAATATATAGTGCAAAAAATCGCGACATATTAATATATCGTATGAACTAATGCCGGAAGAATTATTCGTTGGGTGGTATGGGCCTGGCCACTTACACGCATTGGTAAGAGTGTCAATGAGAAAGACAAGAGTTGAATATTTTGAAATCTCTTCAACAGCTTCCAGTCAAATGTCAAAATATTCGACTAGGCGCAAGAAATTGTTTACGAGTCACCTCAGCGTTGTAGAAAATCGTGATTATTGATCAAAACTTGATATATCGAAATATCGAAATATTGTGCATCCTTAGGTATGATTGCAACTTCTTATTCATAGAATATATATCCACATTGTCCATGATTCAATTTAAATGATGTTTTTGTTATCAGTGAATTACACTAGCATATGATATAAAAGTCAGACACATTGTGTTATAATGATATTGATCTATATTATGCGATTATATGATATCTGTGTGGACACACATATGTGCATGTGTGTGTGTCTATGGCTGGGTGGCTGGCTGGCTGTCTAGCTGGCAGACTGGCTATCGGCTGTGCAGGCTGCTTGGGTGGCTGGCTGGTTTCCCGATGACCGACGGACCGACCAACTGACTGGCCGAATATATGAATCAAGAGATAGATGGATGAATCAACATATGTAACCATCAATCTCAACAAAATTGTTATTTGATAGCGCATATCAGAAGTACGTAGAATCCAAGTAGGTGACACCATATCTGTATTACACAATATGCTCTTCTAACTCACTGAAAATGAGGGCATGATGTGGAGACTTGTCTAATAGCAAAATGCATATCAGCATGCAAGGCATGGATATTCAGTTTTCATTTAGCATGAAGGTAGATAGCTTCCCGTGCCACCCTTGGTGCACACCAATACAAACAGCATTGCCATATTTTGTAGCATTCTAAAGAATTAATCCTGTGTAAAGCGGTCAAATATTCTGTCAAAATAAGTCGACAGTATTCAGAAAATCCCAGACACAATCAGAAACCTTCATATTGCAAGATAATCATCATTCTTTGCCTATTAATGTCCAATTGGTGTTTGTAGTAATCCCATATTCTGTCAAATCATGGGGAACAGATATGCCTGATCAACTCATAGACTTGCTTGTATCTAAACAGAAGGCTCACCTACTGTCCAATCGATTTAAACCAAAATCAAGTTGACAACCTACAAATGTGGCCTTATGTTTGTTAGAGCACATGCATAATTTAATCGCATTTAGCATATTCTATATTACCATTTCGACCCTGACAGTCAATCATATACATATGTATAAGCACACTCCAATCTTAGTTTCAAGTCTATGTGTAATTATTTTCAGGTCCTGGTGAGCTAAAGATAGTTTGCAACAATGGCTCTGTAGAGACCACCACTCCTCTAGCAATACCCACAACGACAACGATCCCTATTACAACCACTCTGGCGACCACCTCAGAGCCTTCCACTACTGCCACAACCATGGACGTCACAACTTTAGCTGCAACCACTGCTATATCTACTTCAACAGCCAGCACTATCAATGCCACAGCGAAGAATCTGAGCACAGAAGGATTCACAACATCCGAGATAACTGCTACCATGACGACCGCTACCACAATCATATCCTCCACAGTGACTGAGAAAGAAACTGCTACCATGACCACCGCTACCACAATCATATCCTCCGCAGTGACTGAGAAAGAAACAACACAAACAACAACAGCGAGTACATCTTTACTACCAATAGCAATTACATCCAATGCAATATCAGAGCCAGTTACCGTAGAGAGCATTGGCAATTTGGTAACAAAGGCCATACCCCAATACAACTTTGCAAAAACTACTGTTAAACCAACATCTAGAAGGAAGCATAATGATTCAGTGGCCGCTGTTGTTGTGCAAGATGAAGAGACAATCACCGAAGGCAAAGGTAGGCATTGCCCCATAGTCATGGACATAATGATATAATTCACATTTCCAGAGTATGCATCCATCATCTGACCTTGTATGACGTCATAATCAACTCAGCGGGTGTATGATGACGTCACAATCATTACGTCACAAAGAGTTCCATATAGACGTCATCAAATCTCAAATGAAACTTTGTACGAATTGTATGTCTGTAATTCTTTGCTATTTAATAAACATGCTGTTCAATATTTTGAAACTAATTTGACTGGGCGCTGTTGCTGCCTTAGGCAGCAACAGCACCCAGTCAAATTAGTTTCAACATAGTCAACAGTTTACCTCTGTAGCTTTTTGGAAATTGATAGTCAGGGTGTTTAGAGATCGATCGATCCCAACACGAGCGAGGTGTGGGTGGAGCTTAGCTAGCGATGGGCGGGGCATAGCTAAAACGGGAAAGCTCCATTTACACAGCTGTCTTGATAATGATAAATGCCTGATCAGATAAGATTTACGATAAATTATCTTTAAAATTCTAATAATTAAGTTTAATAGAAATGACTATTATTAGAGAACAATTCCTGGAAGTGATTTATCATTTGTCAAAGAGCTTCAACTTTGGATGCTAACGATATATAGATAGTACACATTATTAGCTCACCTGGCCAGAATGGCCAAGTGAGCTTATGCCATGGCGACCGTCCGGCGTCTGTCCGGCGTGCGTCCGTCCGTCCGTCTGTCCGTCCGTATGTCCGTCCATCCGTCCGTCCGTCTGTCCGTCCGTCAACTTTTTCCTTTGAGCAACTTCTTCTCAATAACCACTGGGCCGATTTCAATTATATTTGGCAGGAAGTATCCTTAGGGCATAGGGATCCAAGTTTGTTCACACAAAGCCGATCGGCCGATTTGGCCGGTGGTCATCTTGGATTTTGGCAGATTTTAGGAAATGGCTTTAAAAATCTTCTTCTCCGAAACCACTTGTTGGATTGATTCAAAACTCACGAAATATCATATAGGGCAAGAGCTGAACTAAGTTTGTTCGAAGGAACTTGATTGGCCAAATGGTTCGGCGGCCATCTTGGATGACCTTTTTTTTCGTGAAAACGACTTATTCTGCAGAACCGCTGAACGGATCGGGCTGAAATTTTGGGGATATGATTATGGACTAAGTTGTTCATGGGAAGTTGATAGGTAAAAAACATGGCCGCCGTGGACCAATCAAATTTTAGCGTGTTTGGCTGCCATATTCAATTTTTTTATTTGATGGATTTTGAAGCCGAAATTGGTTTTCTTAACTCTGCTTACTTGTCAGTCAGCTGTCATATAGCGATGACCGCCATCCATCTTTTGTATGTCCATTCATCCATCTGTCTGTCCATCGGCGGCTCATTTTGTTATTTCTTGAAGGATTGACACCAAACTTGGTCACAATGTTAATGACGGCATCTAATATCTGTGTTGTGAAAATGAAACTGATAGGATGCCAAATGCCAGAGTTACCACTCCTTAAATATTTGCAGTCTCACTTAGGGCAAATAATGGTTTGTTCCCACCGTCCATTGATTTATCACCATGTCAGATTGTATTGCCAAACTAGATATTAAATTCCAATTAATAGATTAACCTTTCCAATACTGGCAAAATATTTAAGATATGTATTATGTGCTCTGACATCTATGCTCTTAAAAAATATTTGAAATGTATTTGATTGAAACATGTTGCTGCCTTAGGCAGCAATGAAAGTTGTTGCTGCCTAAGGCAGCAATGACTCGGTCAGATTATTTTCTAAATCAACTCCAGCCCACCCTACCCCTGCCGCTAACTCGGTGATTCAGCCAGATGTGCATGTGTTAAATGGATTGTGTGGTGGTGGGGAATAACCTGCTATAAAGACTACTTACCTGCCTTTAGAGACCATTTTCTTCAAATTGTATTTAAACCTCTAGTAACCGTCTGACTGAGTTTTTGCAGACGACATATTCCAAAGGTTATATCTCTGAACCTGATAAATATTTTGGAAACAATTGGACTGAAAGTTGTTGGTGGCTAAGCCGCCAACAACTTTCAGTCGAATTGTTTTCAAAATATTCAACAAGCCAAGAGCTTTTGAAAATTGAAATTATTGGCTGCACTGGCTTGCAGCAGTGAGACAGTTAAGAAACCAGCTGTAGTTAGCACTGATATAATCTATTTTCACTTAAACATTGTTCAAAATCACTAATGCAAAAAAAACAGTCCAGAGATTGTTGTCAATATCTCGAAAACTAAATCATGTGACTGAAAGTCATTGGAAGTGACACTGATGGATGTAAAACTTAAGTAAGATTAGTTAAAATGCCAATGTTCCAGGTGAGCGATACAGGACCATTGGGCCTCTTGTTGAATAGCCCAAATTTCCTTAGATATGGATGGCAAGAACATAAATTCAGCATCGGTGTTGTTTCAATGAATCTGACGTGTAAGTTGATGTCATAATTATTGACGTCATGAATGACGTAGATATGTTCTTCAGAAATGCATAATTGTTGACGAACTAAGCGTTGTTGTATGAATTGTATGTCTTTACTATTTAATAAACATCCTGTTGAATATTTTGAAACTAATTTGACTGGGCGTCGTGACACTGTCCCGGCAGCAACAATGCCCAGTCAAATTAGTTTCAAAATAATCAATAGAATGTTTATTAAATAGGTTAATTATGGTTTATTGCGGAAATGTTATTAATGACTTATTCACACACCATGCATGTGACTCATTCACTCTGCGATTTAGCTAACGCACTCCAGAACCCAACATCCTACAGGCTTGTGTTCAACATACATTTTCATTTTAAAGACTCGCAGACCATGTGCAAACTAAATATGTAGTTGGAGTATGGTCAATGAATGTCGAGATGAAAACATTCATTAATGTTGTCACGTGGTCGTGTGTATGGCATCCTTATCCAAGGAATTCCATGTTCATGGCATCGATAGCCAAGGAATTTCTTTGTCATTCAAATCAGATACAAATTCTTCATAATGTAAAAGATCGTATGTGGAATATTTTGATACTAATTTAACTGGAAAGAAGTCAAGTTAGTTTTAAAGCATCCATCAACATTCAAGTGTAGTTAGTTTGAAAATAAGATGCTTGGATTTTAAGCCTTGGAGGAGAATATGCTAAAACCTTCATGCTGCCTTTACGGTATCACAAGTATAACAGGTAGTATTCATAATCTGTGATTGTCAGCATGTTTTCTCACTGCTTCACTGGTGCTCGTATGAATGCATACTTGTGTCGTCACTGGTGTTCATATTGTAGATATGAGATTGTCTTGTGGGAAGTCATGACCCCGCTGGATATCTTATATTTACGAGTAAGTCCTAAGTGAAATTTATGATTTGAAAATACCAGGTGAGCTAATGGACCGATTGACTGTATATCTTACTATTTAGTTTATTATTATACAGTAACTAGTTGACATCAGCCAGTGCTGACGATATACAGTTTCGGCGAAACCTGATAGATTGTTGGATAAAGTTTTATCATCAAAGTTGAAACAATCGAATTGATTAGAATAAGTGCTCCGTTCTGAGTTGATGTGTATCTGGAAATAGTTGAGATGAAAGTTGTTGCTGTTTAGTCGGCACACACTTTTATAATATTCAGCAGTTGTTTAGAGTAATGGTTTAGAAAATAATCAATGTATAAGAATCGATGGAATCGTACATGACAAACGGACTTAGTCGATAGGCATTCTGATTCTCATACGAGAATAGAACAACACCAACTGGCAATGAGATCTTACAGCTCATGTGCCTATTAACTCTAGCATCCTACAGGCTTAGTCACAATAGGCAATGGACAGGACATAGACATTGGAGCGTCCTGTAGGAATGAATGACATAATCGAAATTGGTATATCAACTATATGTCACTCATACAATGGCATGCAACAACAACACATGCCGTAATGTTGTTAGTTAACTGACAGATCGCATCAAATCAGAACCAGCTACCACCGCTTTGTCTAGGTGAGGCATCATCTCCATAGAAGAGTAGCACAGAGTTTGATTGGTCAGAATGACGTCACGATCGATGAGCGTCGATCAAACTCTGTAGCAGAGAATTAAACCGAATAAGTTTCGAAGTTGAAATCGAAATGTAGTGATCATTGATTGGTCAGAACGACCAACATTTAGTAGGTAGAAGCTTCTAGGAAGAAATAATCAGAAGTTGATTGGTGGAATGGTTGTCCGAGCCAATCAAGCTGTGCTTATAACATACCTAGAAGAATCATCAGAACAAGATCTAAATATCTCAATATGTATAGATCTAAATATTTAGATATGTATAAATCCTCAGAGATGCTGAGGGCTATATAAGAAGCACTTTTCAGTTAGAAAAGTTAATCAATCCAACATCAGGGTCCAAAAAGCATATTTCACTATTTTAAATTAGCTTTAACTTTTGTAAAGCGCCTTTGGGCAGTTAATTCTGGAATTGGCGCTATATAAATGCATACATACATACATACATACATACATACATACATACATACATACATACATACGTAGCACATCGCTGTGTCTATGGCATGATGACGGTTCGATCCCCCCGACCGGGAGATGGTGATCAACAAATTAAACTAACGGGTGCAGCACTGTCGGCTAAGTTAGCACATGGAAATTGAAGCCGCACGTTGCCAGTGCGTCAATAAAATAAAAATACATACATACATACATACATACGTAGCACATCGCTGGTGCTACGTTCGTGGCTAGTATAGAATAGAATAGATACTTGATTTGTACCAGCAAGGTACTCGTTATATTTGAGCGATTGATGCTCTACAATTACAATTACTTTATCAGTTTGTACAGTTAACTTTAGCTTTTAATAAAACTTATCCTCTTACAAAAGTAAGACACTAGTTTGGTCATCAGTAGCTTTAGGACTCCAGAGTTGGGAGAAACACCCAATCCGAACCAGTAGAACTTCATCGTCAGATAGGCCTGACAGTCTCTAATAAATCATCGTAATTCATCTTCTCGATGAGGCCGGCCGACTGTCAGCATCCTGCTTCATCATCGGTAAGAGGTTGTCGCAGCAACCGCTAACATCATAATCTTACTGTTGGCGAAGTGGAATCACCATCATTAGGAAACCATTCACCAAGTCATACCCGGAGATCCAAAATCTTCATTGGCTTCGTCTGCCAGGATTGGAGTCAGCACTTATCAACATCGTGTATTATATTCGCGAATATGTGAGTAATTAACTTTAATATGTCATCTACTAGACCAGTAGTAACCGTTCTTGAAGACGTAGTTGATAGAGTAAAAGCTTTTATAGAATTAGCGAAGCAGTCTGAAAACACTAGAGTAACGCAACACAGAGAATACCGAGAGAACACAATAATAAAAATAACAACGGACATTAACTGTGAGGAACAGCCACGCCTTAAGTGAGCGATAGTTCAGATATATTACCAATAGAACTGTATAGTATCATAGAACTGTATCATTACGTAAATCAAGTATGGCAACACCGTGTAGGCCAGATGGCAGTTTACCACCCGTAACCGTGCAGCATGGCCCAGAGCTTAGACAGGGAACTGTCGAAGCCATGTGGCAG
Source organism: Chaetoderma sp. LZ-2023a (assembly GCA_034401795.1). NCBI lineage: Eukaryota > Metazoa > Mollusca > Caudofoveata > Chaetodermatida > Chaetodermatidae > Chaetoderma > Chaetoderma sp. LZ-2023a. The sequence goes on along the minus strand of CM067374.1, from coordinate 59,499,423 downwards.
ATGGGGACTGCAATGGCCAACACTATTGTGGTGGAAGGGGAGCGACGATAGCGGAATCGGGTTCTCCGACGGGAGGTTAGGGAGTTAACGCAGCGGGCGAAACCCTGTGACGGCCTTATCCCTGAAGAAGTTCGTCAATTTCTAGATGAAACACGCCGGGTGTGGGAAGCGACAGAGGGCAACCTCGATGGTATACCAGTATACATAGTCACCCGCGCATCCAGAGGACAGTTATCGAAAGCAATCGACGGATTCGTAGAGGGAAAGGTCAGGGACACAGTCACCTATGAAGAGCTACGCGACTTCATAACCACCAACTTCGTTTCAGCGAATGAACCGGAACGTGTAAAGTACGATTTGGAAGCAGTGCAACAGCGCCGCAGTGAAACGATGGTGTCGTTTAACCGGCGATATCGGGAGATGGCGGCCCGAGCTTACCCAGAGAAGAACGTCGACAACAACAGAATCGTGTTGTCTGCATACATCAAGGCTTTAAGCGATCAAGGTATGGGTCGACGTATCGTACGAACGAAAATCACAAACGTACAGCGAGCGATGGAAAAGACAGAAGAAGAAGAGGGCTGCAACGACTTGTTGCAGGCCATGAACATTTCTCATCGAGGAGGAGAGGAGATGGAAGTCAACATGATTGACGCAGAAGAGGGAAAAGACGTCTGGTCAGTGATCAGCTCGATGAAATGCCAGATCAGCCAACAGACTAAACTGATAGAACGACTTTGCGCAGTCATCAAGAATTTTCAGAGTGGACCAGTGTTCTCACCACCACCGACACGCGCCGCACCACAACGCAAAGCCAAACCACAACCTCGTAAATCAGCAGCACCCAAGGAGACAAAGAAACTGATCACCTGTTTCAATTGTGGAAGAACTGGACATTACAAAAACGAATGTCAACAGCCAGTACAACCACCCCGAAGACAGGCAGCACTGAAGACTCAACAGCAACGTCTGCAGCGTCCACCTATGATGTGTTTTACCTGTGGTAGACAAGGACATTTGGCTAGAGACTGTTTTTCTAGCCGACAGGACCGACCACAGGTAAAGTGCTATAAGTGTGACAAAGAAGGGCACTATCAAGCAAACTGCCCCTCGTCATCACCAATGCTGCAGCGACGCGCGGTGAAACGTCCATGACAAATGGATCGACGCGAAGAACCGATGCAGGTAGATGAGATTAACAATGGTGGTGATAATAATTACGGACTCAAGACCACTCCGCAGTCATGCTCGCGAAACACCCGCAGAGATTTTGCGAACCGAGCACGAATGGAAGAAAAATATGAAGACCGTGAGGGATTTGTCCTTACGGATTCGAAGACAGACAGGTATGGCCGTTATTCATATGGTGACGGAGGAGCCCTGTCTATAGATGGACGACGTCAGTCGTACATGGAAGCCATTAGCAATGGACGACAGAGTTCATTAAACGGAGATGGAGGGGATCGATGGTGACTGAGAGATTGCTCATCCGGGTCGAATTCTAACCACACAGTCAAGAAAACCAAGGTGAGTATGTGGATGCATTAATAGATACTGGTGCTAGTACATCCTTGGTTAGAAAGAATATATGGCGTAGCATTCTGAATGCTAGGCCATTAAAGAAGGCTAAGACATTATTAGCAGTAAATGGTTCACCAATAGATATTTTGGGGGAGACCCAAATTAAATTCAAAGATGTCCGGCCTATTCCAAGTATGGTTGTGAATAGTATGAGGATGGATGTCTAATTGGAGTGGATGCCTTGTACTTGGGAAATGCAAGGATTGACTACAGGACCAAAGAAGTAGTATGGTTTGGTCGTGTATACCCATTTAGGATTCCATATAGGAAGCAGACAGATTATGTGTATGCCAGTTGCAAAGAAACGACCGGATATGCAGTTACTGACAAAGTAATAAGCGACTTTGCCAATAATTTCGATACGGCTCGTCCAAATACGTTAGGACGTGTACCCAAGGTAGAATGTACGATCCCAACAGGAGATTATCCTCCTATTAGGCAGAAAGCCTATCGTTTACCGCTAGCTAAGCAGTATGTGGTTAAAAACCAAGTTAAAGAATGCTTGCAGCGGGTATCATAAGACCATCGTCATCACCCTGGGCGTCACCCATAACTCTAGTACCGAAAAAGGATGGTGACACCAGATTTTGCGTTGACTATAGGAAATTAAATTCTGTATGCCGTAAGGATAGTTATCCATTACCGAACATATCCGACATATTTGATTCTATGAGAGGCGCAACGATCTTTTCTACGATGGACTTGAAGTCTGGATATTGGCAGATACGAATGGTCAGCCAAGACATCGAGAAAACAGCGTTCGTATGCAGTGAAGGTCTTTTCGAATGGATTCGGATGCCTTTTAGTTTTTGCAACTCAGGTGCCGTATTTCAGAGGGCAATGAACGATATTTTCCGCGAATATGTAGGAAAATATGTGCACGTTTTCGTCGACGATATAGTCGTGTATTCACGAAATCCGACGGAACACGCACATCACTTGCGCCTGGTCATGCGCAAGATTCAAGAGTATAATTTACAAGTGAAGAAAAAGAAATGTGACTTTGCCAGTAAGTCTGTTGACTTGTTAGGGTATCACATTTCTGCGCAAGGTGTAGCTCCACAGAGTCAAAAGGTCAAAGTCATACGAGAAATGTCACCACCCCGTGATGTGGGTGAAGTGCGTAGTTTTCTCGGAGCTACAGGTTATTACCGATCTTGTGTTAAAGGCTATGCCGAAATTGCAAAGCCTCTGATAGAGTTAACAAAGAAGTATAAAAGATTTGAATGGGGTAAGCATGAACAGCAAGCGTTTGAGAAATTAAAGAACTTGCTGTGTAGTGAGACTGTACTCACTTATCCGAATTTGAATGCCCCGTATAAGTTATATACTGATGCGTCTAGTTATGCAATAGGTGCGATACTAGTGCAAGTTGATAATAAGGGTATAGAGCATGTTATACAGTATGTTAGCTCTACTCTTAAAGACAGTCAGTTAAATTGGCCCGTAATAGAGAAGGAAGCTTATGCGGTGATGACCGCATTGAAAAAGCTTCGACCTTATCTATTTGGCGCGCAGTTTACCGTGTATACTGACCACAAACCCCTAAAGAGTTTGTTTGTGGGAGAAGTTAAAAACACGAAAGTGCAGCGCTGGGAAATACTGATTGCTGAGTACGGATGTAAGATAGAATACATCCAAGGCTCGAAGAATATTCGAGCGGACATGTTGTCCAGGTTACGTCGTCCAGTAGAGGTCGCCACGTTGGACACGGGCGATTATGTCATACCTGAGGTAGACAAAGGTGCTTTACCTCACGTCCCTTTAGAGGTATATGATGTACCGTATGAGGAATTATGTGCCGAACAAACCACGGAATACCCAGAGTTATTTAGAAATACACGGAGGAGTACATGGTAATGAATGGCATATTGTATTCTTTAATTACACCTTCAGCATTGGATGCTGAGTACCCCCGAATATTACTACCTACCCTGTTCTGTGAGAAAGTACTCTGGAAAGCTCATGAACGAGCTGGTCACCAAGGTCTGAAGAAGACCATCGGTATGGTGAGAGATTCTTTTGTCTGGACATCTTTGAGGAAAGATGTGGTACGTATGCTTGAAACGTGTACGACGTGCCAGGTCAACCGACCTGTCACTACTCGACCTAAGTATAGTGAGATGCCAATGGCCAGTTATCCAAGTCAGATAATTGGTATGGATTTGATTGGTCCACTTTTAGAGTCGAGTAGAGGTAATAATTATATCATGACGGTGGTCGATCACTGTTCTGCGTGGGCAGAAGCATATCCGATTGCAGCCAAAACATCTCAGAATGTTGAAGATAAATTCTTCAACGAGTATGTCACTCGTCATGGTGTCCCTGAGATTCTGATTACAGATCAGGGTAAAGAATTCTGTTCAAATTCTCTGGAACAGCGATTTCATGAACATGGTATTGATCATAGACGATCGAGTCCGTATCATCCACAAACTAACGGACGTACCGAGAGGTTCAATCGCACTCTTAAGGAGTTAACCCAGAAAGGTGTAAATAACGAGTCTCGTGCATGGGAAGATGAGTTAGGCGCAGCTTTAACAGCGTACCGCAACACTCGTCATTCCACGACCGGATATACGCCATTCTATCTGACGTATGGTCGATGAGCAAGACTTCCGTTTGCTATTCCACTCGATGCTTGGTGAAAGACTAACTTGTCTCAATAATGCCTTGCTCCGTGCTCGAGGGGAAACGGCCAAGTCTCGAGAAGTACACCGAGAACAAATTAATAAGCGTGCAAACGCTGGTGAGTATAAGTTTGGCGATTCAGTGGTCGTAAAAGCTGAAGAGAGGATGAAATTGACCTCTCGAAGTGACCCTGAGTATGAGATCTTTAAGATCAATGGACCTGTGGCCCATGTCCGCCATCAAAGGTCTGGGAAGGTGCGTGTGCTTAATATATCCAAGCTACGTGTAGTCGACTCAGAGATGTGCTGGGACAAAGTAAGACCAAGGCCATATTCGTAACCCTGCAAAAGGTACGAAAGCCAGCCATCATCCAAGAATTGTACCATTACCCGAGTCCGGACCTTTGTCGGTACCCGACTCCGATACTACACCTCATAAAGTGGCTCGTAGGAAGCGACCAGCTTCTAATTGGGAGCCGAAGGTGCATAAGGTGGGTAAGGTGGATGTAGATCGACCTGGTACAAGTAATGATCCGAAGTATGAGTCACCGATGGATACAGAGACTCCGCGTACCACAATGATGGACACCTCGGAGGATGTACCCGAGCCTGCCACCGAGCCAATGGAAACACTTCCATCGCACCCATACTTTCTGCGCAAGCGCAGTCACGCTCCTGAATTCAGTTCAGACAGCAAGCATATTAGGATTGGTGCATTTGGCCGGTCTCTATATGACGACTTTATCAGTCATATAGTCATATAGAGGCCGTTATAAAGCGGCGTAGCAGGAGATAATGTTAATTTCTGCTTATTGCTAATACTAGTAACATCGCATTTGTCTAAACGAATCATGTATATGCTACAGTTATGTGTAACATTAGCAGTAGTCAGTGTAGTGTACGGATTATGCCAGAACTCCAGCACTCATAAATTACAAAATGGCGTAATGATAACAAACCACCAGAAGATTTCTGTAAACGTGCTGAATGGACGGTTGTGGTATCTATAGACCAATCGTATTTACCTGTTAACTTTATTGAAAGATTAGTAAGATTTCTAGTTCTTGTTGCTGATATTGGTCGTAGGACTTCATTAAGTGGCAATGACATTTTCGGACTACAACACCGTATAAACATTATCAAAAAGATTGCAAAACAGACAATGTTGAGTCATGCCAGTAATCGACAGAAACGTGGACTGTTTAATTTTGTGGGAGATATAGCATCTTCTCTGCTTGGGACAGCAACATCAGGCGATATTGAAACAATCAAGAACGTTGTCAAATCTGCTATGAGGAATATGAACCGATTAGTGCATTTCTCTAATAAACTAGTATCCCATGTGAAACTTGCTTTCAAGGGAATTAACATCAACGTTGACCGCATTAATGAGGTCACTGATAGTTTGGTCGATTTGACCAAAAATGTAAGCAAGTTATTCAAGATTCACGCTGCACGACAGGCTGACCTATATGCATTAGTGCGCCTGGGTCATATACTCATATTATTGATTCGGCCGAGAATGTGGTATATAGCTACCAAAAATTGGCCGCCCAGTTTCATAGGCAGACCGCTTCGCTGGAATTGGGTAGGTTAACAGAAGAACTGTTTAGTCCGTCTGACTTAGCCGAAGTCGCTAAACAAGTCAGTGTAGGAAACCGATTGGTCCGTCCATACCAATGGTATTACAGAAACGTTATCGTGTATCCACTATGGAAAGACGACTCGCAGTTGCATTACATCGCAACTTTACCGTTAATTGATGGTGGCAATTACATTGAATATGGATTACACTTGTGGCCAGAACCCTTGGCCTCTGTCGGTTATTACATGCAAGTTATAATTGCTCGGACAAGTATAGGACTTGATACTAAGACTGGTTGGTATTTCACGCCATCTGAGTGTCGGGGCAGCGAACCTCGTGTATGTCACGGACAACTGAGAGTCGACAAGACTCACGTTCCTTGCATAGTTAGTCTCTTGACCAACACTACCGACAGTTCGTGTAACATTCAATTATCTGAGTCTAATGAAACATCTAGCAAGTTATTCACCCATAAGAAAGTAGGTGTTGTGCTGCAAACCTTTGGCGAAACTATCGAAGTGCATTGTGGAGGACGACTGACGGACCGGTGTGTTGTGAAAACTGGTCTGTATGCCTTAATGTCGAGTGGATGCGATTATAGTGGGAAAGGGTGGCGATTCGAGCATATACAGTCTTACAGTCGGACTTATACTCGAATCAGTCTTGCCGTAGATGTTCCTAGGTTGGATGTGGCCGGTGTGCTAAACCAATTGCTAATTATTAACCATCTTAAAGTACAGAAATGGGACCATTTACGTAAGACTAAATATGTGCCACTAGCACCATTATCCGAGGTCGACCCAGCGATGGTCGACAGCATCGGCATACGATCCGTGTTTTCCTACTCGACGGCCTCTGTCGTCGCATTGCATGTGGAAGTGCATCACATGAAAGCCACGTGCGGCAAGGATTCGGAGTTCACGTCACACTCAGATCCGATGGCCGCAGATGCCTGCAGCGCTGCCATTGCCGTCGAGGACGCCTAACGGGTCGTCGCCTAACGACACTACGAGGACTGAGATCGACCCTACGGCTGATGGCTGGGTGGACGTGGAGCTGAACAGTATCCCTGCTATGGAATATGAGGACTTATAATCCATTATACGTATTGTATTTATTGAGTACTATGATATTATCGTATTAGTATTGTACTGTTTATGTTGCGTTAATGACTATTTGAACTATTTCTCTATATTTAACTATTATTTTATTTCACTGTTTATTTAACGTTTCGTAATGATTTATACTGTTATTAACTTGAGTAGTTGATAATTGATCGTATTGTCGTATTGTGTAGAAATGTTATTTTAACTTTTGGTTTTATTTTCATTATGTTGGTCTTGATAGCCCTGGTATAGTGAGGTTTTGTTGTTGATGTTGTACAACGCATTAGTTAACACTCTCTTAAGGCCTTAAAAGACGGCTAACTAACTTTGGTTAGAATAGAACAACACCAGCTGGCAATGAGATCATACATCTCATGTGCCTTTTAACTCTATCATCCTACATGCTTAGTCACATAGGCAATGGACAGGAGATAGACATTGGAGCGTCCTGTAGGAATGAATGACATAATCGAAATTTGTATATCAACTATATGTCACTCATACAATGGCATGCAACAACAACACATGCCGTAATGTTGTTAGTTAGCTGACAGATCGCATCAAATCAGAACCAGCTACCACCGCTTTGTCTAGGTGAGGCATCATCTCCATAGAAGAGTAGCACAGAGTTTGATTGGTCAGAATGACGTCACGATCAATGAGCGTCGATCAAACTCTGTAGCAGAGAATTAAACCGAATAAGTTTCGAAGTTGAAATCGAAATGTAGTGATCATTGATTGGTCAGAACGACCAACATTTAGTAGGTAGAAGCTTCTAGGAAGAAATAATCAGAAGTTGATTGGTGGAATGGTTGTCCGAGCCAATCAAGCTGTGCTTATAACATACCTAGAAGAATCATCAGAACAAGATCTAAATATCTCAATATGTATAGATCTAAATATTTAGATATGTATAAATCCTCAGAGATGCTGAGGGCTATTTAAGAAGCACTTTTCAGTTAGAAAAGTTAATCAAGCCAACATCAGGGTTCACGTAGCACATCGCTGGTGCTACGTTCGTGGCTAGTATAGAATAGAATAGATACTTGATTTGTACCAGCAAGGTACTCGTTATATTTGAGCCATTGATGCTCTACAATTACAATTACTTTATCAGTTTGTACAGTTAACTTTAGCTTTTAATAAAACTTATCCTCTTACAAAAGTAAGACACTAGTTTGGTCATCAGTAGCTTTAGGACTCCAGAGTTGGGAGAAACACCCAATCCGAACCAGTAGAACTTCATCGTCAGATAGGCCTGACAGTCTCTAATAAATCATCGTAATTCATCTTCTCGATGAGGCCGGCCGACTGTCAGCATCCCGCTTCATCATCGGTAAGAGGTTGTCGCAGCAACCGCTAACATCATAATCTTACTGTTGGCGAAGTGGAATCACCATCGTTAGGAAACCATTCACCAAGTCATACCCGGAGATCCAAAATCTTCAATATGAGCAGGTGTGACTGAAGTGGACCTTTCCACTTTATCCATCCATCATATGACGTCATAATTAACTACGTGACCTGTAGGACTACGTCATAATTAATTAGACCATGAATGACTCGAGTTAGTCTGGCTTAAACGCTTAATATTCCGATACGTACGAATTGTGTCTACTATTTAATAAAGATGCTGTTGAATGTTTTGAAACCAATTTGACTGGGTGCTTTTGCTCCCATAGGCAACAACAGCAACAAGTCAAATTAGTTTCAAAATATTCAACAGCTTCCTGTATAGTTTTCTGGAAATTGATGGTCAGTGAGTTCAGGGACCGATCGATCTCAACACGAGCGAGGTGTGGGTGGAGTGGATCTTAGCTAGAGATGGGCGGGGCATGACTAAAACTGGAAAGGTCCATTGTGCTCATATGAACACTACGACGTCACCGGTGCTCATATGACCACATGCGACGTCATTGGTGCTCATGTGAATGCAGGCGACGTTACTTGAACATCAGATCTGTATAGCCTATAAACGATACAGTTGGGAGACGTGTCATGCAGACGAAATAATTAATCATTGACTTGGTAAATGGTCAGCGTACATTATTACGGTGAATTTAACTTAGCAATAGAGGAATCCATTTAGAGCTGTCATTGGATTGTGACGTCAGCTAACAACTGCTGTATTTTGATTATGACGTCAGATAATTGAGTGACAAATCGGATCTGTCCATTGGTGCTCATTTGGAGGGCATTAATGCTGAAAGTTGTTGCGGTCTACAGCAGTCACATATAGCAATAGCTTTCAGTAACTCTATTCTAAGATGAACGCCAGCTATCACATCAACGGACAGCAGGCATATAATGCAATATGGTTAAAGGGGCGTGTCGAGGTGGGTGGAGTGGTGGATTTGTTGGGCGTTTACAAGAGAAAAAGTAAAAATTTACTTATGACGTAAATATGTGCAAAAACAGAACACATATGTATGGGCGTTGGCAACTTCTATCCAGAATACAGCAGCATCTTGACTTATGTCCAAAATCCCTCCCCCATGATTGCCGTGATTCATTCGGGTTTATTATTGGAATTGAAAGCGATATGTTCAGATTTTGAGCAGCAGTGGTTGGCAAACTGGTGTGGTTTTGGAATGACTCAATTGATTTTATTTCTAGATACCATGCAATATCGCCATACCAGTATGCAGTCTGCTGTCAAAATATACTGATCTTATCCTAAATATGATATATGGTGTCAAAGGTCACAGTCGGTGTTATGTTTTCCTCATCACAGGTGTTAGTTTTCATCAAATATGCCATTTGATGGGAAACAATTTGATAAATGGTATGGATAACTTTAGAAAACTTAACCAGTAGCTTCGTAAATGCTTTGAAGAGACCGGTTCATTGAGCGTGTATGCAATTTTTATTTTATTTTTTAGCATTCATTATTGGCGTGGCAATAGGTGGCGCTGCGCTGATGATTATTCTGGTCGTTCTTATCGCCATCCTCTGGAGGTATTAATAATAAGAATACGCCTTTAATAATAGCTTGTAAATCGCAAACTGCAATCTACTAAGAGGAGTACACCTTTGTCTAAACATTCTCTCTCTCTCTCTCTCTCTCTCTCTCTCTCTCTCTCTCTCTCTCTCTCTCTCTCTCTCTCTCTCTCTCTCTCTCTCTAATAACATATTTTTAGATCAAAAGAATACGCTCCCATATATACACACGTAATGCCCCAACACGCAAAAAAACCCGCGCGGCGAGCGCGCGAGCGCACGCACGCACGCACGCACGCACCAGTGATTTATGATTTTCCATCTTTCATCGTGCTCCGAAAACACAAGAGGTGAAAAAATTGTGAAAATCCTATAAATATCCTATAAATAGAAACCCAAAGCTATTCATCAGCGGCGAGGGTCAGGAATCTCTGAGTCCTTTTTGTTACAACGTACATCGTGAGTCAATCTTTCACTCATATGAAGACGAAGTGCAAACTTATTTAGAAAATTTTAATTAAGTTATTAAAAAAATAATTTACGTAGTACAACGATACACGCATTAACATTTGACCATTTTTCCAGGTGCCAAAAGAGACGACGAGCTAGCTGTATGATCACCAAGTATGAACCGACCATGTACCGTGCCACGTACCCCGAAGATGGCGGCATTACTATCCAACCACTTATGTCACGACCCATCGATAATGATACAATACCCACCACGAATGGAACGACGAATGGCACGGTCAATAATGGCACTGCTCACCACACGGCCACCAAGAAGATCCCTAAAAGATCAACATCGGATATCCCACATGACAAATCTAACTCTCATAACAAACAAATACAACGGTATACTAGCTTGAAATCGTCACCGGTTACTAATCACAACGGGTTTAATTACGATTGCCCGCTTATCCTCCCGACACGGATGAATGGTCCAGGTGATAATCGTATAACGTATCTGGAGTTGGACGTAGCACAGGTAGCACCAGGTGCCATTAAGGTGAAACTGCGTGGTGCGGCACCAGCATCCGATCACTCATCTGTCACGTACAGACTATAAACCACCTCATCGTCTTAGTGCCATTCCATAACCTACATGATATACCTCTCTCATCTCTTAAACGTTTAACCCTCGAATTTATTCAGGAAAATTTCAATTTTCTCATATAAAATGTCCATTTGCAGACCAAGAGAAGACTATTTTTGAAAATTTACCACTGGAATCACTGTCTCGGTTATCGAGCCAGTCATCCTAGTGGTAAATTTTCATAAATAGTCTTCTTTTGATCAGCAAATAGACATTTCTCAAGACCACTGCAGAAGCCGTTTTTCTGCTCATATGAGTGTTAAAGGGTTAAACGTTTGACATCGTAGTATACGCTACATGCCATTACAATGTGTCCACTTCCAGGAATAATGAATTCCAAGAGTGCTAAATAGAATACATAACATTTCCTGTACGTGGTTATGCTATTATGGCCTAGCATATACGGCACGCCATATGTTGTCCCTTATTAACCAGAACGCCTGTCTCGAGAGATAACCTGGCTTTTTGTGTCAGACATAGTGACGCTTTAATATTGATGGTCGGACAAGAACAACTTGCTTGATATATCCACCACCATTTGGCAGCAATAGTTATTCCTGACACACTGATTTGGTTTAAGAGTGGTTGGTAGTCCTTAATGTGGCTATATAGGTAGGTTTAACCATTCACCATTGTGAACACGCGGGTAATGCGTGTAATGCCAACAATGTGCTTCAACTAGATTCTATATAAAGCAAGTAATTTAGGGATCTTTCAGAACAATATGAGTGCACCATATATATACAGACATGGAAATTATTGGCTGGATCCGATCTGTCACTCAAAGATCTGATATCATAATCAAATACCTCACTTGTTACTTGACGTCACAATCAGTGACATAATTCCATCACGAAGCTCCAAGTGTCCGTCAATAACGTGTACATGTCTTTGTCGATTTACAATTTACTACGGCTAAGTTCGCGATACTCCGATCAAATGTATCACCTGGGTGGTTTACCTGTTTACGTATGCACGCGCCGTTAATATCGCTTGAAGTAGGTGTAATCGAGTAGAATTTGTGCCACGTGATACCGTTATCCTATTATACTCTCGGGTGTTCGGATATGTAATCGGGGTAAGCGGGGTACCTCGATAACATAACGGAACTTAGCCTAAGCATTTGTGCTGAATATTTTGAAACTCATTTGACTTGGATCTGTTGCTGTCATATGCATGCTGTTGCTATAGGCTATGCAAAGTAGCATGTCCCACTCAAATTAGTTTCAAAATATTCAACACCCTACATAGTTAGTTTGAAATTTAGATTCTGGCAGCGGAGCTGAGCTAGAAATGGGTCTAAATGAACAGGTCATAGCTAGAAATGGACAGGTCATAGCTAGAAATGGACAGGGCACATCTAGAAAGGGACTCCTTTATTTGACTAGAACATGTTGCTGCACGCAGCAGCAGCAGCAGCAGCTGTCAGTCAAAGACATGTCCAAATATGTCACAGTAATTTGTTCATGGTTATCTGACTTTTTTTAAAGATCCCGTACCCTCTATGACACCACAACCTAGTCACACTATACTACGATATAGAAAATATTAAATAGGTATTGCATACATATGTTACTGTACTGTATGATTATAATCCTTATACATTGAATAGAGGAATTTAGTTTTAGCTATGCTCGCCCATCTTTAGCTAAGCTCTTCCCACGATGTGTCCGTGTTGGGATAGATCGATCCGCGAACTTCATCATCACTATCAATTTCCAGAAGACTATACAGGTAAGCTGTTGAATATTTTGAAACTAATTTGAGTGGGTGCTGTTGCTGCCTATGACAGCAACAGCGCCCAATCAAATTAATTTCAAAATATTTAATATCAGGTTTATTAAATAGTAAATACATACAATTCGTATAACACTGTTTAGTCCATCATCAATTAAGTCTTTGTGATGAACTTATCTACGGCATTCATGACGTAATTGATTATGACGTGTTCATACACGTTACGTAGTTGATTATGACGTCAGGTGATTGATGGATAAACTGAAATCCTCCATTGCTACCTAGAGTGTATATGACGTCATTTATGTGCACATTTCCTATTGTCTCTCGCTTATTAATCTCAATATAAATATAAATATTTGGTAGGCCTATATGATTAGAGTGGAATCTCCAGTGGTGATTAAGCAGAGAACCTTTTAGAAATTACACTATTGCTGAGAATCTTCACTACGATACTTGATATGTAATTTTTATAAATACTTAAAGATAAGATACCTAAACATCTATACTATTTAATACTTAATTGTATTCAACATAATGAATATATATTTATCATTGAAATTTCCGTGTCCCAATCTAGAACTCAACTATGCATGGACGCTGTTGAATATTCCGAATCCAATTTGGCTGAAGCTTGTTGCTGCCTTAGACACCATAACTACCAGTCAGATTATATTCAAAATGTTCAACAGAGTAGCCCTAACATTGGAAAGAATTTGTTGTTTCTAATATGTACCTAAAGGTCCTCTGTTACAAACGTACCGTGCTAATGACGTATTGTACAGATGAGCGCATCCATATGCTGCTTAACTTATCAGATATATGTAAATATAAACAATATATTTAAACCCTTTAACCCTCGAATTTGTTCAAGAAAATTTACATTTTCTTATAGAAAATGGCCATTTGCAGACCAAGAGAAGACTATTTTTGAAAAATTACCGCTGGAATGACTGGCTCGGTTATCGAGCCAGTCATTCCAGTTGTAAAATTTCAAAAATAGTCTTCTAATGGTCTGCAAACGAACATTTCCCAAGACCTCAGCAGAAGCCGTTTTTTGCTTATATGAGTGTTAAAGCCATTTTAACACTGAAATATCAATATTATCATATTCAAGCAACCATCAAGGAAAACAGGTATATTTTGAAAAGAATTTGACCAGGTGTAGTTGTTTCCTTAGGTAGCGTGTAGCGTGTAGCTTCTAGGCCTCGTCAGTGGACCTGTCCAGTTTTAGCTATGGCCCGTCCATCCCTAATTATACTTCACCCAGGCACCCACGTTTCGCCTGTGGTGAGATCGATCGATCCCTGAATGCCCTGACTATCAATGTCCAGAAAACTAAAGTAAGCTGTTGAATATCTTGAAACTAATTTAACTGGGCTGCTGCTGCTTACAGCTCAAATTAGTTTCAAAATATTAAACAGAATGTTTATTAAATAGTAAAAACATACAAGTCATACAACAACGCTTTGTACGTTTTCACGTACTTATCTACATACTTCATGACGCCATTGATTATGACGTCACCCGACGTCACATAGTTGATTATGACATCACATGATGGGTAGATAAACTGGAAATGTCCATTCATCTTCAAAATATATATTTCTAACAGCATAGTGAATGAGTTCTCTCTGGTATACATGGTTGAATGAGTTAACAGTAATCTAATATCATAGTTGTTTAAAGCTATCTATTATAGCATGTGTGCGTGCGTGCGTGCGTGCGTGCGTGCGTGCGCGCGCGCGCGCGCGTGCGTGCGTTGTTAATAGGCTTGTATTTGAGATAAAATGTTACTAATTATGATTAAGCATCACCTAGAATAAATATTTTCATGATTTTCTAAAAAATTAGTGGGGTACTCATTGATCTTGAAATACCACATTGACACTAAGAAGACCTGGTATAGATGACAAATGTTTATGGCAAATTCTGGAAAACGGTTGGAAACAATTATAAGCCTATCCGATTTTTTGCTTCTTCTTTATTCAATGGTCAGGGATATGAATCAATTAGTCGATGAATAAGGGCAGTCACTATATCGGTCAGTCTATAGATAATGCTTTGTCCAGCTGTATTAACCCTTTCGTAGATAAATTCCCTGTATCTCAATCTCACTGCAAATAACCAGGAAATATGTAGAGTATTTTGAAATTAATATGACTGTAAGCCATTGCTGCCTAAGGCAGCAACGGCTTCCAGTCATATTAATTTCAAAATATTAAACCGAATATACTATACATCGTAAAGAATTTATTTGTCAGGGATTCTTCAGTATGATAGTGGTCACGCTGCTAACATGCTCTCCCTAGCGAGGGGAGACAACTCATGCCACGTGACATGCAGAAAGAATATTCTGGAATGCTAATCCTACACGCTAGCGCATACATGCACGTGTGTGCATGCATGCGTGCGTGCACACGCGTACATGTGCGCGTGGGTGCGTGCCACGCGTGCATGCATTCCCGCACGAGGTATTATTATTATTATTATTATTATTATTATTATTATTATTATTATTATTATTATCTCACCTGTCCAGAGTCGCCACGTGAGCTTACGCTATGACGGCCATCCGTCATCCAGGCGACTATCCATCAATCAAAATTTTAAAACGACCTACCGAGCGCCACTCGGCTGATTTCAAATAAATCTGGCAGGAAGCATCATTCAGTCCAATGGACCAACGTTGTTCAAATGAATCTGATTCCTTAATGTGGATTCCTTAAGTTGATCTGCGATCATTTTTTTTGAATTTTACAGTATTTTATAGGCACCTTTAAACATGTCCAAAATGTCTTGCCTGATAGATCTGAAACCCAAGAAAACTTCAATTAGGATAAGAAATGAACCAAGTTTGTACAAGTGAATCTGCTTGGTTAGTCTGGTTGGTGCCCATCTTGGATGCCCAAGTTAAATATAATTATGGACTATGGCCCATTCAAATTTGATATATCTATAAACACGACCCCAATCAATTTAGAGTAGGCCCTATTCAGTCGATTATTTCAACTTATTTATTTGATGGCAAAAATTAAAATATATATTATTTAAGCTAAATGATTTTGCCACTTTCTACAATGGCTGAGGACTGATTTGGTGGCATTCAAATTTCTTTCCCACGATCCCAAGAAGTCCAACGCTACCAAACTGATTCTAGGTCAGCTGCCTAAAACAGCGCAGTAAATTTCATAAAATGAACTTCATTCTTTGGTAATCTGCCTCAATATTAAAGATTTTCTATGTTATACCCTTATTCACTGATGCTATTAGAGATGGTACGCCAACCGATTTATTTGACAGATCTTATTGCCATCTAATCGCTCTCCCCCACCCTCCCTACCTCCGTACCTTCGTCCGACACCCCCTTTCTATCTCCCCCTCCTCCTCCTCATCTCTCTCTCTCTCTCTCTCTCTCTCTCTCTCTCTCTCTCTCTCTCTCTCTCCTATACTCCAGAATCTACAGTGTTATTTCACCACTTTCGTACTAAATTGTCAGTATCTATTAAACATTTTGAAAGGTTAGAATGGCATTTTACTAATTAACCCTTTACTACTGAATTATCAATCATAGCAACTTACTGCAGGTGAGCTATACAGGTTCGTGCCCTTTGTATTTCTACCCGATCTCATTCTCAATTCCTATGAAATTGGTTTAAAGAACATCTGTGAAATCCATTATATTCCTTTGACCACAATTTGAATTGCTGCATTCCTGACATAGTCAAACATTTCAGCCAAATTGTTAACAACATTGCCAGCATGAGCTTCATGATAATATTAATACATGCCAATTGACGTTTCCAGTTTACTCATCTATCATATGACGTCATAATCAGCTACGTGACGTGTGAGATGGCGTCATGATCAATGACATAGATAAGTTCGTCACGAACGCATAATTGATGACTGTTGTTGTACGAATTGTATGTCTTTACTATTTAGTAAACATGTTGTCAAATATTTTGAAGCTAATTTGACTGGGCGCTGTTGCTTCTTTAGGCAGCAACAACACCCATTCAAATTAGTTTCAAAATATTCAACATTACCTGTATAGTTTTCTCGAAATTCAGTCCATGGATCAGGGATCGATCGGTTCCAACACGGATGTAGCGCGGGTGGAGCTTAACTAGGGACGGGCGAGGCATGGCTAAGACCGGACAGGACCATTGTTCTATCAACTAGGCTGTTACCCGACTACCCCATTCCGGCGCTGGCGATTCTCTAAATCAAGAAATTGTGAGCAATTGAGGAATCTCATACTCAATTACGTCACATGTAGGCTGACGTCACAATACATAGTGACGCATCTAGCGCCACCATGAACATTTAAAAGATCATCAAGCTATACGAATTGTAACAGTATGTTGAATAGTTTGAAAGCAATTAGTTTCACATATTCAACAACTTACCAGTATATTATGGATTCAAATTATAAAAACTGATTCCAAAACGCGGGAAAAAGCGGACGGAGCTTAGCTAGAAATGGGCGGTGAAGGGCTATAAATGGGTCCGTCTTTTTGAGTCGGGTACCAGCTTATCAATCCACTAGCTTTAACCACCATCTTGTGACACTGAGACAGGTGGTCCCTCGCGCATGTGTCGGTGTAATTCATAATGCTTTGTAAATTATTGGATTTGAATATTAATATTTTTGTTGTAAAAATATGTGTAATATGTACATAACTTATTATATTAATTACTCAATGTACATAGTAGTAATATATGTCTAAGCGTAGACGAGTTTGTATACAAAATTAAATATACCCCCTTTAAATAACAGTAAAACTGGCCTCAGAATTTTTTAAGACTTGTTTTTTATTACTATCTAGTACGTCGAATGAGCACCCATGCACATATACACTCACACATACACGCACGCACGCGATAACCAGAATTGTATCCTTCTTTTGAAAGCCTACTTCGCATTTGATTGGATTCGTTTCGAACAAAATTGCTTTCGATGGAGAAGAATGTAAATCCCTGCTGAAAATGATTGGCATCCAAAACAATCAAGGGAAGAAATTCTTCTATTTAGTATTTAGACGGATTGTTGTTTTCTCCCCTAGCGCAATCAAGGCACAAGACTCATGTAATCCAGTGAACTGTACACATACACATACAATATATTATATTTTATACAATGTAAGCCTAATCCAGGACTAACTACATACAAATAAGGGACCAAACTCTTGTTATAGTTCTGTTAATTAAATTACACACATATTATCTCCCCGGACACAATCAAGAGCGTTAACTCCGTTTATAGTTGCTAGTATTCGCAAACGCATTGTTAGCTCCCCTGAATTAAAGATGTGATCGTCGTGCTTGTTTGCCAATGGCGATATCAAGATTCAAATGAAGTACCTTTTAAGATAAACTTTATCACCCAGGATCTGTAATGTCAAGATGGTATTGCATTCGGGCCTGCCTGTCTGTCTGTCTGTCTGATCTTAATTGAAATACATTGTGAGACTGTTCTTAAGTACAGTCCGTCATTGTGGGGAAAATTGTTGTTGTGGGGTGTGTAGGCCTACTACAAGCGGTGATATTCCAACACGTCACAAAGGGCATTGTGAAGCTATACAACTATGCTTTAAAAAGAGCCTCATGGCCTTTAGACGTCTGATTAATTCTGTTAGTTGTGAGGCTCGACCCATACTGTTAGTATTCCCCGTAGTCAGTGTGTGTACATAAGAATCTCCCCATAATGCAGACGGACAGAACCCCAGAATGTACAGACACAACCCCAGAAAAAACAAACAAAAGTTTCCCCACAATGTGGCTCTCGTTGGTATTGCTATCTGTCTGTCTGCGCGCACAAATGTGGTTTAGGAGCTATTTTATCTGTCCAGCCATTACTTAGGGGCTTATTTCTACATAGGGGCTTAAGCCGCCCATAAGTCAATTTAACCAGTTGGTCCAAATGCTTTTCAAGGGCTATTTCTATAATTTTAATCTCATTTCCAAAAATAACTCCCAAGGTATAGACACCGCCTTTTGAGCACTTGTCTGTAAATGACCATATATTTGATTGTTTTAAGTCCTTTACTTGATTTAAACATATTTTTATTGTTCTAAGAGACAATTGGGATTGAGTCACAAGTTGTTTACAACTTAGTTACGACTCGCTCCCTACATAGATATTATACAGTAATAATGGTGGCAGTGTAGTGTAGGTTCAGAAACATAAGTACATATATACAATTGGAAATGCACCAGAGAGATCCACTGCCATTAGATGGCAATGCTAGTGCTCCGACGTAAAAAGTCCTAAAGGGTACCGGTATCCCATACCAATGCAGCGCTGAAGACACATAGAAACTCACTCTGGCGCACCCCCAACCACGCACACGCCAACAGTGCTGTGCTAATGCATTCAATTGGGAGATATACGATGTGCCAGAGTGGTGCCCCGCCACCAAAGAACCGCGCCAGCCCAGGACTCCCGCTAGTTCCGAGATCCACCAGGTGCGGTGCGGCGTGATGGTGTGGGAAAATGAAACGAAGCCGAACCCCATCCTATGGGTCTCTGTCTTTACAGGCTCAGTTTTGTTATTTACCACTTGGTGCCAGCCAGCGGCAGCCCACCAGGTGCTCAGTGTAACATTGCGGCCCAAAACAGGCGCAAGATAATGTCTGATGCCAGCCAAGCCCTAGATATTGGCCAGCGTCGGATGTCCAGCCACACCCACTGCATGCCACAATGGCGCACCATGCCCCAGGGTCGATGATCTTGCGACCACCAGACCTAGAGGACCACTCCCAGCGAGCCTCAACAACGAGTGTCCATTGTAGACTGGCTTAATATCCAAATTAGTCCTTTACTAAGGGGCTACTTATGTGGTTTGCATTGCATTCTGGGAAATTGTTTATGTTACTATGGGGCTTTATTATACATTAAGCAATGCATTCTGGGAAGTGCTCATCACATGGTATGCAAAGCGCATTATGGGTATATCTGCCCATACTATCCTAAGGGGCCTGCCAAATAGCACGCACAATGCATTCTATGGAAAATGTGTCGATTAGCAAAGGACTTGTCACATTACATTATTGGCTAACTCTGTCTGTTACTAAGGGACTCGTCACATGTCTGTGAATTGCGGCCTATAAATAACATCTATTTACTGAAGCCATCAAGGTGACAGATAATAGTATTACTCCTATGACACAGACATTGTTAAACGACTGCTTAAACTCAGACATAGTTTCTTTATTGAAAACCAGATGGCACTATTTCAAATAAACCCCTAAGCAATGGGAAATATTTTTTATAGTGAATCCTAGATGGCGCTATTTACTTGAAAGCCCTTAGATCATTGGAACATGTTGAAAATCCCCTAAGGAAATAGACACAGAAAGCGCTCCTTAGTAAATGTGCCCGTAAAGCCCAATCGTCTGCCCCTTCTACCGGCCTATTCCGACGCATCAGTTTACTTAAATATCTGTCATAGGGTCGGTCCAGTATCAGAGCAGACTCGGACTAGTGTGTCTGGCGCCGTTTTTAAAACAACAGGCTAAAGGGGCCTGTGTCACTCACCTGCAATTATTGGCCACTGGAACAACCGAACAAAACGAGATGACCACTGGAAAAATTGACCAAATAATTTCTGTGACTAAAATTGGTTAATAGTTAATTGGTTAAATGGTTAATAATTTGTCTTTTTATGATTTTCTAAAAAATTTGCATACAATACCAGATGTCCACCAAAAAAGCTAAATTTTGATTGATTCATGGCGGACATGTTGTTTTGACATATCTGCATGGAACAAACTAATGGCCTTTAGTCCCTCATCATATCTCCCAAATTTTGTTTCGACCCGTCCAGTGGTTCTGGAGAAGTCATTTTCGCGAAAACTAGGTCGTCCAAGATTGCTGGCGAACCATTTGGCCAATCAAGTTCCCTTGAACAAACTTGGTTCACCTCCTACCCGAACTGATATTTCATGAGTTTTAAATCAATCCCCTAAACGGTTTAGGAGAAGATTTTTAGATGTTTATAAAAATCGGCCAAACTCCAAGATGGCCGCCGGACAAATTGCTCGATCAGCTTTGTTTGAACAAACATGGATTTCTATGCCCTAAGAATGCTTCCTGCTAAATATGCTTCAAATCGGTCCAGTGGTTCTCGAGCATAAGAAGTTATTGGTTTGGTTGACATCTATCGAGTCCCTGATTCCAGGTCCCATTCACGCCATATCTAGGCTGGTTTTATTTCAGTCTATTATGGCTAACTTCCCCAGTTTTTACACTGGTACCCATTTATACTCATGGCTGGAGAGAGGCAACGAGGAGTGACAGAGATTGCTTATGTTTCCAGTGATCGTCAGTTGGCTGAACGGAGACGGCGTTCCCGGGGTTACCGCATGGACTACTGCGTCATTTGTGTAGCTCGCGGGGTAGCGTTAGGCCGTTCCGGTGTCTGCTGGCAACTCGCCGCGTCGCATGTGCACGACGAGTGATGATGCTGGCTGGCTCCTGGTCTCTGGGTTACGGATCCCGTGCGACACTGCCCTATGGGTAACAAAGACCGGCTCCTAAGGCCGGTGGAACTCAATCGTTCCGGTGGGGTCGTGCGACCATCGTCGCGAACATTAAACACAACAGTATCATCCCATGAATTGGTGTCACTGGTATGCCTGTCCATAGCAATTTTGAGATCTATGGACTTACAAGATTTGATGGCGACCTAACCTAAATAATCCTATACAATTAATTTACCTAAATAGACCGTCAAGTTTGCTAGATAACAATGCGCATACGAAAATACAAGACATAGAGACAGCTTGATGAACTTTCAAACGTGGGACCACCGGAGCTACCACATAGACTCGCAGGTTCGCAGGGGTACCCCCGTAAAGGGCCCCCCCCCCGCATACGAGATCACTAATTAACTTAATATATGTTATTATACCTCTAAGCTGAAAAGGAAAAAGGAAAAAGGAAAATATCTTTTATCGTGGCGAGAGTCTATGTGCCTCGCGCGGGCATTACTTCTGATGCTAGATTTCTGGGTGAGAAGTAATAGCCTCGCGCGGGCCGCCGTCGCTGGATCCTTGCGAGAGGCAAGTGCCTCGCGTGGGCCTCCGTCACAGGAAAATGCTGCCACCGTTTAAAGCTGGGGAAGAGTATTGGTCAGAAAGGGCCACTCTTATATTCAACCAAAGTGCTGTAAAGAAAAGACCATCCTAGTGAAACTATAACTAAAATGTTGCGTGCTGTTTTACGTGAAGACGGGACGTGCGATTCCCAAGGGATTCCCACGTCACCGTCTTATGTAGGTCCAAGATACTGTATTAGTTGGTGCCACTTGTATTTCTGCGGGCCTTCTTCTATGCCTAACTTACCAATTACGTTTTAAAGACAAGAACTAATTTAGGCCGCAACTGGCGGGCTTCCTACCTATCTTTGAACATGGCTGTCCGAGGGTGTAGACGCCCCGTCTCCCGTGAGAAGCCTAGGAAAGCATCTACCTCCATGGACAGCGCGCGTACATGTTACTGGGTAAGACATCCGAGCTTGGTGAAAATCCGGATGCCCGACTCCGTAACCGCATACAACGTCACAGGACAATGGCTACTTTTCACATAAGCAAATTTAAGCAACTGAGCCATCGTTATGGTGGGGGTTGGAGAGACGAATATCCACCGTGAATGTCCTTCCCGAGAGGGCGTGGCAGGTCCCAACATCTTGCCCAGACATTCTTACAGAATTCGGCGGAGATGCGTATCCCGCCCATCACCAAGTCTTACAGAGCTAAACTTTTGACCTGATGTTAGGTTTATACACAAGTTGCCCAATATGCACTGCGGTGCTGGAAAGATCTCCTAAGAGATGTAAAAGATCAATAATTATAATATGTTTTCTCAGTGTTTCCTACATTGGCAAGGAAAATTAACTACTAGGTATCAGAAGATACACGGGAGGTGTGTGTGTGACACCACACCTTGGCCATCACCGCTTTGAAACCTCCAATAGTTTCCCATGATCGGATCAGTCCATGGTGCGGATAGGGATATCCAAACAATTGAGAAGCCATAAGGCTTAGTGGAACATGAAGAGAGACAATAACTTTATAGATGTGAGGCCCAATAGGTATGTGGCCAATTTTACACAACCTTGCCGGAGTGCGGTGCTAGATTATCGCAACTACCGGAAAAGAGGCGTACACTATGTGTCTCCTAACGAAAAAATTGTCTCTAATCATATTAAACCTATCCTATCGAGCTGAATAGTCAGGTTTAGTCGGTAGCATGCCGGGCTAAACAAAGTTATAGCACGGACAGCAACCTTAGTGAAACGTGTTGGTGACGGGAGAAAATGATGCGTATATAATGTTGCTGTATAGTATTTCCTAAATGCACTGCGGTCCTAAGTTTTCTGTAAACAAACAAAGCATATCAACGGATGACTACTAGCCAAATACTAAACTAACCAAGTACAAGTAATAACAATGTGAATTGATCAGGATAATAATAATGGTACAGGTTGATAGACCTATTATGGTGCGGTTAGTGAAAACACCTTACAGTAAATAAAAATAACTATGATCAGATAAAGAAATTATAACTAGCGGTCCTAAGACCGTTACGGTGCCTTTTAGTCATCGGGACCGTTTACAAAGATAAGATACAATCATTAAAGTTGTGATTAACGGAATAATTAAAGATATTGGCCCGAATTCATAAAGCCTGTTTATCCCTCGAGCGTGGCTAAGTTGACAAAAACGCGCGTTTATCCGCCATTTGAGTTTAGTTGGAATTCATAAAGCGTGTTTAGCTTAATCGTGTTTTGACACGCGCACATCTTCGGTCAAGCTCGTCTAAATAACAAAGGATTGTTTAAACGTCCGGAGGGGGGGGGGGGGGGGGGTGTGGGTGGAAGGAGGGGGTTGTTTATTTTGTTGTACATGTAGGTAATTAAGTTTTTACAATTGCAATACTTTCATCTTTTCTTAATTATTCAAATTATTTTTTAACATTCTGATTTTGAACTTGATCCGGATCAAGACCCGTATTTTCTGCACGGATCGCGATCAATGTGCATAAATAATAATGATTAGCAACATTCAACATTGTGTTAACATTTGAGCGAAATCGGATCAGGAGTTTCCGAGATACCCACCGATCCGGATTGTGATCCTGGACCGGATATTTTGATCTCGATCATTATGAAGCTTTGGATATCTGTGTATGCTGTGGTGATCACTGTTATGTTAAAGGTTGAAGCACACCAGGTCAGTAACTTATGAGAAAACCTGCTCTAAGGGACACCTCTATATAAAGGACACCTTAGTCAACCCCCAAAAAACAGAAAACAATGCATTTGACCATCTATATAAAGGACACCTGCTCATAAAGGACACTTTTGTCTGTCCCCATGGTGTCCCTTATAGACATTTTATACTGTATTATTAATAATTCGATCCGAATCCGGATCAGAATCCGGATAATTAGTTTCATTCGGATCATGGCCGTACTGTGGAAACCCTAGTGTAGTCCTGGATCTTTGCTTTGATAAAATTCGAAATAAATCGGAGCAGTAGTGTAGGAGAAATGCATGCATTTTTAATAATTTGATCCGAATCGGGATCCGAATCCAGATATTTTTATCAGGATCACGGCAAATCTTAGAAAAGGCACATCTGCATATCTAGTAGGCCTATATACCAAATTTCACTAAGATATGTTAACTGGTTCCAGAGATATGTCGCTGACACACGCACGCACGCACACACACACACGCACGCTCACACGCACACACACACACACACACACACACACACACGCGCACGCACAGACAAACAGTATCGATTACAATACCCTCTTCCCCTTGCGGGGTGAGGGTAGCCAAAGAGAATTTATATACCCCAAGGGTGGGGTGTTTATTTCTTATACATGCATGCACAAGGTCCTCACAATCGCAATTCATGTTGTCTATTTCTTGCACGTGCATGCACTAGGTCGTTACAATCGCAATGCATGCTGACATTTCATTGCTCGTTATCACAATATCTGCTAGCATTTAGTAGTTGTAGTCGACATGGACGCATTACAGATTTTTGAGTTTGCAGTGGAAGAGATGGAAGAAGAGGGGGAAGTGATGCGCATTAGGCATTTGCGAGTATTTTGCGACCGGACTAATCCATTGGAAGAGTATAGCGATGTTAAATTCGTTAGGCGGTATAGACGCGGACTTCTTGAAATGATCAGAGATGACATTGAACATCCCACACAAAGGAACCGCGCCCTCCTGCCGCTGGAACAGCTGACAATTGCTCTCCGGTTCTACGCATGCGGATCGTTCTAGACAGTAAGTAGTTGGTGATACTTGCGGTGTGTCCCAAGCATCATGCTGTGGAGTTGTCCGTCGTGTGACAGACGCAATTAATGCAAGGAAAGACCGCTTCATCAGATTCCCGGACAATCAAAATGCTTCACAAGCAGTAATGCAAGGATTCAGCAACATAGCCGGATTTCCTGGGATCATTGGTGCGATTGACGGGACTCATGTGGCAATTGCCAACCCCGGGGGCATTGACGCTATGCGATTTATGAACAGAAAGAGGTACTACAGCCTAAACTGTCAACTGGTTTGTAACCACAAGTTACAATTTACAAATGTTGTATCCAGATGGTACGGCTCGGCACACGATTCTAGAATATTCCAAGAATATCGTCTTTTCAGGAAATTTGAAGGAGGGGAAATCCATGGCATTTTAGTTGGAGATCCGGCCTACACATGCAGCACCTACATGCTAGCACCCATACGCCAGCCTGCAACTGAAGCGGAGTGACGGTACAACCAGGCTCAAAGAAGAACGAGAGGCTCCATTGAAAGCGCGTTTGGATAATGGAAGAAACGCGTCCACTGTGTTGGAGACAGAAACAGAAAATATAACGCTTAAGCGTTAGACAATAAAATAAATAAAAAATATCTCCCAACCTTGGGAGATCCTGAGCCAGCGCGTTTAACCATATAACCACCACCACCAACACGGCATGTATTTAACAGCAGCATCATAATATGTTTAATAATTTAGTTGCAGGTCAGTATGTCTATTGTGGTTGCTACAGCGTGTCTGCATGATTTGGCACTACAAAGGAATGACCAACTACCAGATGATGATGAGCCTGCTGCAGCAGTGTATCTACAACCACAATTGGAAGCAACCCGTTTAGAGGCCAACGTGCGAGGCGAAATTTTTCGTCAGCGTTTCATAAGACAACATTTTCAGTGAGTAATTGCAATGTTTTATTCAATAATTTATGCTTTACGATTACAAATCCATACACAGCTTCATACGTTTCTCATGGTAATAATCTCTTTTGGCTTCGCATGCAGCTCTTTTGGCTTCGCCCGCAGCTCTTTTGACATCGTACGCAGCTTTTTTGCCTCTTGCAGCCTCCTGTTGTAAAGCAATTAATTTCAGCTTCTCATCGTGTTCTTCTTTCAGAAACCCCAAGGCTACATCTGTCTTCTTTAGCACGTGCGATACACCTTGCGATTCCGTTGATGAACTATTATTTTTGCTGAAAATTAAATGGAAGATAAATGGTAGCTTTCACTGTGATGTCGACGACAATGCTTGCATTATATCGCACATAATGGAGAAACGTGTTAACTGGCAATATGATCCATAACAACCAGAGATTTTGGTTGTTATCGATTGACTACCAATCTAGGTTCACAATGATTCGGATAAACATATTCCAGATCTGTGAAAATTTCCAAAACTGCTAACCCGATTTTGATCAAAGTTAATTAAAATTAAATCATAGGAAAACTCTGAAAAACCTGGAAAGCGACGGGTGGCTTTCTCAGAATTACAGGCAAAGTTAGAAAATCTGAAATATTTTGTTACATAATAAATCCCGCAACAGAATTATGAAAATTAAGTTGCAGTATTGATCATGAAAAATGTAGAATAATACCGGTGACCTTTTCCGATTCATCTTTTTGTTATCGTTTTATGTTAGTAATATCTATTTATCATTTTTGTTATTTTTCAGGTAGGCCACTACTTCGTTTACATTTGTGAGATTTCTGTGGATATAAGAAGAATTGCCGCAGATCATTAACAGAAGAACTGTGTGCGTGCGTGCGTGCGTGAGTGCGTGCGTGCCTGTCTAACAGAGGTCAAATGTCAAAAATCTAAGTCACAGGGTCACATATTATGTACCCAAAACGCGTTTTGGCTATAGCAAAGAGCATAATAGTGCTTGAGTCAGCACTTCGCTCGAGTGCAGTATAGTTTGCAATAGTTTTATTGTTATATCCTCCAAGATGCCTGTGCACGTACCTGGTAGATTTGGCCCCTTGCGAAAGATCGGACAATTCTGTTTCTTCATCTGGAATTTCAAAACCTACTGAACTTCTGAAATTAATAAAAAGGAAGCATTTTCTTTGAAATTTTATATAAGATTCTTGGCGTCATTTTCACCCAACATCACCGCCATGATTACCATCATCATCATCACAATCACCAACAGCATTAGCACCAGCAGCAGTAGTAGTAGTAGCAGTAGCAGTAGCAGCATCTGGAAGCGAATTAGGCCATGTCACTATTTACTTAACCTGCCTCTTTGAAACGTTTGCATCGCTTGTTGAAGCTGCAGGGGGCGGACATTGCACATCGCCGAAAGACTGCTCGCCATCGTTATTGACTGTGGTCAAACTCGCATCATCGTCACATTTGTTGTGGTACTACGCCAGATCGTCTACGATGACATTGAGGATAGCCAGAATCTCGTCTCCGACATCTCCCGTGACTGCTTTGCCACCTCCGGTTTCTGTTACGTCAATCTTGACGTTACGGGCTGCTGCCTTTGCCGTTGTCTTCATCCTTCTCCATAGCTCTTTGAACTCTCTTCCGGTACATTTTGGACGCTCTGGAAAAAGGGCGCCCATCTCTTGACTGACGTCTTCCCATGCAGCTCGTCTCTTGCTGGTTGTCTGCGTATTACATTTTTTGTCCTCGACAATACTTTTTCGTTTTTTAACGCATTCTATTATTGCCATCCTTTGCTCAATGCTAAAATTGTCATTTCGCTTCTTTGACATTGTTGCGCTAAATAGATCTACTGTTAAACACTAGGCCCGAATTTTCGAAAGGTGATCATCGTGCGATTATCTTGCACGGGGTTAACCCGTAAATAGGGTTTTAACCAGGGTTAGAAAAATACCTGTATTAAACCAAATTTTCGTACGGAGAAAATCCGCTTATTAGCTGACACCGCGTAACTCGAGAGCGCCGACCGTACTTTAGCAATGTCTGCGAGGAAAAGAAGTGACAACTTTTCGCTAGATCAGCGAATGATGTTGATCGAGCTCATAAAAAATCGGAAAAGTGTAATAGAGGATAAAAAATGCGACACACAATCGAACTTAAAGAAACAAGCAGCATGGGAGGCAATTGCAAGGGACGTGCAAGCAGCTTTTCCAGATAGAGCCAAATCGTCCGCTAACGAGTTGAAAGAGCTTTGGAGACGACTCAAAACCAAGGCAAAGGCCAAAGCGAGAGAGAAGAAGGTTGATATTCTGGAGACCGGTGGCGGCAAGTCTGTCGTTGGTGATATAGACGAGGAGATTTTACAGATTTTAAACAAAATTGTAGATGATTTACTGCACTTTCATAACAATTATGATGATGATTCTGCTACGATTGACCAGCAGGCAAATGTCCCGAGTGTCGTGCCAGATGATATTGATGTTCCTCGACCAAGTGTCTCTACAATGCCATCGACAAGTGCTACAGACGTTTCAAACAGGTAAGCTACCTCTCATCCAGTGCTAGCTAAATAATAAACATGGGATCCAGACCACATCTGACGATTTTCGCCTATCATCGAAACCACAAACGCTACTAGACCAAATCTGCCATCTGGGCCAGTGGAAGCCTTTTTGTGATCGGAAATCGCTAAATGTGGGGAAGATCTCGTGTTAATTTAATGCCATGCATATATGTAACACGCAAATATCCAGGTTTGCGCCGTTGACCAAGGCGCAGCGTGAATATCCAATTAGATATCAGCGCGTCATAGACGCAGCGCCAATATCCAATTTGATATTTGCGCATGCGCCTTTGTTCAACGTCGCTGCGCCTTTGGTCAACGGCGCAACTTGGATATTGGGGCGGTATATATACATATATACTGTCACTCCTGTTTACAAAGGCCACCATTGGACTATCAGACAGGACTAGGCTTGAAAGACAGGTGCCATGTATATGGATGATCTGGATTACTGTAGCAATGGAATCGGCATAGTCAGTAAAGTTGGCATTTACATGGATGTGGCTGGGTTTTTTAACTAACAAAGAGAAGCGATTAGCAGAGAGTAGCATTGTATTGCTGCAATTTCATGAAATCTATTAAGAATACGAACTTTAGTTGTGCTCACCTGAATGTTTTAAAGAATAACATACATGCTTTCGAATGACAAATAGTATGCTTTAGAATGACAAATATTATGCTTTAGAATGACAAATATTATGCTTCCGAATGACAAATATTATGCTTTCGAATATCCATCTTGCAGTTCTGGCACGATAACAGTTGAAGCCGAGAATGACGCCGCTGAAATATCTTCCGTGAATGACGCCGCAGAGACGCCCGCCGTGAATGACGCCGCCGAGACGCCCGCCGCGAATGACGCCACCTATGATTCAATTTTCACTTTGCCGCAGAATAACACGTCTTCTGGGTAAGCATAACTCTCATACAATGACATATTGACAATCTTTCTGGCTTGACTTGGTTCCCGGAACAACTATATTTAGACTGAACCATGAATGCAACATTTCAACCGTGCATGCTGGGTTGCGCGATATCACATATAGCTCCTTTCATCTTTCTTTTAGCAACACCAGGAAAACCTCATCACCGGTGTTGAAGAAAGCTGATGAAGCATTGCGCTACCTGAAAGAGGAACATGAGGCAAAGATGAAATTGATATCACTACAGCAAGAGGCGGCGCGCAGCAAGACTGCATATTACAATGAGAAACGTAAAAGACTGTGCTTTGACCTATAGTAGACCTACAATATTGTGAAATAAAGGAAACCAAAATGTACAAATATCCCTATGTTTTCATGGCCTACCTATCCCCACACCAACCATCCCAACCCACTTCAATGGATTTCATGTTAATGTCATTAGATCCTTTGACGCTAAAATTGCACATCATCGCTTACGATATCACAGAGGCAATTAAGAGGATACATTTAGTTGCATTCCATCAAACAAATTAGGAGATATACCGAATTTTTGTATCTAATTACTCACTCAAAATGTTGCCGTATGAACCTTTCTCTAAATAGGTTTCCTCGCATGTCGACCTCTACTCTATTATCCTGCTGAAGGAGATCCTCATACTGGCCAGCCACTGCGTCATCTGGGAGAGGATTGGTCGGCCGCTTAGCCAGATTGTGTAGGCAGGCTGTTGCCACAATGATGGCCATGTTGTGGTCCAGCTATAAGAGAAATAGAAGCATATATGCATTAACCTCAACTTGAGCAACATTGGTAGCGTCTCATAAAGGCCAAGAATTTGACAGTTTGGTGCACTGTGGTCTGCATGGGAGGGGTGGTTGCGGTGGGTTGACCAAGATTTCGATTTTGCTGCAAATCAATAAATAATTCTATAGCATAAGAGAATTTCCAGAATTCGATCGTACTGCTGTTTCAAAGATCCCTAATCATGGCCAGATAGAATTCAATAACTATCTCCAAGACTAGCAATCTGATATAGCCGAAATTTTATTTGTAATATGTATGATGGTGGTTCTTTAAGCTGGGTGGTCGTAAAGAGCCATCATCTTGTCATCTCAAAAGCAAATAACCGTATGAATTATCTATATTCATCGAACACATTTCTCTAGAAACATCGTTCAATGGTTCAAGAAGTGGTCGCTATAAACAGGTTTCACTGTACATGAATACAAAATGAAACTTTGAATACAAATTTGAATTTATTTGAAAGAATCCGATAAATCTGGAAATAGATAACTATTTTGTAATAAATTTGTATTGTATTTGTATTCAATGAATATCATGACATGAGAATATGACCTCCTAAACATGGACCTGTGTATAACTATGCTCATTCAAGATGGACATGTAAATCATATAGCTAGAATATATGCAGTTATTTACTGAACAACGGAGACAATTGCCGCTACCAACACATGGGAACCGCCTCTTCCAAACGCCATCCTCTTGCTTCCAGAACAATGTGGCTAGTCGCAGAAGGCTGACTGTATATATTATGTAATTTCATGTTCGTTCGAATTATGTTTTTGTTTTCTGTAAATTCTAGTTAAACTGTTATATTATGCCAACGTTATATGTTACATTGTAGATCTCTATATGGTCAAAACGTGTAATTTCGTTCAGTACCAATACATTTCATTTCATTTCATTTCATTTCATTTCATTTCCAAATACCGAACATCATTATATTCCTCAAGGGGGTTCGTTCTGTCCCGAAATACTCTCAAGTGCCTTCTTCCAAGACCCTCTCGGTGCTCTTTCAAATCATCTTGGGCAAGCTCTAACACGTGTATCGCGTCCATTACAATCGTTTGAGTGTTTGACTGTGCTCGAATCGATTGACTATATTGAGATAAACAACCCCCAACGGACGATTATTTATTCTTTTGTTACTTATGAACATGTGTCTAATTACTTGCAGATATTTACACGCGGGTAGGATAAACATTCTTCGAAAATTCCGATTAAATTTAATCCAATGATCATCGGACGATTAGCAAAATTACACACGATTAAGAGATAAACACCTTTCGAAAATTCGGGCCTAGTACGCGCGATGATCAGGCTTTATGAATTCGGACCATTATGTATAGTTAGTTGAATACTCGGTAGCCATTCGTAAGGACTGGTTATCATGTTACTGAAATTGATGTCCGCATGTAGATTCCCGCAGACAGGATTCCCGCATGCTGATCCCGTTCAATGACAGTAGGTATGAAAGTTGAGAACAACCCGTTAACAGGGAGGGTTGTTGAATACTGTTGCAGCTACATAACTAAGCTTAACGGTGCGGGGTACGTCAGTTAGCTCTTAAGACGTACCGAGCAAAGTTTACTTGCGACGGTCACAAAGTTTAAATAAACACACACGACATCAGTGCAGTGGTTAAATATCCACTTTTCGGCGTGGCTGGCAGATCCGGCAAGTCATCCACCAAAGAACATCGCTGCCTCTACATCTGTAGAATCAAATTTTTAGGCTGTAGAAGGCTCCACCGCAATATAGTGTTCCTTGTTGGTGCTTAATTAAACGTGAACAATATTATTTAAAGTTCTAATGCTGCCCCCGAACGCCCGTCCGGGAGCTTACACAATTTAAGTTGCGGTGGGTCGGAAAACTGCTGCAGCGCCACGAGAGAGAAACCAACCGAAAGCTTAATAACTGAACTGTCTGGCGCTTATAGGAATGAAACCAGCTTGGCTGGGACGGCCAGTACCCGACCGATCGATCCGCGCTACATTTTGGATGAGAAGACATTTTAAATTTTCCATTGCTTTAGTATGAGCCATTTGGCGGAAAAACGACCTAAGATGGCCGACAAATCGTTTATCCGACAGTTTCGAAAGTGGTAAATTTGAAATCACCATACTAAAAAAAGCTATATGCCACCGAATGATTCGGCCAACCAAGTTCCCTTGAACAAACTTGGTTTAGCTCCTGTACTAGGTACTATTTCATGACTTTTGATTCGATCGCTGAAATGGTTTCGGAAAAGAAGATTTTTTAAAGACGTTTCTAAAAATAGACCAATATCCAAGATGGCCGCCGACCAAATTGGCCGGTTGACTTCCTTTGAACAAACCTGGATCTATGATTTAAGGATGATTCCTGGCACATATACTTGAAAGCGGCTCAGTGGTTTTTAAGGAGACATTTTAAATTTCCCATAGCTTTAGTAATGGAGCTTTTGCGGGAAAATGCTCGAAGATGGCCGTCAAACTGTTTATCCGACAGTTTCGAAAAATGCAAATTTGAAATCAGAATACGTAAAAACATAGCCTATAGGCCGATAAAACCAATTTCGGCCTCAAAATCTATCAAATAAAAACATCCAATATGCTCACTAAAGACGCTACATTTTGATTGGGCCACGGCGGCCAGATTTTATGACGAATCAACTTCCCTTGAACAAAGTTTAATGGCCCTCAGTCCCTAATCATATCTCTCAAATTTCGGCTGATCGCTTCAGCGGTTCTGGAGACGTCGTTTTTACGAAAACTAGGTCATCCAAGATGGCCGTTGAACCATTTGGTCCATCAAGTTCTCATGAACAAACTGGGCTTAGCTCTTGCCATAGATAACGGTTCATGAGTTTTTAATAGATACCCAAAGCAGTTTTGGAGAAGATTTTTAAAGACATTTCTAAAAATTGGTCGACGTCCAAGATTGCCGCCAGCTAAATTGGCCGGTCGGTTCCTTTAAACATACTTGAATCTCTATGCCCTAAGGATTGTTCCTCCCAAATATAATTGAAATCGGTCCAGAGGTTCTTGATAAGAAAAAAGTCGTTTAATCAAAAGTTGTCCGACGACGGACGGACGGACACACGACGGATGGTCGCCATGGCATAAGCTCACTGGGCCTTTCAGACTGAAAGTATGAAGTTATTCCCGATTAACTCTCTAGTGAGAACACAACCTAAGCATATATTCAATTTCTCAATATATTTAACGTAGGAGTGTGTTGAATTAATCGGAATATCGACAGTAATTAGTTACTTAGCGTCACGGACAATCATCATTTGTTTGACCGGCAAGATGGCGCACAACAGCGGCCTTAGTCGATGTTGTCACGTGACTGAAAAACCTCTATAGCTCAATATATTCTAGGCTGCCACGGGTCATCGTGATCCTATACCTGGTCAAACTAGTCCCGCGATCGCTGGTCAAGATGCGTGAAATTCATGCAAGGCTAGGTACTCTCCATTCTGAAAGAACACAGATATATCAGCGCTGCCAGGCTACCTACCTGTCAATACAGAACACATGTGTCATCGGGATCTAGGCGAGTGCTTGTCTGTTTGCCATTTTCGAGCTTTATATCAATATATATTTATCGGGAGATGATTTTTGAAGCAGGTTTGTTGATAATATACAGAATGTAAAATATAAAAACCGGCCTGTATCTTAACCATCCATTAACCTGAACCTTATTACGCTTAATTGCTCAGTCAGTCGCGGTTGCCTACACCTGCATGACACCGCAATACTATTGATACAGACTCATGACGTCCTGGTGAAAGCTGCCTCAATAGCAAGGTGAGTATGTACACGTATATGGATAGGAAAATGTATTTTATACTGTAAACTAGACAACACTTACTGAAGGAACTGTAAATCGGCGATGTCGGGCCATTAAGGAATATAAGGCATCCTCTTATATAACCATTGAACATGTGTGGTGCTGATCAGATAAAAAGTCCATACGTAGTCGATACATAATTGAAATTCCCATAGGTTTATACTGTTCATGGAAAAGCTGATTTCTCGAAAACTGACTTACTTACTGACCACTAAATGTCAAACATGACTCTAAAGGGCAAAATAAGGTGTCTTCTAACATGCTCTTTTTATGATGAAAGGTACGTTACTTATGCCGTACATGAAAATTTGTAATTTCGAGCGTGGAAGACCTTGACCCCCAAGGGAGATATTAAGTGTCATTGAAAATTATTTAGAATTCTCAATGTTCTAGAATCTGACCAGGATTGAAGAGAATCGGAATGCAACTCTAGGAAAAAAAGCAGTTCAAATATTGCTCTCATAGATTTACTATGGGGAAAAGTGTGAATGGAAACGCTGATGTCTTGAGAACTTCTTGATCGAGCCGCTTCAAAATTTATATTAAATAAAGTCGATATAGAACTTGTCACCAAGTTTCAAATCGATCATAGCAAAACAAATTTTGGCGGCCATTTTGAAAAAAAAAATTCAGCGTTTGTCATCCTGAGCTCATTTCTGCAAAAACGAAAACTCGTATTTTTGACCAAAATGTGCCGCCTGATGGCAAATTTGAAAAATAAAAAATCCCATCCGCAGTGGTAACATCCTCACCAAGTATGGTAATGATCTGATCAAAACTCTGTAGTTGCGGTTCAAATACCCATCTTGAAAATCTCCACTCATTCCATATGGGGCCATATTCAGTGCAATGGATGAATCAACCAATGAATAAATCAATCAATCAATCAATCAATCAATCAATCAATCAATCAATCAATCATCTTCCCACCAAATCGCCAAACCAAACCAATCATGTTCATGGCGGACCTCGATACGTCATTCATTACGCATTTGGATTGTGACGTCAGGCCACATGTGACGTAATTGCTTATGACGTCATATACGTGTGTGACAGATCGGATCTATCCATTAGGTAAATCAGCTTCACTGGCACTAATGACCCTTTCTTGAATGGGCATAGGCCAAGAAGAAGTGCCAATGGGTGACACGTTTTTAAGGTAAGATCAAATTCCTTGCCTACAAACTCACATGATAATAATTATAATCATAATAGCATTGTTGACAATGTTTATAATGTGGTCGTCAGCAACAGATATGATCTCTTAACTATCATCGAAAACATTGACAATGTAATTACACCATTTACTACTGTACCTGTCTATGCATCCAATTCAACCGTCTCAATGACGCATGTTTCTTATACTGTCTCTGATATATTTACCACTATTACTTCTGCTACTGCCTCCGATACTACTGGTGCAGCTTACCCTAAAGCGAAACATCCTTGTGCTAACACATACAATATAATAGAAGATAAATTATTTACCCGTGCTACTGTTAGTGCTAGTATAATAAATGCAATCGATAGTGTAGTGCTAAAGATAATGAATATATTGATAGCATTGCATGTGCTTCTGCTACTAGTGATAATAAAAATAATAATAATAATAATAATAATAATAATAATAATAATAATAATAATAACGATGACGATAATAATAATAATAATAATAATAATAAAGTAAATTTTTTAAATTTTATTAATATTTTACGGTATTGTGGAACAAGCAATAATAATTTTTCACACACATGTTCCAGTAATAATGTATTTTCTGATGTTGTAGTTCGGATCGACCAGCTGGGTACGCACCGCCCGTCTTGGATTCGTTCCCTGAACACGCCCCTCCCCCCCCCCCCCCCCCCCCTGGGTAGAGCTATAAGCGTATATGGGCCCATGAGAGAGATTGCGTCGTAAAAACAACTAAGTTCGTTAAGGCGCATGCTATAATATCTTAATAATATCACGCATAATATCTTAATTATTATGCGCGCGCTTAATACTATTTTTGACAGAGCGCGTATTTCACGACTAAGATAGGATGGCGCTTTTAGTGTACCGAGTAGGTACATTGTAATCCTTTCATATTACGTGTTCCCGCCGAAGCTGGCATTAATCCATACCAGAATTCGACGGGCTTTTCGAATCTGTAAACCATTTCAAAATCGGTTAAGAAATGACTGAGTTATCCACGGAAAACCCTTTTTGATTATCTTCAAAATATTGCGTGACGGTACACAAACTTCTAGAACATTCGACTGCGTTATTATTAGCTACGCGCTGATTGGCTATTGCTCGACCAATGATTGGTTGGAGCCTGCGCCTATGACGTCACGAGTAGTATAAAAGGAGACGAAATCCAGAACTCGAGAGCATCTTCGGCCAGGGGCCGAATAGGTTGGATCTGTATTCGGCTACCATCAGCAAGACAGGCATAAAGCAGATGACTTCGGTCTCGAAGGTTTCTCTTCCGTAGCCACTGCAGCAATCCAACCCACCGCACTAAAGCAATTTTGTATCTCCCGATTGTGCGGGAGCCTTTTTGGAACTTTTGAATATTGTTCACGAATACATCAAGAACTAACTCGGAACACAAACTTGCGGTGAGGCATTTCCCGGCCTGAATTTGTGATTCTACAGATATAGAGGCAGCAATGCTCTTTGGTGGATGACTCGCTGGATCTGCTGGCCACGCCAAAAAATGGTTATTCAACCGTCCCCGCGCTGATGTCGTGCAGGTTTATTTAAACTTTTTTACCGCAGCAAGTAAACTTTGCCCAGTACGTCTTAAGAGCTAACTGACGTACCCCGCACTGGTAAGCTTAGTTATGTATCTTCATCCGTATTCAACAACCCTGCTTATGATCGGGTTGTTATTAAATTCCATCTGTACCATCGGTGTACAGGAACTTTCGTCTTAGCAGTAATGTTATTGTATCTCTTACTGACTACTCGTTAGACATTCTATATTGTGATTACAGTCCTGGGTTTGATCTGCTCCCATCCAGGACTGCTTGCGGGAATCCTGTTTGCGGGAACCGACATGCGGGAACTTTCCAGCTTTCAGAGTACGCATCAACTCACGTCAAACCAAGGATGACGTATCAATTTCAGTAACACGATAGCCCATGCTTAAGAATGGCTACTGATTATTCAAGTAACTATACTTAACATTTTAATTATTCCGTTAATTACAGCTTTAATAATTATACCTTATCTGTATAAATGGTCCCGATGACTAAAAGGCCCCGTAACAGTCTTAGGACCGCTAGTTATGATTTCTGTATCTGTTTATGGTTATTTTTATTTTCTGTAAGGTGTTTTTACTAACCGCACCGTAGTAGGTTTCTCAACCTGTACTTTATATATTATGCTGATAATTTTACATTGTATTGTTTATTTTAGTTAGTTTTATATATGGCAAGTAGCCATTAGTTTATATGTTTTGTTTAGCTATAGAAAAATATAGGACTGCAGTGAACGTAGGAAACACTATACAGCAACATTTATATATGCAGCACGTTCTCCCGCCACCAACATCTTTTCACTGAGGTCGCTGCCCGTGCTATAACTCTGTTTAGCCCGGCATGCTACAGACTAAAAGCCTTTCTATTCAGCTCGACAGGATATGTTTAATATGATTAGAGACAATCTCTTCATTAGGAGACACATAGTGTACGCCTCTTTTCCGGTAGTTGCGGTAATTTAGCCCCGCACTCCAGCAGGTTGTGTAAGATTGGCCAACATACCTAATGGGCCTCATATTTATAAGTTATTGTCTCTCGTCATGTTCCACCAAGCCTTATGGCTTCTTAATTGTTTGAATGTCCCTATCCGCGCCATGGACTGATCCGACCCTGGGAAACTATTGGGGTTTCCGAGTGGTGATGGCCAGGGTGTGGTGTCACACACATTTCCCGGTATCTTCGGATACTTAGTAGTTAGTTACCCTTGCCAAGGTAGCAAGCTCTTCTAAAACATATCTTAATTATTATTTTCTTTTATCTGCTGAAGAATCCTCCCGTACCGCAGTGCATAACTGGACAACTTGCATTTAAACCAAATATTAGGTTAAAAAGATAGCTCCATAGGACCTGGTGATGGGCGAGATGCGCATCCCAACCGAATTCCATAAGAATGTCTAGGCATGATATTAAGATCTGCCATGCCCTCACAGGAAGGACATTCATGGTTGGTATTCGTCTCTCTTACCCCCACCATAACGATAGATCAGTTGCCTAAAACCTGCTTCTGTGAAAAGTAACAAATGTCCGGTGACGTTTTGTGTGGTTACGGAGCAGATGTCCGGATTCTTTCCCAGTTCGGAGATCTTGTGAAGTAACAAGTATGCACGCTGTCTTCAGTATTGATGTCTTAGGGCATCCGTTCTCAATGGTGGCCATATCTAAAGGCTAGGTAGATGCCAGCCATTTGCAGCCTAAAAACTAAATATGAAGTTAGGCATAGAAGAAGGCCCGCATAAATAAAAAGCGGCAAATACTAATTCAGCATATTTGAAACTACATAAGACGGTGACGTGGGAATCCTTCGGGAATCGCTCGTCCCGTCTTCACGTAAAACAGCACGCAACCGTATAGTCATAATTTCACTAGGTATGGTCTTT
This sequence comes from Chaetoderma sp. LZ-2023a, assembly GCA_034401795.1. Classification (NCBI taxonomy): domain Eukaryota; kingdom Metazoa; phylum Mollusca; class Caudofoveata; order Chaetodermatida; family Chaetodermatidae; genus Chaetoderma; species Chaetoderma sp. LZ-2023a. Next base: position 59,460,767 of record CM067374.1, on the reverse strand, counting down.
TCTTTACAACATTTTGGTTGAATATTAGAGTAAGCCCTTTTTGGCCAATACTCTTCTCCCGCTTTAAGCGATGGCAACATTTTCCTGTGATGTAGGCCCGCGCAAGGCACTTGCCTCTCACAAGGATTCAGTGATGACGGCCCATGTGAGGATAATACTCCTCACCCAAAATAGCACTAGGAGTAGTACCCGCGTGAGGCACATGATTTTTCGACACTATAAAAGATAATTTTCTTTCCTTTCAGCTTAGAGGTATAATAGCTTATATTAAGTTAATTAGTTATCTTATGTGTGGAAGCCTCCCTTGAGGGGATACCTCTGGGGACCTACGAGTCTGTGTGGTACCTCCGGGAGCCCCATGTTTAAAAGTTCATCAGGCTGTCTCTATGCACCACCGGAAGGATTGAGTTCTACCGGCCTTAGGAGCCAGTCTTTGCTACCCGTAGGGCAGTATCGTACAGGATCCGCAGCCCCGAGACTGGAAACTAACCAGCGTCATCATTCGTTGTGCACTTGCGGTGCGGCGAGTCGACACTAGATACCAGAATGGCCCGACACTACCCCGTGAGCTACAAGTGGTGCCCGATGTGTGGCTTGATGAACATCGTTATTAATGCGCAGCGAACTCATGCCCACACCGTATAGTGAGCTTAGTTCTATACTGTCTCCATTCAGCGATGACTCCCTCGACCAAGTGGTAGCATCATAATATGGATACCCAGCTCACATGCTCACGGACTATGTCAGAAAATCGCAAGCGGAATCAACAACTCCGCAATATAACCTGTTTTCGCCTGTCAGTGAGGGCATCTTTCGGGATGCCTCACAAGTGGGAACAGAGTTTAGAACTATATCGGATGTCCGCGACAGGCCAACTCCATCAGGGCCGAATCATGGACGATCACGACAAAGACCCGATTACGGGCACACCTACAATCCTTCAGACTACTATCGTTCACCCGTGTCATCTACGGAAACTATATGGTAGGGTGACAATACATATCATAGACAACCTCCCATACTGCCCCCATCAAATACATCACTATATTCAAGCGGAACACCACAGCATCATCGGGAGGAATCAGCACCACCTTTTCACCAGTACGTCATGCTACACACCACGACCGCCAGCCGACTGCACCACCGCCATATGAGGAATATCAGTACTCACCTCGAGAAGAACGTCTGCATGATCTTCATGATATTCCGCCTCACGTCTATAGACCCATGCCGGTTTATGGCTCTACAACGGGGTGGGCTTCACTAGATTGGAGTATGCACGTTTTTCTTTCTCGGCATCAGCGTCGACGGGAGACACCAACAACACTGCCACCACCACCTGCACAACGACCAGCATCGAGTATTCATTTAGCAGGGAGAGCAACTGGACCAATTATAAAATACAGTTCGAGATTATAAGTCGAACTAACCACTGGAACTATCAGCAGATGGGTGAATATCTCGCCTCAAAGCCTTTCGGAAAAGCCCTTCAAGTTCTTGTGGACCTCGTGACTGATTATACACCCACTTACACCCAATTGAAACGAGTACTAACCGAACAATTTGGCGATATGGCTCTTGGAGAAACAAGCTGCTTACAACTTAAAAATCTCCGACGATGCATGGGAGAAACTCTACCTGAGCTAGCTAGTCAAATCAGGGGACTAGTCACCTGCGCATATCCTAGCACCAATTTAGAAGGCGTAACGCATCTCCATCTGGACACTTTCATTGATGCGTTAAGCGGTGAACCCACTCTGAAAGAAAAACTATTTCATGCCGACCATGGGAGTTTGGCCCAATTAACAGCCACCGACCGCACCATCACCACCATGAACGATTTCACAGAATTCCAATCAGAACCAGAAGCCTGGAGGAAGGGGGCATAGCTGCAGAGGAGGCTACAATGGAGCCCCCGGGCGAGGGAGCTAGCGCAACAATAACAATAATAGCAGCATGAAGGAACGTATGGACGAGATCAATAAGCAGATCTCAGCATTGACAAATTTAGTAACAACACTCAGCACAAACCTCGCCACCACTCACTTTAGAACAACGAACACCACCAACACCGCATCACTACCAAACACTTCTTTCAGATGCAGTCAGCCAGGCCATTGGAGGGAACAGTGTCCTAACCAACCTCCATCTATAATGCCTGCCCCTGACCGCAGCACACCGCAACCGGAGAAGCCGTTAAACTCTTACAGGCACCGAATGTAGAGTCACCTCGGTGCCCTTATTTGCTTCCCGGCTCAACTGCGGCCCCCGTACAACAACGTTCGATGGCCAACTATTACCAACCAAATTCAGCTTTTACACATGCACCAAAACGCAATGCAAAACACAGTCCTGTACAACACCATCTCCCGCATCCTCAGACAGCAGTGACTCGGGTGAAATGGTTCACTCCGCCTCATGGATTTGTAAACGCCGACGTGTACGCGGAGACGCACGCCCCTGGTGGAATCACTGTTTCTTCTGTGCTTCGCCAAACATCCAATAACGCATTGCCGGAAATGGCTCACGCAGGTAGAGCTTATCCGTCATCCTATACGCACCTCTGTCTACACCAACACCTCATACCCAGAAACAGCAACATCTCCATCTTTGCCGCAGCCCTCACAGCAGCGACGACGGCAGACTGACCCCTTCCTCACTCAGCCATCCACCACATTAAAAGAAGCCATTCAGAAACAGACCGATTTATACAGAATGATTCCGCTCTGACACCATTGTCGCGGGCGGCATCATTGGAAACTTCCACAGGTACACCGCAAAGTGATATACAGGTGTGACTGTCTGTTTAGCGGTGTTTCCACTAATGCCACCATTGACACTGGCACTTCAATCACAGTATTCAACAAGCGCTTATATGAGAGCATCCCACCTCATAAAAAGCCTCCCCTTAAACCTACAAACATTTACCTTCAGACGGCTATGGGAGCTGATGTGCCGATGGCCGGTGTAGTTAATCTAGTCATCCAAATAGAGGAGATGCAATTCATACCGTGAGTTGTCATCGTCTATATTCATAATGATGCCCTCCTTGGCCCTGATTTTCTCAGTGCCAGCAAAGCCATCATACATTGCAAACAACAGGAATGTGACATACATAGCGGACGAATACCTCTTGGACTAGCATCATCATTATATGACACGTGCACAGTGATATTATCAAGTACCACCACAGTTGAGCCGGGTCAAGAGCAAATCTTGTGGGCCACCACACCACAGTTAGGAAGCAACACACACATCGCCATGCTGGAACCCGACCCTGATTATATGATCACCTCGCAAGCCCCCACATGATCATGGACACTACTAATAACGAACATATACCTTTTAGAGTGTTCAATGGCACCGCAGACCCCATAACCCTTGGACTAGGAGCACGCTGCAGTCATTTAGTGGACATTATCTCATTGGAATCACCTACACTTACCGACACACAGCAGCATATGACTGATGATTTACCCGAACATTTACATTATTTATATCTACATGCCACAGTTGGATTACCGCAATCACAGAAACACGAAATTTGGAAACTACTGTACAAATATCGCGATAGCTTTTCCTTCGGATACATGGATCTCGGGGAAACTCATCTTGTGCGACACTCCATCGACATGGGAAATAATCACTCTGTACGTCAACTGGTACAACGTCTTCCAATTCATAAAGAAGCGGAAGCGCATCAACAAGTTAACGATAGGTTGCGGACTGGTATTATCGAACCCTCAGCATCTCCATGGGCTAGCCCAATAGTACTAGCCGGCAAAAAGGATGAAACCTTGCGGTTTTGCATTGACTACCGCTGCCTTAATAATCTTAGCATCAAGGACTCTTATCCGTTACCTCGGATAGATCAGGCCTTGGATTCTTTGTCTGGAGCCAAGTGGTTTTCTACCCTTGACTTAGCTAGCGGTTACTAGCAAGTGGTCATGGATGAGGCTGGCATGGAAAAGACCGCATTCGTTTGTAGGGATGGTCTTTTCCAGTTCCGCAAGAGGACCTACGGCTTGTACAACGCTCCCGGAACTTTCGAATGCCTCATTGAGCAGGTATTATCCACCCTGCAATGGGAAATCTGTCTCTGTTACATCGATGACGAAATCGTCTTCAGACCCACATTTGAGCAAACTCTTATCAATTTGGACACCGTGCTTTCACGTTTCCGTACGGCCAATTTGAAACTCAATCCCAAGAAATGTCATCTCTTTAGACAGAGCGTTGAGTTCCTGGGACACATCATATCCGGTGATGGAGTCGCTACTCAGCCATAAAAAACTAAGGCAGTAGCGGAGTGGCCCTCGCCATCTTCAGTCACCGAGACACAGAGTTTTCTTGTCTTATGCCAGTACTATTGCCGTTATATCCGTCATTTCAGTGAGATTACTTCACCACTCTACAAGATCACCGAAAAAGATCGACCATTCGAGTGGATGAGTGAGTGTGAAGGTTCCTTCAGGGCGCTGAAGGAACTCTTGACGACCGCCCCGATTCTTGCTCATCCTAATCTAAACCTCGATTTCATCTTAGACACTGACGCATCGGATTACACTATCGGCACGGTTCTATCTCAGGTCACAGAAGACGGAACAGAGCAGGTATTGGGTTATGGTTTGCGTACTCTGAATAATACGGGGAAAAAATATGCAACCACCAAGTGAGAACTACCAGCGGTGGTACATTTCGTCAAGTACTACAAGCACTTTCTGTACGGGCGCCCCTTTACACTCCGTACAGACCATGCCTCACTACGCTCGCTCAGGAACCTAAAAAACCCAGACGGCCAGCTAGCGAGATGGCAGGAATCCCTGCAGGCCTATAATTTCAATGTTGTTCACCATCCCAGCAAATTGCATGGTAATGCCGACGCCCTCAGTAGAGTTGGCGCGGAGGTTGAGCATAAAGAGGCCACCACCGTGACAAAGTCAACACAGCCATATCCGGAGTTCCCCAAATTGAGGTGCCAAAGAGGGATAGCCTCCTCGAATGGGTGCCTCAAACAGGCGGCAGTGGGCCCGCAAGGGTCCAGGACACATAAAACTAATTCGTATAGTGCAAGAGGAGATACTGAAGGCCTCCGTGTCTAATGAAGGATGAACATCCGACTGTGGTACCGTCTAGTCGGCGTATTGCTCGGGCTACTAAGATGTTTGGTTCATCCGATCTCAGTAAGTGGACATGCATGGTAGGAGGTAAACAAACCTCACCCAGGGTTAGACTCTGCAGATCCTTCTTGGGTTCTTATGATCTGCTAGAGGGGCCTTGAAGGCAAGGCCGGGGAAAATGGTTAAAGTTCGTATTCTGTTGGCAGATAGGTACAGATCAGACCATTGGTTGCCTCTGAGCATGAGCTCAGATGGTGATCGCTATCGACTGGGTCACCAGCCGGTCGTCTTGGTCATGTCAGTTCATCTGTATGGTCAAGATGGCTTAATGTACAGTCAGGCATTGGCAAGCGTTCGTATTGCGAGCCATGCCTCCCGTGATCAGAGAACATGAAAAGTGATTCTTTGGGAAGCGGGAGGGTATATGCATGAGAGGGGCATCACATGAAGGATCGTGGACTATGTCTCTCAATCATGTTTCTAGGGCATGGTTCTCGATCTCATGTTAGACCAGCGTCCTATGGGCTATGTACATTGATCATGTTTTATGAGCCTGAGTCTCATGTAGGACTAGCTGTCCTACACCTTGATTATACTTCGTATAGGCATAGTACTTAGTCTCATACGCATATATGGGAAAGGGACCTAGCCTGGGCTGCGTTCCTGAGTGAGGCCCTGAGCGACATCCCGTGACGAAGGCAGGCCTCACCGGGAAAGGCCAAAAGGTGTATAGTGGCGCAGAGTGGAATCCAGAGAAAATCGCACATGACCAAACAACAGATGTGCAGACACGAAATATATATGCGTGGATCCAGGAGGGGGTATGTCCTCCCAAGGAATCGGTAACACCACTATCCACCACGACAAAATATTATTACCAACGGTTCGAGGAATGTCACCTAATAAACAACGTTCTTTACATTAATAACCATCTGGTAGTCCCAGAAAGTTATCGTAATCTTATCTTAAAACAACTACATGATAACGCCGGACATCTAGCCATGGAAAGAACAGTTACCCGTATCAAATCGAGATTCCACTGGATTGGAATTCGCGATAGTGTCAAGGCATGGTTTGCCAAATGTATCCCATGCCAAAGACGTGCTGTTGGCCAGCACCACATCGCAGCCTGCCAAATTAAGATTGTTGGTGCACCATGGGAGCGAGTGGCTATCGACGTGCTCGGACCCTTGAATACGACGGATGATGGAAATAAATACATCCTCGTATTGCAAGACAATTTCACGAAGTGGGTAGAATCATTTGCTTTGCCAGTCCAAGAGACATCCACTGTAGCGGAGGTCTTGGCAAGCAATGTGTTCTGCCGGTTTGGTATGCCTTATGAGTTGCACTCTGATCAAGGAAGTAATTTTGAGAGCCGGCTCATATCAGAGCTCTGCAAATTGTTTCATATCGTCAAAACAAGGACGACTCCATACCATCCCAGAAGTGATGGGATGGTAGAGAGATTCAATAGAACTCTCTCGGAGATGCTTACCAAAGAAACACGCCTTGATTGTAGAGATTGGGATCTACGGCTCCCATATGTACTCATGGCTTACCACACTTCAGTACATTCCAGCATGGGTTACACCGCTGCATGGTTAAAGTTATGCCGTGAATTAGCCTTACCCCTGGATCTGCCAATGCCCCGGATACCAGGGGAGAAAAATTCACCATCTCTCTATGTTGAACTCTTGCAGCAGAGGATATAACAAGCCCATGAGTTAGCGAGAGAAACTTTATCCACTGCACACCGGCGTCAAAAGACATGGCATGACCGGAGAGTGCATGGAGATCCATATGAAGCAGAAAGGATGGTTTGGGTACACGATTCATGATGGTCTGCAAACGTGCCAAGTAAACTGAGTTACCAGTGGAAAGGCCCCTATGTGGTAGTAGGTAAGACATCAGACGTGACCTACCATATCCGGGCTTCGGATGGCCTGACCTCAGTCATCCACTTCGATCGACTTAAACCGTGTGTCAGTGACGACCCAGCACCAAGCTCGGGCTGGGCATTTCTCATGACACCGGTACCAAGACAGATTTTTCCACGGAAAATAGTATCCCCACGATTAGCGCAGAGCACAGCGGTGCCAGTTCGACCCAACTTCTACCAAAGCCATAATGCCGGTGAACAAGTGGCTAACGCTGACGACGATGACGAGATACGTACTCGCCCTCTTCCTCCTCAGCACGGGTCTACTTGATCTGGGAAGCCGTATCTGAAGAACTTTATGTTTGGTTTGTCCATGGGACCGGATGGAAAAGCTGTTCCCCCGATCTCTTCCCATTCCCACCCACTTCATGCTATGCCACCCATCATAGAGTTACCACAAGCGGAAGCTGAGGATGACCCAAGCCTTGCTTCCCGTGGGGTGGAACATATGATGATTAGCATGGAAGTGAAGAGGCTAGATGAAGCCTTGGCATGTCTAGAGCCGCAAAACCGTACAACGAGGTGTACCCGACCACATCCCAAAATCGCGAAACCACACCCTTCCCAAGGGACACCCTCTTCTGTAGTCCCACCACCGCCATGACTCCAATTCGCGTCCCTCATCTATACACCAAGTTCGGACATCACCAGCCCAGTCCATTTCACACTCCACTCATCATCTGTTGACTGTCAATCTTCAGATATGAGAGAGACTGCTGCTACAGAGGTGGCATCCTGCACCGCACTGACCAACCCACCCCCACCCCCACCCCCCGCGGTGAGCAGGGAAGCAGCCTGTTCAGCAGTATCTCGGCTCGAATTTTCCCTGTGTCTAAAACCTACGACAGGACACCAACTGTCGTGTAACGGGAGATGACCACAGCCCCCTGTCCAAAGGCTACCCTCTCCATTTGGCCTACCATACTCCCCCGTGAGCAGTCAGGACACCACACCACAGACAGAATGTCATCACATACAGAATACACCTGCCCTCAAGGCTGGATACGTCAATTCATCATTGCGCATACATCACATACATACTCGGTTATACTCAGCATAACAGAGACATTCAACACCAGCAACAACATCGTTTAGCAGCACCTAACGGTATTAATTAATTCCTGGTAGAGACGTAAAAACTCCCGCAACAGTTCCATCCCCACAAGATGTGGGAGAAATAATATCTCCCGCAACCCCCCACTTCTCGCAATAACAACAGACTCAGCGTTCACCAGCGTGGAAAACTGGAATGTTCCCACTTCACTTTAACATTGGCATCATACAGCAGCCCGGACCTCCCGACAACAACATTATCATCAACAAACAACAGCCAACAAATCTCCCGCACACCCCTTCTTATCTAGTTACGGGAGAACTGATCATATGGATAGAAGGAATGCATGACAGCCATCTACACTACACGTCATGGGAGAAACGTTTGTCCAATGACCCGACCTCTCCTACGAGATCGTACGGGAACAGCCAAGACTACATACATCATTTACACGTAATAACAGTCAATATTATTAAGAGAGCAAGATGCCCGCATTGTCGTTAGTCACGAGTAGAATTTTGCTACCGAAAAGTTGAATTCAATAATGGATTGATCAAAGTTATGACAGCATCCGACAGGTCATCTGCGCTCTAAACGTAACTCTGTCCCGCCCACGGGCTCGACCATTACAGAGCGAAATACCATCAAGGTTCGATAAAGTTGACATCACGCCGCCCCCCCCCCCCCCCTCAACTCCCGCACCTGGCGGCCATAAGAACGTCACCTTCACCACAGTGCAAGTATCATTCACAGATAACCAGCCAAACTCAAATCACCAACATGTTAGGAACATAGACACTCAGGTTGACTGTATTCACAATCTCCAAATGACGGCATTGTAAATTGTAACACAGTGTGCACCCACTTCCGAGGTGTACCATAATTTAACCATTATTGAATGGTATTAATGTGTCTGATCTAGGCGGGGACGGAGCTAGTTCTACTCATTGAGGAGAATGCTTGGCAGCCCTCCCGCTCTGAAAATGCAGCTATCTTGTCGGGATCAGTAACTTTGATCTGCCGCCTGAATAGATCTATTTAAACCACACATCAAATTACCTACAGCTTTATTGTTATATTTTTGATTAAGAACACAACTGCTCTACCACGCTGCAAATCATTAGCGCACAGGCCGGCAAAGCGACGTCAAAAATCTAACCGTATAATTACAAAGAGAATCTAAAAAATTCTCTTCGCGTTCCAGTCCACAATCAACACAGGCTGAGAACTACCTTTACAGACAACTATAAGACGCATGTTTAAGAACCCGCACAAATAGGACAGAATCTTGATATAACATATATATTTCCATATCTCACATCTGCAAAGACTTCAGCAACAGTATTTCGGCCATCGCCGTAAACAGCACATATGTTTCTGATCAACCACGTGTTTCCAAGGGCCACGTGGCTTTTACTACTATTTCCAGTAAATTGGATCAAACACTTTAACCCAAAGAGCCGTCCAAATACGCGACTACCACGGCGTGATGGAGGCGTGGCGAGGGTGAGTCGGGGTAATAACCGCTGACATCACCAGGCTCCCACACCAACCATCGGGCGCTCCAGCCTAAAATTAAGACAGGCAAGTTTATAAGCATACAATCTGTAAACCCGCACCACGCTAATTAAAAGGTGATGCTCCTCGGAAATAAGTAGTACCCTGTTTTTATGTTGATCGCAAAATTTTAAATTTTTCAGCAGAGGTGTGATCGTTTGTGTTACAGCAGAACATCACTCATGGAAAATTACTAATTATTTATTTATTTTTGAAATACTTTTCTTTTTATTATATATGTTAGATCAATTGAATCCCGTCCCTGGGATGACTACGGTTATCCGACACAGCTGCGCAACTTAGCTGCCCAGCTGTATCCCACACAAAATGAGCACTGCGGATTCCGGTGTTATAAGAACGTCGTGTGCGACGTAAAATGTACAACACCCTGCAGTGCAATAATGTCATAATCCCGTCATGCAGTCTCAGCTATGCTGAGGCTGCCTGATAAACTTAATTTTGAGTTATTATTATGTTCTATTTTTCTTCTTATATCTTTCCTGTCTTAGATGTCAGGCGCTTAATACTATTTTTGACAGAGCGTGTATTTCACGACCAAGATAGGATGGCGCTTTTAGTGTACCGAGTAGGTACATTGTAATCCTTTCTCATTACTTGTTCCCGCGGAAGCTGGCATTAATCAAGACCAGAATTCGACGGCCTTTCAGAATCTGTAAACCATTTCAAAAACCGGTTAAGAAATGGCTGAGTTATCCACGGAAAACCCTTTTGATTATCTTCAAAATATTGCGGTGACGTCGTAACCACGTGTACACAGAACTTCTAGAATGTTCTAGAACATTCGACTGCGTTATTATTAGCTACGCGCTGATTGGCTATTGCTCGGCCGATTATTGGTTGGAGCCTGTGCCTTGACGTCACGAGTAGTATAAAAGGAGACGAAATCCAGAACTCGAGAGCATCCTCGGCCAGGGGCCGAATAGGTTGGATCTGTATTCGGCTACCATCAGCAAGACAGGCATTAAGCAGATGACTTCGTTCTCGAAGGTTTCTCTTCCGTAGCCACTGCAGCAATCCAACCCACTGCACTAAAGCAATTTTGTATCTCCCGATTGTGCGGCAGTATTTTGGAACTTTTGAATATTGTTCACGAAAACATCAAGAACTAACTCGGAACACAAACTTGTGGTGAGGCCTTTCCCGTCCTGAATATGTGATTCTACAGATGTAGAGGCAGCGATGTTCTTTGGTGGATGACTCACCGGATCTGCCGGCCACGCCAAAAAGTGGTTATTCAACCGCCCCCGCACTGATGTAACGTGCAGGTTTATTTAAACTTTTTGACCGCAGCAAGTAAACTTTGCCCGGTACATCTTAAGAGCTAACTGACGTACCCCGCACCGCTAAGCTTAGTTATGTATCTTCATCCGTATTCAACAACCCCCCCCCCCCCCGCTTATGATCGGGTTGTTATTAAATTCCATCCGTACCATCGGTGTATGGGAACTTTCGTCCTAGCAGTAATGTTAGTGTGTCTCTTACTGACTACTCGTTAGACATTCTATATTGTGATTACAGTCCTGAGTTCGATCCGCTCTCATCCTGGACTGCTTGCGGGAATCCTGTTTGTGGGAACTGGCATGCGGGAACTTTCCAGCTTCCAGAGAATGCATCAACTCACGTCAAACCAAGGATGACGTATCAATTTCAGTAACACGATAGCCTATGCTTAAGAATGGCTACTCATTATTCAAGTAACTATACTTAACATTTTAATTATTCCGTTAATTACAGCTTTAATAATTATACCTTATCTGTATTTAAACGGTCCCGATGACTAAAAGGCACGGTAACGGTCTTATGACCGCTAATTATAATTTCTGTATCTGTTCATAGTTATTCTTATTTTCTGTAAGGTGTTTTTACTACCCGCACCATAGTAGGTTTCTCAACCTGTACGTTATATATTATTCTGATCATTTTACATTGTATTGTTTATTCTGGTTAGTTTTATATATGGCACGTAGCCATTAGTTTATATGTTTTGTTTAGTTATAGAAAAATATAGGACTGCAGTGAACGTAGGAAACACTAAACAGCAACATTTATATATGCAGCACGTTCTCTCGCCACCAACATTTTTTCACTAAGGTCGCTGCCCGTGCTATAACTCTGTTTAGCCCAGCATGCTACAGACTAAAAGCCTTTCTATTCAGCTCGACAGGATATGTTTAATATGATTAGAAACAATCTCTTCGTTAGGAGACACATAGTGTACGCCTCTTTTCCGGTAGTTGCGATAATTTAGCCATGCACTCCAGCAAGGTTGTGTAAGATTGGCCAACATACCTAATGGGCCTCATATTTCTAAGTTAATGTCTCTCTTCATGTTCCACCAAGCCTTATGGCTTCTTAATTGTTTGGATGCCCCTATCCACGCCATGGACAGATCCGACCCTGGGAAACTATTTGGGGTTTCCAAACGGTGATGGCCAGGCTGTGGTGTCACACACATTTCCCGGTATCTTCGGTTACTTAGTAGTTAGTTACCCTTGCCAAGGTAGGAAGCACTGCTAAAACATACCTTAATTATTATTCTCTTTTATCTGCTGAAGAATCCTCCCGCACCGCAGTGCATAACTGGACAACATTGCGTTTAAACCTAATGTTAGGTTAAAAAGATAGCTCCATAGGACCTGGTGACGGGTGAGATGCGCATCCCCACAAAATTCCATAAGAATGTCTAGGCATGATATTAAGATCTGCCACTCCCTCACGCGAAGGACATTCACGGTGGGTATTCGTCTCTCTTACCCCCACCATAACGATAGATCAGTTGCCTAAAGCTTGCTTCTGTGAAAAGTAACCAATGTCCTGTGACATTTTGTGTGGTTACGGAGCAGATGTCTGGATTCTTACCCAGTTCGGAGATCTTGCGAAGTAACATGTATGCACGCTGTCTTCAGTATTGATGCCTTATGGCATCCGTTCTCAATGGTAGTTGTATCTAAAGGCTAGGTAGACGCCAGCCATTTGCGGCCTAAAATAGTTCTGGTCTCTAACAACTAAATATGGTGTTAGGCGTAGAAGATGGCCCGCATAAATAAAAGCGGCAACTACTAATTCAGCATATTGAGAATTACATAAGACGGTGACGTGGGAATCCTTCTGGAATCGCTCGTCCCGTCTTCACGTAAAACAGCACGCCACCTTATAGTTATAATCTCACTAGGTATGGTCTTTTCTTTACAGCATTTTGTTTGAATATTAGAGTAGGCCCTTTTTGGCCAATACTCTTCTCCCACTTTAAGCGATGGCGACATTTTCCTGTGACGGAGCCCTGCGCGAGGCACTTGCCTCTCGCAAGGATTTAGTGACGACGGCCCATGCGAGGATAATACTCCTCACCCAAACTAGCACTAGGAGTAGTACCCGCGTGAGGCACATGAATTTTCGACACTATAAAAGATAATTTTCTTTCCTTTCAGCTTAGAGGTATAATAGCTTATATTAAGTTAATTAGTTATCTCGTGTACGGGAGCCTCCCTTATGGGGATACCTCTGCGGACCTACGAGTCTGTGTGGTATCTTCCGGAGCCACACGTTTAAAAGTTCATCAGGCTGTCTCTATGTCTTGTATTTTCGTATGCTCATTATATTTATCTAGCATACTTGACGGTCTGTTTTAGGTAAAATCATTGTATAGACTTATCTTAATTAGGTCACCAATCAAATCTTGTAAGTCCATAGATCACGAAATTGCTATGGACAGGCATACTGGTGACACAAACTCTTGGGATGAGACTGTAGTGTTTAATGTTCGCGATTATGGTCGTACGGCCCCGCCGGAACGATTGAGGTCCAGTCTTTGTTACCCATAGGGCAGTATTGCACGGGATCCGTAACCCCGAGACCGGAAGCTAACCAGTGTCATCATTCGTCATGCACTCGCGGCACGGCGAGTCGACACCAGACACCGGAACGGCCCGACACTACCCCGCAAGCTACAATGTGTACCAATGTGTATGTAGCAAGAAGTTTATAAAACTAGTAAAACACCTTGATTTCCCATCATTTAACTTAAAGGAAAAAGGCATACGCATTGGACATTGGAATAGTGAATTCTTAATGCCTAAATTAAGCAAATTAAAAATAATTATGGAGAAAACTACACAAGAAATTGAAATATTTGGTATAACAGAAACGTATTGTCGCCGACCATTTACTAGATACTCAAGGTTTTAATGCTGAGAGGAAAGATAGACCGAACAATGCAAGGAGGTGGGATTGTACCATACATAGCCGAATATCAGTCACATCGTCGGAGACTTGACTTAGAATCACAGAATACAGAGGCATTATGGATCGAGGTTACTCCCTTTAAATCGAAATCATTTTTATTATGTTGCGTTTATAGACCTCCAAATTCTCCCGTTAGCTTGATCGCCGATTTTGAAGCCCTACTTGAACCCGCATATTCAGATAACACGGATGTAATTCTCATCGGCGACTTTAATTTTGATTTTCTAAAAGCAGTCATGCCAAAATAGCTATCAATAATGGAGTTATTTTATCTTGAACAATTAGTCAAAAGCGCAACTAGAATTACGGACAAAACAGTTACCCTAATAGACCATATATACGTTGCAGAGAAAAAAAAATTTACGTCAGTAAGCGTAGGAAATTTAGGATCAAGTGATCACTATCCCGTTTTTTGGTGCGCGACAAAACACCAGGCAAAAATCACATAGTCACCACGCTATAAAGCATAGATGCAGAAAAAGGTTTGACTGGACGCATTTATAGGCATTCTAAATAAACACGCCCCTATTGTTGAGCGTAGAGTAAAGCGATTCGCTCAACCAGGATGAATAACAGAGGAAATTTTGAAGACCATAAAGGACAGAGATTATTATAAGAAAGTTAAAGATATGAATAAATATAAAGAGTTGAAACGTAAGGTAATGTCGCTAATCGAAAGATCTAAAAAAACTACTTTAGCACAGCGTTGGTTGACAATAAAAAGAATCCTTCACATATATGGATAATAATGAAGAGTATTAATCCGAAACCTAACAAAATGACATTGCCTTTGCTTGATAGTGACGGTAATGAAATTAAAGACGTCGAAAAACATTGTGAAATGTTCAATCAGTATTTCACTACAATCGCGGCAGATCTCGTAAATTCCATAAAGACGCAATATCACATAATTTTAGATGACATTAAAACGCATGTTAGAAACAAATCCCGAGCGAAATTGAATTTACGATACCGAGAATAACTGTTAATAGCGTTTACGAGGAACTTAGTCGGTTAAAAACAAAAATGGAGATTTGCGATAGATAATGGTAAATATGGCAGCGCTATATTGATAGATTTTAAGAAAGCTTTTGATTTAGTTAATCACGATATTTTACTAGAAAGGTTAGGCCTATATCAATTTGATAAGCTTGTGTTAAAATGGTTTTCATCTTATTTAGAAAATAGAAAACAATGTGTCAATTTCTGACAAAATTTCCGGACATCTGTATATTTGTAAATAGTTATATATATGCGTGCGTGTGAATGACCGTGTACGACCTTGCGCGTATATATGTATGTATGTATTTATGTATGTGTGTGCGTGCGTGTGTGTGTGCGTATGTGCGTGCGTGGTTGCGTGCGTGCGTGCGTGCGTGTGAGGGCCTCAGGAAGATCAGGTTACTGACGATGTATACCCTCCTTAAATAAAGATTATTATTATTATTATTATTATTATTATTATTATTATTATTATTATTATTATTATTATTATTATTATTATTATTTTATTATTATTATTATTATTATTATTATTATTATTATTATTATTATTAACCGTAGGCGTACCTCAAGGTTCTGTATTGGGCCCTCACATGGGAATAACTAGTAATGTTGATATGTACTGCGATCATACGACGATGCACTGCAATTTTGAAAAACTTCCACAGATAACAGACAAACTGTCTTATGATATGTCTGTGATAGAAAATTGGTGTCAAAATAATAAAATGGTGTTAAATACGGAGAAAACAAAACTTTTAATGATAAGCACTAAGCAAGGGCAGATAAATTATGAGAAAATTAAGATACCAATATCTAATGGTGAACTAGTCATTGTAAATGAGGCGAAACTTTTAGGCGTACATATTAATGACACTCTTTCATGGCACCAGCACGTAAGAAAGATTTGCAGCAAAATAGTTTCACTTATCTATATGTTAAAGAAAAATAAGAAATATATGAATGTTGATGAGCGAAACCTGTTTTACAAGGCATACATCCTTTCACACATTGATTACTGCTGTCTTGTCTATTACGCTGGCACGCCTACATTGTTAAATAAACTTGAAAAATTACAAAAGCGTGCAGCTCAAATAATATTAGAAGTCCCCTTTCGAGCACTGTCAAAACAAATGTATGTAGAATTAAAGTTGACTACATTAACGCAAAGAATGACAATTAAAACAAATATTATGACATATATATCATTGAACGACCTTGCACCGAAGTACATGAAAGATATGTTCACATTTGTAGAAGACACGCATACACTGAATTTACGGTCAAAATGAACGGTCAATTAAAGCCTCCAAAAATAAGAACGGATTACGGGAAAACAGTTTTACATACACAGCAAGAAAAATTTGGAATTCTTTAACTATTAATACTAAACATTCTCCGACACTCGGATCATTCATCGCAAATGTGTGTGATTGTTTACCCGTATCATGATGGCGATAAAAATAATAATAATAATAATAATAATAATAATAATAATAATAATAATAATAATAATAATAATAATAATAATAATAATAATAATAATAATGTTTTCATTTTCTTCTGTTTTGCCCCACTGCCCCGGAGATAAGGTTAACCGTCTTCGCCGCGGAATCTCCTGCGATTTACAACAATCAAGGACACGCCAGGAGCCGTCAAGTGTGACCACCTAAATCACCTCCACCAATAGCTTTGCTTAATTTACAGAGGACATTGAAAACGAATTGAGCACAAAACAATAACAAAAGTAACATATAATTACAGTGCCGGACAATCCAAGATGATCAAATATAAGTACTGGGAAGGACAATAACCATGATCATTTAGCACAATAGAGATAAAACATACAAAAATGCCCATTTGTTGATCAAGAGAGGCGTGTTCCCGAGAAGTGAGCGGCGGAATGAATGACTCAGAAACCGAGCCAGTCATTCCGGTGTCCAATTCTCGGAAACGCTCCTCCCAGACCCGCAAATGGACATCGGAACAATAGTCCTGATAATTAGTATTAACAACCTAGTTATAACTGCAAATTAAAATCACTGAGAACAGTTCTAATGTGTATATCCCGTTAGGTTAGCAATATGTTGAACAAAATGTCCATCTGCTGGCCAGGAGTCAACTGTTTTCAAGGGCTTCTTACTGGAATCATTGATATTTAACAATTGTTTATTTATAATCATCTAAATTAAATTAATGTCTGCTTTAAAGACAGTTAGAACACTCTCCAGTGCTTTGACTGTTGGTATTGAGAAATGTCCATCTACAAAACGACAGTCAACTGCTCTTTGTGGGTTTCCCACTGGAATGACTGGTTCACTGACTGGGCCTGTCATTCGGGTGATACATGTTCAGGAGGAGTGTTCTTTTGATCTGCAAATTTTTCTTTATCATTAGAGCACGAAATCTAGACACAAAATGTGTTCCCTTGCTGTATAATTTGACTGGATAGTGTTGCTGCCGAAGGTATCAAGACCTTTCGTTCAAATTATGCTTAAGATATGCAACAGCTTAACAGCATGACTTGAGTTCTAATACTAGTGTTGAAATGGTTAGATGTTGGAGACAATATATTGCGTAGACCTACTATATTGGATGTACACTCCCGAGAGTGTATGTCCATGAGTTTGTGTGCCTGTGGAAGTGAGTGTGTGTGATTGGGAGTGCATGTGCTTTGGTGAGTTCTTAATTTCAGTAGTCAATATGTGCCTAATTAACCTTTAAGATGCAAACCTTCGATTGAACCTTCTGATGTTATCCTACATTATGAATTGCTATGTCAAATTTGGTGATTCTTACGCTCTTTGACCCATAAACGCACAAGCCTAGAGACAAGTCCATAACATGGGCTAGAGAAATGACCATTTGGAGTACAGAGGACTATTTTTGAAAATTTATGACAGGAATGACGGTCGCGATAATCGAGCCAGTCTTTCCGGTGGTAAATTTCCAAGAATGGCATTGTCTTGTTCTGGAAACGTACATTTCACAATAGATAGGCCTAATCGAAGTTGTCCTGTCAAATTTAGTCACTAAAGCATTAAGTCATTCGACGGCGTGGGTAATGATAATAATTCTACTAAATCTATTGTTTCTGTATGTATGTATAATCGTATGTTATAATGTGCTTAGCTGTATTTGCCTACGAAATTGAGAATTTGTTTCTATAATTTAGCACATAGAAATATCGTTATTTCTATTTCTTGCATGTTTCCAAAGCATTTCAGCAGAAAAGAAAGGAATTTACTTTACAATGCTGAATATATAAATGCTAATTTGACTTGAATTTTGCTACGGTTGAAAGCATCAGTAGCTTTTGTTCAAATTACTCTTAATACATTCAGAATATTATATGATTATAAGATTAAAAAAAAGACAGAAAATGATGATACAAAATAGAACTACATTCCGTAAATTCCTTGTCTGTACATAGATGTATAAATTTTGGATATATATGTTAATGAGGACCTCTGCTAGATCAGGCCGTGTACTTGAAGTGTTACCCTCAATAAATAACAATTATTATTATTATTATTATTATTATTATTATTATTATTATTATTATTATTATTATTATTATTATTATTGTTGTAGGCAGTCAAGCTTGAACGGATATTGCATAGTGAAGGTGCCCAACTGCGAGCAAGTTTGTACATTGTATACCTGGAGCCTCCAATAGCCACAGTGCTCTACTCTTACACAAACCATCATAATGCCAACACGCTTAATGTACTGAACCCACAGCTTTTCAGTTCCGCCGCGTGAGCCTGTAACAGCGCTCAGTAAAATTAGTCTAAAATATTTAAAAGCTTACCCATATAGTTTTCTGGAAATCGTTAGTCAGGCAGTTCGGAGATCGATCGATCCCAACACGAGCGAGGTGTGGGTGGAGCCTAGCTAGAGAGGGGTGGGGGGGGGGGGTGCATAGCTAAATCTGGAACGGTCCACTACCACCCCTCATTGAGAATCAGACACAGTGAAACGATCGAACTCGATCAGCTACAAACCTCTTTGGATGGAGGGATGGACATGACGCTTTACAAGTCCACCGATTCACCTTACACGATGCGAGACAACAGACTTGACACAGTCTAGTCATGCTTTAGGATGTACAGTCCTCCCATATCGTTCTGGTTATTACTACCAATGAACCAATTGAATATCTGACTTGCTAATATTTCACACTTCACTGGCGTCCTACCAGTCGGTCAAAACAACCGACGTGGCTAGACTCGAATCCCAGCTCGGCCTGTGAACAATGCCGCGAACGATTGACAATCCTGCTTCAAAATAATTATTTCAGAAAATTCCTCATGCTGGGAACTCACATTGTGCCACTATCAGAGATTGACTCATCGCCTGCATTGCCTATGGCAGCAACAGCACCCAGTCAAATAAATTTCAAACTATTCAACATAATGTTTATTAAATGGTAAAGCCATACAATTCGTACAACGTGTCTATTAAGCGGTTAAGACGGACTAAATCACTGTCATTCATGCCACAATTAATTATGACGTCATCCTATACGCCACTTAGTTGATTATGGCGTCACATGACGTCAGATGATGGATGGATAAGGTGGAACGGTCCATTCTTGTGAAACCATGTGTGTGTGAATTGACAAATTCACGGCGAACGGATCAACAATAAATGGATGAATCCACTCTAGCTAAGCTTCGCTCATGCTTTGCGCGCGCTGCGGCCGATTTATATACTTCGAATCCTGAATTCCACTGGGGCCTATGGCAACACCAGCGCCCAGTCAAATTAGTTTCAAAATAGTCAACAGAATGATTATTAAATAGTAAAGACATACATTTCGTACAACTGACGGGCTTTTAAAATTTCTCTACGGAGTTAGCTACGCCATTCATTACCATTACGTATTTGATTTCGACGTCGGCTTACATGTGACGTAATTGATTATGACATCATATAGGCCTACTTGAGTGACAGATTGGAATTAATCAACTCAACGCCTTGTATTTTCAGATATCGAATGCTGTTGTTTTAAGTCAAAGCCACTTTTGATCCACTTTGAAGCCAATTTTGATACTATCCCCAGGCTCGACGATGACGGGTAATGGTGATGTCAAGACACAGGGCAAAGCCTTAACGGGCGTTATGAAAAAACCGTCAGCATTTAGGAAATGGGTTACAGGTCTGTGTTGTATATACATGATATATGCCTATAATATTGCAGCTGATATTCTCGTGTCCATATCTAAATATCAACGGAAGAATATATTAATTACCTTCACAAATTAGCAATCCGAAACTAACAGACGGGATACAAGAAATAGTAAGCAATATAGGAAATACTATGTTGAATAATTTAAAAATAAGTCGATTGAGAGCTTTGCTGTTTTTCAGTGCATTTCAAAAGTACATTTCACTTGGCGACGCTGGTATATGGAGTAGTTTGGCTGCGGCGACTTTTACAATTGACCGTTCCAGTTTAGCCATCCATCATATGGCGTCATAATCAACTGCGTGGCGTCATAATCATCACGTCATGAATGATCCGATTTAGTCCGTCTTAAACGCAATAGCCCGACACGTTGTACTAATTATGTCTTTACCATTTCATAAAGATTATGTTGAATGTTTTGAAACTAATTTGACTGGGCGCTGTTGCTGCCATAGGCAGCAACAGCACCCAGACGAATTAGTTTCAAAATATTTAACATCTTACCAGTATAGTTTTCTGGAAATTTATAGTCGGTGAGTTCAGGGATTGATCGATCTCAACACGAGCGAGGTGTGGGTGGAGTTTAGCTAGAGATGGATGTGGTATAACTAAGACTGGAACGGCCCCTTGCCGTTACAAATAAGCCATCCGAAACTAACAGACGGGATACAAGAAATATTAAGCAATCTAGGAAATGCTATGTTGAATAATTTGAAAATAAGTCGATTGAAAGTTTTGCTGTTTTCCAGCGCATTTCACAAGCACACTTCACTTGGCGACCTTACTATATGGAGTGGCCTGGCCGTGGCCACTTTTACAATTAAGTTCTTTCGTTGTCCTGAGAATCAACTTAACGCACTCTGAGTTGGAAACAACCTCATTAGTAGACGCATGGATACATTTCTAACTATGGCACGCCCATTTGTAGCTAGCTCCGCCCACTTTTGCTGGTGTTGGAATCGTTTTATATACTTTGAATACAGAATTTTCAGAATCCCAATTTCAAGGTAATTATACGGACAAGCTCTTGAATATTTGGAAACAGGGCCTAATTTGACTGGGGCTGTTGCTGGCTATGACAACAACAACTCCCAGTCAATATTGATTCAAAATAGTCAACAGAATGTTAATTAAATTTTAAATTCATAAAGAAAATAATTCGTACACTTGTCGTGACGGACATTTCAATTTTCGTGACGGAACTACGTCATTTTGATTGTGACGTCAGATACTTGATTCACAGATCAGATCCCTCTATTCGCACTTTCGTAGTGCCACGATGATCAGATTTCATTCAGACTTACAGTTACTTTTATAAATATGTTCTAAAACTTCCCACCACGACTCAGCGCCTAACGTTGTTGACTGGGAAACATAAATGTAAAGCCAATCATAGCAGAGATAGTACATATACAACTATGAAATCTGTTACATATTTTAAAATTTTAATGTCTAAATTTGGTCGGGAAAACTGAAATATTTGCTTATTGGATGTCCATTTGTAGGCCAAGAAAAGATTATTTTTGAAAATTTACCACTAGACTGACTGGCTCGGCTATTGAAAATCAAAAATAGTCTTCACTTTACTTGCAAATGGCCATTCCCCAGGACCAATACAGAGGCCGATTTTGGCCGGTTTCGTCATCAAAGAGTTACAACAATTTAAATCCTAATTATTGATGCCGTTACTATATTGCATTTAGTAACAGCTTCTGTCGTCAGAGCTTGTACACACAAGAGGCTCAGGGGGCCTGTATCGCTCAGCTGGAAATATTGGCCACTTGCGCAACCGAACAAAACGAGATGACAACAGGAAAAATTTACCAATCAAATTTCTGGGAAGACTGTTTAGGCAAGTTTTATTAAAATTGGCCCAGTGGTTAATAAGGAAGTAGCGTTATGAATTTCTCAGAAATTTGCAGAAAATACAAGATGTCCGCAAATGACGCTAAATTTTGATTGATTTATAGCGGACATGGTTTTTTTACATACCAACTTTCCATGAACAAATTTTAATGGCGTTTTGGCCCTAATCATATCTGCCAATTTTCTGCTCGATCCATACAGCGGTTCTGAAGAACAAGTCGTTTTCGCGAAAACTAGGCCATTCAAGATAACCGCCGAACAACTTGGCAAGTCAAGTTCCCTCGAACAAACTTGGTTCAGCTCTTGCCATAGATCATATTTCATGAGGTTTGCATCGATCCCCCAGCGGTTTCGGAGATTTGTAAAGTCGACCAAAATCCAAGATGGCCGCCAAATTGGCTGATAGGCTTCGTTTGAACAAACTTGAATACATTTGGCGCAAGGAAGCTTACTGTCAAATTTGGTTGAAATACTCCAAGTGGTTCTCGAGAAGACATATTAAATTTCCCATTGCCTTACTATGGGAGTTTTTGGAGAGAAAGCAATCCAAACCGTTTATCGGATCGCTTCGAAAGAGGCAAATTTGAGATCAGCATGCCCCAAAACCTATACAAAACCAATTTCGGCTTCAAATTCCTCAAAATCCACCAAAAAAAAAATCCAATATGGCGGCCAAACACGCTACATTTTGATTGGTCCACTGCGGCCATGTTTTTTAAATATCACCTTCTCTGGAACAAAGTTTAATGGGCCTTAGGCCCTAATAATATTTCCCAAATTTGGGCCCGATCCGTTCAGCGGTTCTAGAGAAAAAGTCGTTTTCGAAAAACTTAGGCAATCCAATATGGCCGCCGAACTATATGGCCAATAAAGTTCCCTTGGATAAACTTGGTTCAGCTATGCCTATAGATGCGGTTTCATCAGTTTTGAATCAAACAGCCAAGCTGCTTTAAAGAAGACGAGTTTTAAAAATGTTTCCTAAAATCGGCCAAAACCAAGATTAGCCGATTGACATCGTTTGAACAAACTTGGATCCCTATGTCTCATGCCAATATAGTTGAAATCGACCCAGTGGTTCTTAAGAAGAAGTCGTTTAAAGAAAAGTTGATGGACGAACGGATGAACAGGTTGGATGGACGGGCGACGGACGAACGGTCGCCACAACATAAGCTCACTTGACCATTCTGGCCAGGTGAGCTAATAATGTGTAATTACTATTTTCATATTACAGCCGATGGATCGAGTGGGTTTCCAGCTGAAGCTGGTCGCTATCATCTTTACCTTGGCCTAGCATGTCCCTTTGCTTTAAGGACTTTCGTATATTATACACTTAAGGGATTTGAAGATGTGATTTCCTACACCATCGTTGATTGGCTGCTTGGCGAAAAAGGGTGGTCATTTACCGATAAGGTAATACATAGTTCGGATTATCGTAATATTTGTATATCGTTACAGTCTGGTGGGAACCATGCTTCCTGCAGTGGAGAGAGCAGATGAATATTACGTCATAGTCAAGTACGTAACAGGGGCGCCTGACGTCACAATCAATATGCGTATTGAATGGCGTATCTACGTCCGTCGTAAACCTTTAAAAGTCCGTCATGTGTACGAATTGTATGTCTTTGCTATTTAATAAACATTCCGTTGAATATTTTGAAGCTAACTTACCTGTGCGTTGTTGCTGCCAATAAGCAGCAGCAGAAGCAGCACCAGGCAAATTAGTTTCAAAATATTGACCAGGTTACTTGTATAGTTACCTTGATATTTGGATTTTGCAAATTTAGGGTTCCATCGATTCCAACGCGGTCAACGCGGGGTTGGGGGAGGTGGAGGTGTGGTGGAGGTGGTGGGGGTGGAGCATCGCTAGAAATTGTATGACCATAGCTAAAAATGGATTCATTCATTGTCCAGCTCAAGTGAAACATCACATCCTGATAGCGCAGGTTACTGGGCCAGTACTGAATCGGCCCAGTATTGGCTCAGTACCTACTCAGTAACCCGCGTTATTAGGGGGATGGCACGATTACCCCCCCCCCCCCCCTCCCCTCCCCCCTTATTAATCTCCTGGTGGGCTGCGAGGAAAAATGTCTTGCGTATTTAATTTATCTGAGCTGTCTTGTATTTCTTTATTCTGCAGAAGCCTAGATGCAGTCTAGATACGGTGAATAAATGTCAGTATCTTCGAGAGGTGTATGAACTTGTTGACCCAGGTATGTCAGGACGCATCGTCCTATTGCACGATCCTCGCCCTACCACTACGTTCCCGTATCGAGTACACTTTGCCCATTTTGAGTGTTAAAATGTTAAAAGAAAATTGGTATATGAAGGCTTTGCTCCGGTTACACTTTACACACTCGCATTAAATAAGATAAAAGGTTGACAAAGAAAGAGAAATATGCTTGCGATTATAGCAAACACAAATTAGTTTTTGAATATTCAAGAATAACGGGATCCATTTTAAACTAGGCGTCGCCCATTTCTAGTTAAGCTCCGCCCACTGAGTATGCATCTTTAAATCGATTGTGCCACATGGAGCCAGGTAACTATGTATGTGTAAGCTATTCAATATTTTGAACCTAATTGGACTGAGAGCACTTGCTGTGAATTCAGCATCAGACGATTACTGTCGGAGTTTTTTTAATTTATTTGCTATTGGACCTCATCCATATAATCCAATATGGCCACCGAACTATATGGCCAATAAAGTTCCCTTGAACAAACTTGGTTCAGCTATGCCCACAGATGCGGTTTCATCAGTTTTGAATCAAACAACCAAGCTGTTTCAAAGAAGACAAGTTTTAAAAATGTTTCATAAAATCGGCAAAATCCAAGATGGCCGCCGGCCAAATTAGCCGATTGGCATCGTTTGAACAAACTTTACACACTCGCATTAAATAAGATAAAAGGTTGACAAAGAAAGAGAAATATGCTTGCGATTATAGCAAAGACAAATTAGTTTTAGTATATTCAAGAATAGCGGGATCCATTTCAAGCTAGGCCCCGCGCATTTCTAGCCAAGCTCCGCCAACTGTGTATGCATCTCTAAATCGATTGTACCACCTTGATGCAGGTAACTATGTATGTGTAAGCTATTCAATATTTTGAACCTAATTGGACTGAGAGCACTTGCTATGAATTCAGCATCAGACGATTACTGTCGGAGTTTAAAAAAAATCTATTTGCTGTTGGACCTACGTCATGTGATTGTGGCATCAGCTAATAAGTGCTGTATTTAGATCATGACGATAGATTCTTGAGTGACAGATCGGATCCCCCCATTTGAATGACTATAACTTGAGAACTGACTGTTTCATAGTTATCTATCTCCGGTATGTATGCCAGAAGCTTACAAGTACACGATGCGCACATGCTGCCCAGCACAGCATCAAACCAACAGTACTAAACCAGTGCTGATTTAAAATAACTCTAGCCCTGATAGCGCAGGTTGCTGGGCCATCAGGTCCTCATGTCAGCATTTCCTCTAGCATATAAACCATCCTGGCTGGTAGCATTGCCAACTGACACAGCTTGTTACATGCTTTCTTTAATTTTTCGCCATTAGCATTCAATGGTAAAATCACAGTACCTATACTGTGGGACAAGAAGACGATGACAATAGTTAGCAACGACTCCACAGATATCCTTCGAATGCTGACCAAAGAATTCAATGCATTTTGCAAAACTGAAGATCAACGGAAAATTGATCTATATCCAGCTGACCTGGCTGATGAGATTGACATATTCAATGACTGGATTACTCTGTGAGTGAATAGGACATATATAGGCTACCTATTGGTAAGTCAGATTGAGTTCTTGCTATGGGCTGTAGAGTGATGGCTGTGTAGTTGAAATTTAAGCGCATATTCCTGAGCTATATTCCGGTATGTTCCTGTATATTCCTGTGTATTCCGATTTTTAGTACTGAGCACCATGGCTTCGAAGTTTGGTAGCAATCATACCAATACTTTATTACTCAGTTAACAACACAGCCAGCATAATCACGTCCACATAGCTGGAGGGGTTGATCTCATATCTCCAGGACGATAATCGGATTGTTAATGTCCATTAAGACAATACTATTCAATATTGAAATTCCAATATATTGAATCATTTTGGCCGATATGACTTTTCTGTAATGTATTTGTTTCTATGTACCTCACAAATAGAAAATCTGGACTAAGACAGTAAACACTTTAAGTGAAGGATTGTGTAGGAACACAGTACTAGGCCAATAGAGATACATAGGTCATGGCATTCAGTCTCACAATAGAATTCACCCCGCGATATGTCATTCACGTAGGACTATGATACTAAAATGTGCTGAGTACAATGGATGAATCCAGTTTTAGCTATGCCCCACTCATATCTAGCTAAGCTCAGCCCACGCTTTGTCGTGTTGAGATTGATCGAACCATGAACTCACTGAATCACAATTATCAGAAAATATACAGGCAAGCTGTTGAATATTTTGAAACTAATTGACCGCCCAGCCAAATTAGTTTCAAAATATTCAACAGAATGTTTATTGCATAGTAGAGTCATACAATTCGTACAACTGACAGACTTGTGAAAGTTCATGACAGACTTATTCACGTCATTCATTACGTATTTGATTGTGACGTTCGCCTACGTGACGTGGTTTATTATGACGTCATATACTTGAGTGCCAGATTGGATTCTTCACATGAGTACGGTTGGGTAACTATCTAATGAATCATTTGATAGTTAGTTACTTGTATTTGTAAATTATAACTTATAATATTCACATATATACCATGTCTATGCTAATTCATGTCCAAGATTAAAATGGTCCCTCTGAGATGATGCTGTGTTGAAGGAAATCTCATCCTATCTTATGCTAAACATTCATGTGATAGCATTTGCAATCTATAATCCACGCCTAACATTTTGGCTTTTTATCATGCCGACAACGAAAGATATTATGGCCTAAGTAGCTAAATGGTGATACATTTCTACAGCCTATGATGACTGTCATGATTTACTTTCCAACCAAATCAGAAAAAACCTGCCTTGGTATTCGCTCAGTCATAGCGGTGCAAGCTATAGTTTGGCAATGTGGTAAATAAGCAATCATACAGGTAAGCTGTTGAATTGGCCATAGGCAGCAAACAACGTCCAGTCAGATTAGTTTCAAAATATTCAACGGGATGAGTATTGCGTAATAAATTATGTAATGCATTGGCACTTACATGACAGCATACACTGTCGCTTGAGGAGATACAATGGCGGGATCACTGTGCAGCATTTGCACGATATTACAAAGCAAATAATTGCGATGAAGATAAGAAGGGAATGTGACAGGATTTAAATGATATGGAATCTATAAACTATAATCTATTGGTACAATACAACATTTGAAATGAGATTACCATCCATTTAGGTAGCAACTGCTTTTAACAACCCCATTTTATATATGATGACAATATTCGACACAGAGAATGCATTTTCCGCAAATGCTTAAATAGTCAGAAGCAATAGGATGTCATGCAAGGTAGTCCCAAATTTAATAAGAGCATACTGTAGGCCTCCACATTAAATCATTTGTCACCATAACTGTTTGCTAATTTAATCATGCTTTACAGCGAAATTGTAGATACTACCTTTAAAGCCGGTTTTGCAAGAACCCAAGCTGTCTATGATGAAGGTGTTGCGATTCTTTTTAAAGCTCTTGATAAGGTAAGCTTTCTAAATCGACATCTCAGTCTATATGACATTGTCTCATATCTAAGCTCAAATTCGCTGTTATTATGGCATACAAAATCCCATTTGCAGTACAGGCATATACACATAGTGAAATAAGAAAAATCAGAGATTGCAGACCACATTGTAAAAAGTTTTTTTGGATTTTCCGGATTTAAAAAAAGATTTAAGATTTTCTGGATTTTTCGGATCACGCATAAAGTTGTGGAAACCTAGTGTATGGTCACGCCATTTCCTGTGTTAATATTTGGGCCAACTAGACCAGCAGTTTCAGAGACATCTACAGATCCAGAATTTTATCCGATTAGAATACGTTTTTTTATCCAGATCACGGCCAATGTTTGGAAATCCTTATGCACTACAAGCTCCTTCGTTACATTAAGATTTGAGCCAAATCTAATCAAAAAGTTTGAGCTACATCTCCGGACGCAGACACAACGATATGGTGCATGATTATAATGTCTGATTTTCAGGTGGAGATAATTTTGTCAAAGCAACGTTACCTGACGGGTGCCAGACTCACTGAAGCTGACGTTTGCCTGTTTACGATAGTTGCTATGTTTGATGGTGCGGCTGTCTCTTACCTCAAGGTAAGTCTGCTCTTTGGTCATAGCCAAACATTTACATGTTTAAGACTGTACTCAACTCATCTCAAATGTTCTATTGTACAGATAGATCATGGCGTACATCAAGTTCAAATATATTTACAGTTAAAGGATAACTAACCTCATCTCATGATATATATCCAGATGATCTAATAGACCACTCATAAACTACGCATGGAATTTTAAGCTTTTTGTCATCCCGTCAAAGAAAGATATTCGGACTTTAGTAGCTAAATGTTGGTAGCCTACATTTCTACAGCTTAAGATGGCTGTCATGATTTACTTTTCAACCAATCAGAAAAAAACCCAGAGTATCCGCCTCGATATGTCTCGATATACGCGCTCAGTCATAGAGGTGCCATGTATAGCTTAACAATGTGGTAGAAAAGTAACCATACAGATAAGCTGTTGAATATTTTGAAAATAATTTGATTGGACGTTGTTGCTGCCTAAGGCAGTAACAACTTTCAGTCAAATTAGTTTTAACATTTTTAACAAGATGATTATTACATAATAAATAATGTAATAAATTGGCACTCACATGACATACACTATAGCTAGAGGAGACAAAATGGTGGAGATCACTGTTCAACGTTTGGGCGATATTACGAAGCAGATAATTGTGATACAGTTAAGGGTATGTGACAGGATATGAATGATATGGAATCTATAAACCATAATCTATCAGTGCAATACGACATTTGAGATGAGATTAGCATCCCTTTAACTGACGATTTCCGGGGAACTATTACAGGCCAGTCTCGCGCCTCTTGTTGTCTGACATCACATTTCTCATAATATTGTCACTTTGTCTTCATAAGAGAGGGGGCAAAACATGATCTTCGCTATGTGTCATATGATAATGTTTTGTTTTAGTTGAATAAGAAGCGCATCGTTGACTATCCAAACCTGTGGGCCTATACACGGGACATCTACCAGACAGGCAACATTGCGACTACTGTAGAACCACTACACGTCCAACGGTATGTCCAAGTAAGTATCACAATTTGTACGATCGGGCGTGTGGTGTAATGCTATTGCGTGGCACACACCATGAGTGTATATGCGCCGCTTCAATATGCTCTAAAATGCGAAAACCTGTAGCTGAAAGATGTTGCTATTTTTGGACAAAAACGCTTTTCAAAATGAGCACCATCTGGCAAACATAATTTCAGAATTAATCTGACTGAGAGCTGAATATCATGACACATTAGGACATATGTATTGTAGAGGAGATAGAGGAGCAGCTGCATTAATTAAATACATCCCGGAGAACTAATAATAATTATATGTAGAAAATGCATTTCCTGTTACCTTATTGTCGTGGCCAGAATATATATGAAAGAGCCCAGAAAGAGATACCCCTCTTAGTATGCTTAGCACGATGCCAGGAACATTTAAGTATCATGACAGGAACTGATTTATATCCACTTATGCCGTATTAATGGCACCAGGAATAAGTGAAATCAAAATCGGAGAGAATTAATTCCCCACATTTTACATTTTAGGAAGAGCCGGGACGAAAACTATTAAGAAAGATGTTTTTTCTTTTTTTTTTTTATTAAGAAAGAGTTCGGCCCACTTCGCCGCATATATATATATATATTGAGCAATTACTTATTTCTGAGGTCCTTGTTCATGTAATATATTAAATAACTTGGCACATATTAGCGTTCAACTGTACCAATATATTTCAGGATAGCTATCCCCATCTAAACCCATATGGTATTGTGGCGATTGGTCCAGACATTGACTTCACCACACCTCATAACAGAGAGAACATGGTATAGCAGAGAGAAATCTACATTCGTCATAACAATGTACAGAAATTGTCTAAAATCTACAACGCCGTCTAAAACAGACATATTTCAATAAATAGTATCATTTTGAAAAACAATGTATTGTAAATGTTTACACCATTGTGTGGTAGTATGTCATTTATGTATTTATCTGACCAGCGTTGTGGTATCGTAACATACCGTCATCTTATACAGTCCATTCATGTGAGACAATATGCCAAGCAAACACACACACGCACGCACGCATGTATGTGTGTGTTTGCTTGGCATATTGTCTCACATGAATGGACTGTGTAAGATGACGGTATGTTATGATACCACAACGCTGGTCAGATAAATACAGAAATAACAAACTACCACACAATGGTGTAAGTATTTACAATACATTGTTTTTCAAAATGATACTATATATATATATATATATATATATATATATATATATATATATATA
Organism: Chaetoderma sp. LZ-2023a; assembly: GCA_034401795.1. NCBI lineage: Eukaryota > Metazoa > Mollusca > Caudofoveata > Chaetodermatida > Chaetodermatidae > Chaetoderma > Chaetoderma sp. LZ-2023a. The sequence continues at coordinate 59,430,193 of CM067374.1, read as the reverse complement.
TATATATATATATATATATATATATATATATATATATATATATATATATATAAATATATATATATATATGAAAATACGTACGCATTTGTTTATATTGTGCTAGAATATGCCATTCACACTGATTCCTGCTGAAATGCTCATATAATACAGTTTATAGATATCTATATTAGTGTATGATGATTTCCGCTTATTATGGAATGTAGAGTATATCTGTTTTCATGTTATATTTGATCATTATCGTGGGGTATAGTGAGCAATCGTTATCTTTAAGTACTGATACTATATCATATTATTGTAAATATATATTTCTTATGATATCTGAATTTTATATCAGAAACTAATAGACTCAAGACTTTCAATGTGATGTTATTTGTTGTGTCAAAATCAAACTAAATGTAATTCGTTATACAGTTCTATGTTTTATCCTTTGTTTTTTATTATCCCAGGCGTAATTCTGCTTTCGTAATCCTAGGTAGCATCCTAGGTAGCATGCTAGGCTTCTCCGCTACTCGATGAAAAGGATCTTGATATGCGTTAAAGTAAATGTATTAACTCACTTGAAACATTTCGCCCAGGTCTCCCGAGCTTCATCAGGCACATCCATTCCTGATTTCTTTGATCTTTACGCCTAATGGTCTACTTTATCATTACAGTTTTCACTTTTACCATGTTACTGGTAGAAAATATCTTCTCCCTTTGAGTTGTGTAATTTACATCTGTCAGTCGCTATCGTAATGATTTCACATGTGTGTGGTAATGTGAACTCCATACGATTTGAAAGCACATTGGAGGCGCTCCGAATGTTCAAATCACAAGGAGTCAGTATGCAGAACAATCCTGCGAACTCTTTAAGATCGCTACTGACACATGCCAAACACAACCCTAAAAAGAAAAAGTGATACGAAGTGGATACCTGCCAATTGTGAGATAGGTGGAGATAAAATCATGAAAGAAGTGAAATATTGGCCAGGATATGATACACCAAGAACATAAGAATGGGCCAGTCAACTTTGATGAGGTGAAACAGATCATCAAATTATGATCTAAAAAATCTCTCCAAAAGGATTCATTCTGCAGTCCTCATTGAACAGATAGCCATGTTAGGTTACGGACAGGACACAAAAATAAACTTCCACCTCCACAAGCTGAACTTTGCTGACACACCTCTGCTCAGACGGTAGAAGGAACATGGAATATGAGAAAAGCGTATGAGCTTTATGGTTTCTCGGAGAAAGCCTCTGGCTACCCCCAACACGAATAGCAGAAAAGCTATACAGGGTTTTGGAACGCACAGAGAGAACGGCTTCTTTTGTTGTTCAATAGACCGTTCGAATTTATCCATCCATCATATGACATTATAATCAACTACGTGATGTGTAGGATGATGTCATAATCATTACGTCATGAATAACACGATTTAGTCCATCTTTAACGCGTAATAGTCCGACACGTTGTACCAATTGTATGGCTTTACCATTTAATAAACAATTTTGTTGAATATTTTGAAACGTATTTGACTGCGCGCTGTTACTACCATCAGCTCCCAGTCAAATTAGTTTCAAAATATTCAACAGCTTACTTGTACAGCATTCTGGAAATTGATAGTCAGGGCGTTCGGGGATCGATTGTTCCCAACACGAGCGGGATGTGGGTGGAGCTTAGCTAGAGATGGGCGGGGCGTAGCTAAAACTGGAAAGGTCCATTGGAGAGGATAATTTTATTAAATCTGACATGCGCTGGTGAAGCCAGAGAAGAAGACTTGAGGAACATATGTCTGGTTTGGCTGGACATTGATTCCCCTTGATCAGACATAGCATTGCCTTCATTTGGCAATTGATACGGTGTCACTTCAAGTAATCGAGGGATAGTCGGCCCAGAGTTATGTTAGCCATACCCACAGTGAAACAACGCGAATACACTGTAAATGAGACTGAGATGACACCGACATTTTAATCTTCACCATACTGCTTTCTATTACTCTATTACGCCACTTAATTCATCTTTCCTCGCAAGCCATCGGCTATCTCCATCATAGACTTTTAATATCAATAGAGACACGTGTGCTGTTGGTTTCTCTAGTGTGCATGGATACTGTGGACTTCTCTGTTCAGGAGTTCGTTGACCTTGTAACAACTTTCATCATCCATGGTGTATATACCAAAATGTATCCACTGAACAAAATGACTCATACATTCTCAATCAATCCAGTAATCCATGTGATCATCTAACGCTCTTCAAACATTTGTCTCAGATTCGTCACGCGTATGGCAATCAAGTGATCTGTCCCAACTAATAAGCTTTGCTGGAAGCTTGGTTTATTCTCTCAAATTCTTCTGGAGTTCCCTGACCAGAGAGATGCCTGAAAGGGTCAACAATCAAGTGTTTTCACCAACTACTTCGGGTTGGATGATCCCCAAGAAGGTAGTACTGTGTGCGATGTTGACCATGTACAACCCCAAATTTAAGGGATGGCCCTCTATAATTATCTGTGATTGGCGCTGCTGGCTCACACTCCCAGTGCACTCGCATGTGATGTAATAGAAGTGTTGGGTTTCTGTCCATCCATTTTGAACAATCTCTAGCCAGACTATCTTCATCCTGGACCAATCATGATTGCCAGTGATCTGGGATAAACAGTGGCCAGCCATTATGTTGGATAACGTCTTCCTTCCGACAATACAATCACGGTTTTGTTTGCGGATTCCTTAAAGGACGCATATCTTCCAAGCTAAATACAGCTCTAATGGTGTAGCACGGATCGACCAGACGGGTACTGACAGTTTCAGCTAAGCTGGGTACGGAACGGCCGTTCCGGATTCGCTCCAAGCACGCCCCCTGAGTAGGATAGTACGCGTATATAAGCCCTATGAGAGATATTTTTCATTAAAAACTGCTAAGTCCATTAGAATGCGAGGTGCACATGCTCGCGCGTCAGAGCTTCCCTGACAACACGTGTCGGAATTGGGAGAAAGTGTAAGCCTATAGTGTACCGAGTCGGTACTTGTAATTTCTTTAAATTATACTGTTCTCGTCCTTGTCGATCAGGATAGGAATGAAACGAGGATTATAGAACTTTTTACCATTTTAAAATCGGACCAGGAATGGCCTATTTATTAACAAAACTCCCGTAAAATTATTTACAAAATATTGCTTTTGACGTCGTAATCGCGTGTATGTATGAAACCTCTGATTGTGCGCTGATTGGCTACTGCTCGGCCGCTGATTCGTTGAACCGCCTGCCTCTGACGTCACGAGTAGGCACAAGTAGTATAAAAGGGACGAAAAATCGAAGATCGAGAGCGTCATTGGCGTGGAAGCCGACCTGTAAGGAGGACTGCTGGAGCAGCGCGGGCTATGCGTGTGAAACTGCAAGCCGACAGTGATTCCATCAATCATCATTGTGGTGACATTCGGATTTGAGTTCACCCGCGCCGGTAAGCAGTTATCAACTTTCCTCGATACATCAATTTTGGATGCTCCCGGATAGCCACCCCGGGCCAAAAATAACTGAAGTAATAACCCCCGCATCCGGACTTTTCTAAGTGAGCTTCTCCACGGATGGGCCTTGCGGGCCCATTGTAATTCTATGGAATGTAGACCTCATGCCGCATGTGATAATTAACTTTTAGACCACAGTCTGGTGAGACTTTGCTCAGTGCGCGCAAGAGCTATGCAACGTATCCCGCACTGTGTACCAGTTATTGTACATGTATAATTAATCATAACAGTATCCCTCTCTGTTAATGGGCCACTTCCAACTTTCATACCGCCGTCGCCGGACAGAAACTTTACAACAAACTGTTTAAATCATGTATCAGTTGAAAGACTATCTAATGGACATCCTATCCGTTCTTCTTCACCGTCATGAGAGTGTACCATATCGACCTTCCTGTGGAACCCTGCCTGTGGAACCTGCCTGCGGAAACCCTGCTTGCAGAGACCTGTTTGCGGATATCTTTCCTTCACTAAAGATCATGCCATCTCGTGCATCAATTTTAATGACTAATGAACTTTCACCATACTGATGACCAATAGGTACTCAATTAACTATACCGTGAACATTTAACTATTTCCGTATATGGTACTGATGACTAATAGGTACCTTACCTGTCCTAAGACCGCATTTTTATATTTTCTGTTTCTTACTGTCAATATTATCTTTATTTACTGTGGGTGCTCATACTAACAGCACCGTAAGGTCAAATGACCTGTGATATATATTGTTCTGACTGTAGTAGTTAGCTGTGTATGTGGCAAGTAGCCATTCTAATAAATATGTTTTGTTTATTTATAACAGCTCTAGAATGCCGTACGCTAGGAAATACTATACAGCAACATTTATATCCGCATCCCTATACCCCACAGGCATCAATTTTACACTGAGGGCGCTGATCATGCTCTAATTGTTTGAGCCTGACATGTTACCGACTAAAGCTGGCTATTTAGCTCGATAGGATAGGTTTGAAGTAGTTAGGGACAATTTCTCTGTAAGGGACGCATACTGTACGCCTCTTTTGCAGTTGTAGTGGATATGTAACACCACGCACCAGCTAGGTTGTGTAAAATTGGCTAATTACCTTAGGGCCTCTTATTTATATTGAGTTATTGACTCTTTCTACGATCCACCAGCCGTAGGGCTTTATAATTGTCTGGATTCCATATCGACACGTTGACCGGATCCGACCCTGGGAAACTATCGGTGGTTTCTGAATGGTGATGGTTAAAATGCCGATTTACATACATCTCCCCCTGTATCTTTAGATACCAGTTAGTTAGATACCCCCGCCCCACCCCCACCCAATGTAGGAAGCACTGCGAAAAGAAATAGTATTATACGTATACTGGCCTGCAGTGCATCTCTGGGCATTCTGGAATTTAACCCTAATGACAGGTCAAATGTTAACTCCGTAGTATGTGGTGACGGACGGGATGCGGATCTCCATCCAATTCGTTGTAGTGTCTGAGTGAGGTCTTAGAACCCATCACGCCGTCACGGGAAGGACACTAGTGGTGGATATCCGTCTCTCTATCCCCACCATAAAGGACAGGATGCTTTCTAAGATTGCTTCTGTGAACTGTAAACTTGTCCTTGTGATCTTATATGTGGTTGTGGGACTGGGTGACCGGATTGTTATTTGATTCGGGAGCTCTTGCCCCGTAACATGTACGCACGCTATCCTTTGGAGGTAGTTGCTATGCAGGGTGACCTACGGGAAGCTGACCATCTTCGCCCATTGGATATATGTAACTAAAGTTAGGTAGGAATCTCTGCCACTTGCGGGCATAGCTTGTATTTGTTTCTAACATCTAAATGGTAGGTTAGAATGTAGCAGAATGCCAGCATAAATAAAGCGGCAACCACCAATGCAGTAAATTTGGAGCTACATAAGACGGTGACCTGTTAATTCTTCTGAAATCGTTCGTCCCGTCTTCACGTAAAACAGTGTGCATCACATTAATTATGGCTTCACTAGGATTTTCAGCATTTTCTGTTTGAGCAAAAGAGTGGCCCTTTTTGCCAGCTCTTTTCCTCCGCTTCGGCGTGCAAGGCATTTTGTTCTCGCAACAACAACATTGTGTGTGTGTGTGTGCGTGCGTGCGTGCGTGCGTGCGTGCGTGCGTGCGTGCGTGCGTGCGTGCGTGCGTGCGTGCGTGCGTGCGTGCGTGCGTGCGTGCGTGCGTGCGTGCGTGCGTGCGTGCGTGCGTGCGTGCGTGCGTGCGTGCGTGCGTGCGCGCGCGCGCGTGTGTGTGAGGGGTGTAATTGGTTTATATATTAAACTATCAATTGGCCTCGACGTGATGCTCCCTTGCGGGGATACCTCTGCAGATTTACAGATCTGTGTGGTACCTTCGGCGAGACCAGGTAGAAAGATCACCGGATGGCTCTATGTTTTGTATTATTGTGCTCATTACTGTCAAACGAGTGATATTGTTTGTATAGTATATAAATTTGTGACGGTTTAATTATTAACATCGTGTGGTTCAGTCTCGCAGCAATGGTCGCACAGCCCCATGGTGTAGCTCACGGGGGTACGTGCCAGTCTGCCATGATGCTCCGTTCCATCGCACTGCAAGTGCACGATGTGTGGGAGGTCTGGTTAGCTGCGGATCTCGGGGTTGCGGATCCCATATCGTGTCTCTTCGAAAAGTACAAAGACTGGCCTCTAGAGTCCGTGGAACACTGATTCTCCAGTGGGGCTGTGCGACCATTGCCGCCGAGATTCAACCACACAGTGAGGTCCCAACTATTTGTGTCACCAGTATGTCTGTCCATTTTAATTTAGAGCAATGGATAAGGTGCTAATTAAACAGTTATAAATTTAGTAATACTATACAAACAGTTCCATGCTTTTGACAGTAAATGAGCACAGTGATACACAACATAGAGCTATCCGGTGTTCTTTCCACATGGTTTCACCAGAGGTACCACACAGATCCTTGAATCCACAGCGGTATCCCCACAAGAGAGAATTCTGCAACGAAGTCACTAGATAGTTAATATAAACTAGTATACCCCTAATACACATACACAGAAAACATTGTTGTTGCAAGAGGTAAGTGCCTCGCGCATGCCTCCATCACAGGAAAATGCCTTCAACACCGAAGCTGAGGAAAAGAGCTGGCAAAAAGTGCTACTCTTTTGTTCAACAGAAAATGCTACGTGTTGAAAATACTAGTGAAGCCATAACTAATGTGATGCACACTGGTTTGCGTGAAGACGGGACAACCGATTTCCGAAGAATTCCCAGGTCACTGTCTTATGTAGTTCCAAAGTTACTGCATTGGTAGTTGCCACTTTATTTTTGCGGGCCTTCTGCTATATCCTAACCTACCAATTGGTTGTTAGTAACGAAAACAAGCTTTGGCCGCAAGTGGCAGGGTTTACTACCTAACCTTTAGATACGTTTATCCATTGGGCGCAGATGCCCGGCTTCCCTTAGGTTGCCCCGCATAGCATCTACCTCAAAGGATAGCATGCATACATGTTACGGAACAAGGTTCCCGAATCAAATAATGATCCAGTTACCCGGCCCCGTAACCACATATACCATCACCAGACAAGTTTCACAGTTCACATAAGCAAATTTAAATACTGACATGTCATCATGGTGGGGATGGAGAGACGGATATCCATCGCTAGTGCCCTTCCCATGAGGGCATGGTGGGCTCTAAGACCTCACCCAGACACTACAACGAATTGGATGGCAATCCACATCTCGTCCATCACCGCATGCTACGAAATTAACATTTGACGTGTCGTTAGGGTTATTTTCCATGATGCCCATAGATGCACTGCAGTCTGGTATTACAATATATAAATTAATATTATTATTATTTCGCAGTGCTTCCTACTTGGCAGGGGTATCTAACTAACAAGTATCCGAAGATAGGGTGGGCGTGTATGTAGATCAACACTTTAACTATCACTGCTCGGAAACCTCCAATAGTTTCCCATGGTCGGATCCGGTCAACATGTCGATTCGGAATCCAGACAATTAATAAGCCATATGGCTGGTGGATCGTGGAAAAAGACAATCACTCAATAAATATATGAGGCCCTATATGTAACTGGCCAATTTTACACAACCTTGCCGGTGCGTGGGACTACATTACCACAACAATCGGAAAAGAGGCGTACACTATGCATCTATAATGGTAAAATTATCCCTAACCACTTTAAACCTATCATTTCGAGCTGAATAGCCAGGTTTAGTCGGTAACATGTTCGGCTCAAACATTCAGAGCATGATCAGTGACCTCAGTGTAAAATTGATGCTGGTGGGAATCATGATGCGGATATATATGTTGCTGTATAGTATTTCCTAGCATACTGCAGTCTAGAGTTTTTATAAATAAACAAAACATATTAACTAGATGACTACTTGCCATACACACAACTAACCAATACACAATCTAACGGAAACGATGATAATGAGTATGATAATTATAAAGTATCACAGGTCACTAGACCTTACAGTGCAGCTAGCGAAAGTACCTACAGTAAACCAGGATAATATTCACGGTAAAACAGAAATGATAAAAATGCGGTCATAAGACCGGTAAGGTACCTATTAGTCATCAGTCCCATATACGGAATGAATTTTTTGTCCAATAGTATAGCTACTTGAGTACCTATTGGTCATCGGTATTGAACAAGTTCACAAGTTACTGAAATTGTGGTGTTAACATATAAGTAGCGTGAGATGGCACAATCTCTAAGGCTGGAAAGATTTCCGCAGGAAGACATCCGCAGGCAGGTATCCACAGGCAGGCCTCCGCAAGCTGATTTCTCTGGGCAGGTCGGATACGGCACATTCTCAGGACAGGTAACAGAACAGTTCAGGAGATGTTCATTAGATAGTCTCTTAGCTGCTACATAATTTAAACAGTAGTTGTAAAGTTTTCCGTCTGGCGACGGTAGTATGAAAGCTGGAAGTTGCCCACTAACAGAGAGGGCTAATATATATTATTATGCATGTACAATAACAGGCACATGGTGTGGGGTACGTCGCATAGCTCTTGCGGCGCAGCTGGCAAAGTTCATCCAGACTGTGGTCGAAAAGTTAATTAAATCACACACGACATGCGGTGTGGAGGTTGAAGCCCTCTTTTCAGCGTGCTTGGCAGATCCGGCGAGTCATCCACCAAGAATCACCATGAGCTCTACATTCCGTAGAATTACATCTAGGCCTGCCTGCACGGCCCTCTGATGGAAAGACTCCCTTAGAAAGGTCCGGATGTGGGAGGTTATTACTTTAAGCTAGTTTATTAACCCAGGATGGCCGTCTGGGGTGTACAAACACTGTGGAAGCCCAGGACTCCTTACCACCGCGGATGAGCTAAAATCCGAATGGCACCAGATGATGTTGGTAGCACCATAGGTTAGCAGTTGCACACGTCTATCCCGATGGTCCAGTCATCCTGCGCAGACTGGTTTCCAAGCCGGTGATGCTCCTAATTCTCGATTTTTCACCCCTTTTATCCTACTCCTGATGGCAGACCCAGGCGCCTCAGCCAATCAGCGGCTGAGCAGTAGCCAATCAGTGTGCAGCAAGAAGTGGCGACGTGTCTATCACGTGCACAGCACATTCCTTATTTATTTATACATAAACACGATTACGACGTCAAGGGAAATATTTTGAAAATAATTTAGCTGTATCTTCGACGGTAACTCTTTGATTTTAATAATTTAAACGGTTCTGAAATCCTCATATCGTTCCGGTCCTGATCAGTACCAAGAATAACGAGGACGATATAGTTTAAGACATTTACGAGTACCGACTCGGTACACTATAAGCATGCACTTCGTTCCAATTCTGAGACGTGTTGTCAGGGAAGCTCTGACGCATGGGCATGGGCACCATGGGCACCATGCGTTTTAACGGACGTAGCCATTTTCAACGAAAACCTCTCTCATATGGCTTATATACGCATACTATCCTACCCAGGGTGTGTGCTTGGTGCGAATCCGGAATGACCGTTCCATACCTAGCTTAGCTGGGGCTGGACGTCCTGCCTCTGACGTCACGAGTAGTATAAATGGAGCGAAAAATCAAGAATTGAGACCACACTTTGGCGAAAGACAGCCGTTGGCAGGCTGCTGGACCAGCGCAGTGCTAGACGTGGGCAACTGCTTACTGAATGTGGTAACCTACACCACAGCAGTACCTTTCGTAATTCAGTTCTCCTGCGCTGGTAAGCAATCGGAGCATCCGCATAAAGTTTTTGTATGCCCTCGGACGGCCACCCAGGGGCAATTAAATAAATAGTAGAGACTTCTTCACTACAACAACTTCAAGGGGAGCCTTCCTGCGGATGAGCCTCGTGGCCCCGATGCAATCGCTACAGCATATAGAACAAGTGGTGATTCTTGGTGGATAACTCGTCGGATCTTCCGGACCACGCTGAAAAGTGGTATCAATCTTCCATGCATCATGTCGTGTGATTAATTAACTTTTAGGCCACAGTCTGGTTGGACTCTGCCTGGTACACTACAAGAGCAATGCGATGTATCTTGCATGGCGTACCCAGTTATGTACATGCAATGTTTAATTACAACTGTAGCCCTCCTTGTTACGGGCAACTTTCAAACTCCCGTCACCGGACAGACACTTTCTAACTTAGTGTGTAAATTCACATATTGGTTATTATGACTATCTAATGGACATCGCTCTACAGTCGTTCTTCTTCACCGTCTTGAGAGTGAGCTGCATCAACAGTTTACCTGCAGAAACTTCCCAGCAACTTCAGTATCGTGTCACCTCATGTTCCTCATCTGTAACTCATTCCTACAGTGATTCTTTAACCCTCCCCGTACCGATGACCAATAGGTACTCAAGTAACTATACTATTGTACTATTTATTCATTTATTCTGTTATAGGTACTGATGAGACCGCATTTTATAATTTCCATCCTTCAACTGTATATATTATCCTTATTTTTATGCTTACAACTAACAAGCACCGCAAGGTCCTATGACTGGATATATTGTTAGCACAGTGATAGTTAGTTATGTATGTAGCAAGTATCCATCCTAGTTATTTTGTTTTGTTTATATAAAAACTCTAGGATGCAGTACGCTAGGCTATAGTATACAGCAACATTATATCCGCATCACTATTTCCCCCAGCATCAATTTTACACTGATGTCACTGTTCATGCTCACAATGCTCGAGCCTGACATGTGATCGACTAAACCTGCCTATTCTATCTCGATAGGATAGGTTTAAAGTAGTTAGGGACAATCTCTCCGTAAGAGACATTTTGTGTACGCCTCTTTTCCGGCTGTAGCGGATATGTAACACCGCCCACCGGCCAGATTTTATGAACTGGCCAAATACCTTAGGGTGTCTTATTAATATCGAGCGATTGTCTCTTTCTACGCTCCTCTAGCTGCAAGGCGTAATAATTGTCTGGACTTCCCATCGACACGTTGGCATGCTCCAACTCTGGGAAACTATTGGGGTTTTCAAGCGGTGATATGTAACCGGATCGTTGTATGATTCGGAAGCTGTCACTCCATAACATGTCCGCACGCTGCCTTTCTGAGGAAGATGCTGTGTGGGGTAACCTTCAGGAAACCGGGAATCTTCGCCAGTTAGACTCATGTGTCAAAAGATAGGTAGGAATCCCTGCCACTTGCGGCCAAAGCTTGGAAGCGAATATAACAACTAAAATGGTAGGTTAGAATTTAGCAGAAGGCCCGCCTAAATAAAGTGGTAACTACTAATGGAGTATCTTTGGACCTACATAAGATGGTGGCCTTTGCATTCTTCGGGAATCATCCGCCCCGTCTTCACGTAAACCAGCGTGCATCACATTAATTATAGTTTCACTAGGTTGACACACACTACACATAACTTTTTTGTTTGAACACGAGAGTGGCCCTTTTTGCTAGCTCGCTTCCTCCACTTCGGCGTTGAGGGCATTTTCCTGTGATGGAGGCCCGCGCGAGGCACTTTCCTCTCGCAACAATAATATTTGTGTTAGGGGTATAATGGTTTATATTAAACTATAAAAGTGGCCTCGTTAGGACGCTCCCTTGCAGGGATACCTTTCGGATATATACGGATCTGTGAGGTACCTCTGACGAGCCCACGTAAACAAGACACCAACTTAGTTCTATGACTGTATAATTTCTCTCGTCTACTAGCAAATGAGTACCATTGTTTGTGTAGTAATATATTTTTGATTTATTATCATGTCCAGACTCCTAAATTAAGTTATGGACCGTCATACCGGTGACACCAACAGTTGGGATGAGACCGTGAGGTTCAATCCCGGCGGCAATGGTCGCACAGCCCCACTGGAATGTTATTGTGCCACCAGCTCTAGAAGCCAGTCTTTATACCTTCCGGAGAGTCACGATATGGGATCCGTAACCCCGAGAACCATAGATAACCAGCCCTCCCACACATCATGTACCTGCAGTGCAATGGAGCGGAGCAACATGATGGACCAGCGCATACCTCCACGAGCTACATTATCATGTGCCAATGCCCTGTTTCGATATGTAAGTGGTGGTTTGTTGTTCGGAAATGGGTAAGCGTAATTCTCTCGTAATCGGTTAGATGGAGTAGATAATATTCTAGTTCGAACTGTGTTTTGAATGCGTGATATGTTGTCCCTTTCCACGAGTTTGACATTTGTCCTTCCCATCCTTGGATATATTGGTCCTTGAGAACTTTTTGATGTTTTTTGTCATAATGTTTATATTTTGTGCAGTTTGATGTGTCCAGCGATAGCTATATCTAGTGTCGTCCAAAATATTTTTGACTTTAATTAGCCACCTATATTGAGTTCCATTTTGTGAGTAATCTGCGAACATATATCTATAAAGTGTTGTTGACAGCTTTGTTTCTTTACCGCTCAGAAGTTTTGCCAAAATTTTATTATACGATGTTTAACCTGTATAGATATTGGTAGCTCGCCCGTTTCACCTAGCAACAGATACTTTGGTATACTTTGTTTGCCCTACATATCGTTTTTGATACAGCCTGCATGATAGTAAGTAAATTACATTTTCTGTGTCGCAATGCAGGATTAATTGAATTTGGAACTTGTCATTTGTCTGAAAGCTAGTGAAGCTAGCTTGGTTCAGGAAAAATTTGTTTAATTTACGCCTAGTTTTTACACATTTCATAGGAACTAGTTGGTTGGGGATAATCTTAGGGCTGACTTGATCTGTTGGGTTATATTGTTTATATGTTATCTTCTGTAAGGTGTCCGACTTGATTTTCCGAAGTTGGCGGGTGGAGTAACCACTTGTTTTCAGTGCATGAAATAAGGTTGAAAATGCTGAATTTAGACTTTCTTTATCGCTAGAGTTCCTATGAAATTGAATGATTTGTGATTTTACTACTACTTCGAAAGTGTATGGAGGGTGAAATGAGATTTTGTGGAGCAGCTGGTGTGAATTTGTGCGCTTCTCTGCATCATAAACCTTGTCCTTCTCATTTACAACTTTAACCTTCGAAATAGATAAACCCGATTTGTGGATCCGGTATATATTATGGCATCATGATCAATTACGTCACATGTTTGACTGACGTCACAATCATAATTGACAGAACAACTCCGTCATGAAGCTGGAATAGTCCGTCAAGACAGTGTACGAATTGTATGTAATTGGTGGATTTACTATTACATAAACATTCTGTTAAAAGGTTTAATAAAACTAATTTGACTGGGTGCTTTTGCTTCAAAGCGTGTGCGGAGCTTGGATAGGCATGGGTGGCGCATAGCTAGAAGTTGATTCCTCTATTAGAATGGCCAGTCAGTATTTGAAACATAGTATATCTGTTAATCTTTGCGGTCTCCTAGATCCAATGCCTATAATAGTATCTGTACGTTAGGGAATTCTTGACCAGTGTGTCTTCCGCTCGGTTGACATAGACACATTAGACAGCCACAATAGCCATGATAGGCCTTGCATCCAAAAGGGAAAACGTTCCAGAGCACTCTGCACGTGGAAAAGCGCCTGTTTTCGGTTTGTATATTATATGCCATAATTAAACGTACATATTCACACCAAAATGCTTGAAACTAAAAGTGTTAAAAGTGTATACTTTCACAGCCATAAATTGTGTGCCCCGATCGAATGAAACGAAATAAATCTTAATATATACACCTGTGCAAAAGTTAAGCACCACCCTATTTTTACGCACATGCGAGGGTATATTCATGTGCTATGAAGAAAGCAATAGCATAAACATTTATGTACCCATCCATCTTAGTGCAAGAGGTAATAATGCAACTAGAGGAATGCTGATTATGATGGTGGGGAAATACTGTATGTTTTTGTTTGAACTTGAAAACGAGGCCTGAATATGGTTACGTTGACACAACTGACAACTATTGCCCTACAGTTGACACACGTGGCTAGATTGTCATTAATGGTGTCTGAAAACGAAGTTTAACATCTGTGTACGAGTTTGAGACTGTCATTATTAATACCGGGTATATCCACCTTGTGCCTACATGATGGCCTGGACACGACGTCTCATGCTGGTCACCAACCGACTGATACGCCATTGTGGTATTCGTTGCCATTCAAGATGGAGTGCGTCTGTTAATTCCTGTAGGTTCTGCACAGGAGGATCCCTCCTTCTCACCATGTTTCCCAGAATGTCCCAGATATGCTCAATAGGGTTCATGTCAGGGCTCCTTGCTGGCCATGGTAGGGTTTCGATGGCATTCTGGCGGAGGTATTCATGCACAGCTCTAGCACGATGTGGTCGGGCGTTGTCATCCATGAATATAGGGTGGGTTCCAGGTGCATGATTTACAAAATGAGGGACCACAACTCTATCCAGTATGGAATCTTGATATCTTTGTCCATTTAGTGTTCCAGGTACAGTCAACAGATCCAGCTTACAATCAAATGAGATGCACCCCCATATCATAACGGAACCTCCACCAAATGGAACTTCTTCCATGATGTTACGTTGGTCGTACGCCGTGCGTCTGGACCTCCATACACGAGTTCGACCATCTGTGGCATGAAGCAGGAACTGACTTTCATCGGACCAGTGTACCCGTCTCCAGGATCTCATGTTCCAGTGTCTTCTTTCGTTGCACCACATCAGACGCTCCTCTTTGTGGTGTGCAGTGAGGAGAGGACGTCTGACAGGTCTCCTAGCTTTCATGCCAGCAGCATACAGTCTCCTTTTGACGGTAGACATTGACACTCTATTGCGCGTTTCCCATTGCTGGCTGAGCACTCTGCTGTTGGTGAATGGAGATCTCCTAACAAGGCGTACTAGGGCTCGATCATCACGGGCAGTAGTCTTCTTCGGTCTTCCAGATCTAGGCCTGTCCTTCACCTCGTTAGTTTGCCCATGTTTTGCAATCAAACGACTGATTACAGTATGGTTAATGTTCAGCTGTCTGCCAATCTCTCTGCATGACATACCAGCGGTATGCATGCCTATGATTTGCCATTTCACACGATCACTTAACCTTCGTCTTGCCATAGCGGTTCACAATCAAGAGCTAATTCTCTCTGTACAAATAAACCACGGTCATGAACACAAAATTCCTAATCTTGTCGCCTAAATCTGTATGTAATGTTCTACACCTCAAACTGGACTTTTACATAACTGAACACGTGTGCTGTTTCCCGCCACGCACGGACATCAAGCGGCGTGAAGTCATGCATGCATGTGCATTTCGTACTTGGAATTATGTCAGCTAACGCGGGGACAAAAAGTATGGCAGCCTAGTTGTACCATCATGTTTCTACGTTCTATTGTTTTTGCTGGTGCTTAACTTTTGCACAGGTGTATATGATGATTTCGTATTTTTTTAGTTGTGAATTTGAAATCGAGGCACGAGTCCCTAATTCAAATTCATAACTTAAATTTTTTTTATTAATTTTTACGTAATGAAATCATCATATGCTAAGATTTATTTGGTTTTATCCCATCTAGACCCACACTTTAAGCCTTTAAAAGTATACAATTTAAACAATTTTATTTTCAGTCGTTTTGCTGTGAATATGCACATTTAATAAAAAAAACACCCAGCAGATTGTCAATAGTTTGCAGACTTAGCAAACCTTTTGAAACGTTTCCTCCTTTGAATGCAAGACTGGTTGATCATTGGAGCACAGAAATACCTGTCTAAACCGGGCACTGAATGGGTCCTAAAGATATGGTCGCTATAGAAAGGTGATGCTTAATACAAACCAGTTGCTCTAGTATACATCTTGTCGTATCGAATGATGGCGTTTCCATAGGACGAGGTCTTGTACGAGACGCTTTCTTAAAGGACTCAACAGCATGCGTTTGTTCAAGAGAGGGATTTTAACCGTTTAATGGCTAAATTCTTTTAAGAAAATTTACAAATTGATTATTGAATGCCGATTTGGAGGCCGTGGGATACAATTTTCAAAATTTATCACTGGAATGACTGGCCGTGACACCTCAAGACCACTGGAGAGGATGGTTTTTCGCCATGAAAGGGTTAACTGCATATGCATTGTATTAGGGTAGCGGACATGAAATAGTCAAAATATAATAAACAACAAAACAATGCGTCTTTTAGAAGGTTAACTAATTCAGGGATCCATTTCTACCCATGGTCCGCCCATTTCTACCTATGCCCAGACCATTTCTACCCATGGCCTGTCAATTTCTACCTATGCCTCGCCCATTTCTACCTGTGACCCGCCCATTTCTATCTATGACCCGCCCATTTCTACCTATGACCCGCCAATTTCTACCTATGCCCGGCCCAGTTATTACACGGGTTGGAATCTATTTAACAGTCTGAAACCTGAATTCCCTGAATCTAAATTTCAATATTCAAAAGAATGTTTAATAAATTCGAGATCTGTCAAGGATATATAATTCGTATACTCGGCGGCATTTCGGATGGATGGACGGACGATCTTGTCCTGCGGATAACGATAGCAGATGTTTGCTGTAGTGTGGCGGATGCTTAAAAAGTATTGTATTCGTTATTCAAAACTGTTGCTGAAAGACATTGCTGAGAGAGACACAGGACAACTACAGTTGAAGTCAAAGTAAATAAATACGCGGTGATAGATTAAGATAATGCGGAATAATAGGCCGAAGGCGTAAGAAAGTAAGGCAAGTTAATTTACATACAAATGGTTTAATTGAAAATATACATAACACAAGGTATATTTAACTTGTTATACAAAGAAACATGTGTAGGTTGGAGCAGATAGAATGAAAATATCTGGTCGTCATCAAAGGTTGGCAAAAATGCCCTGTTTCAGATTCATTCCATCCTGAGGCAAAACCAACTCCCTGCTTCACAATCCCACACACTCTGATAAATAAATAAACAAACAAATAAATAAATAAATAAATAAATAAATAAATAAATAAATAAATAAATAAATAAATAAATAAATAAATAAATAAATAAATAAGTGATTTAGTTGGTGGGGTGGTTGGTGAGTTGATTGGTGGGTGGGTGGGTGGGTGGGTGGGTGTGTGGGTGGGTGGGTGGGTGGATGGGTAGCTAGGAGAGAGAGAGAGAGAGAGAGAGAGGGGGGAGGAAGAGGGAGGGAGGGAGGGAGCGAGGGGGGGGAGGGAGGGAGGGAGGGAGAGATAGAGAGAGAGAGAGAGAGAGATAGAGAGAGAGATAGAGAGAGAGAGAGAGAGAGAGAGAGAGAGAGAGAGAGAGAGAGAGAGCATAGCTTACTTAAAGTTAATAATAATAATAATAATAATAATAATAATAATAATAATAATAATAATAATAATAATAATAATAATAATAATACATGACTATGACTCTGGAGGTGTGGGATTGAACGTCAGAAATAGATGTTTAAACAACTACCTTGCTAGAACAATCAAACCACCGATACATTAGCTGTATTACGAAACTAAACTCTAAATTATGCCTGAATAAAATAAATAATCGATGTTTTTCGATGATTCGATTATTTTATAGTACACTCGATCACATAATCGCCAGGAAAAATAATCAACTATCGATGAAATATCAATTAACCGAACAGGGCTAGTTCACTCGCGGATGCGTGTCCGACACAATGGACAAGAATAATGAAGGCACGGGCCCTAGGTGAAGAGGTAATTGTTTATGACGCCATATACGTGAGTGACAGATCGGATTCATCCATTAGGTTCACGCTACTCAGTCGTATACCTGAGTGGAAGTGCGGTTTGCTGTGTGCAATGTCATAAGCTCACGTGGGTTTTTTCGAAGTCATAAATGCTAGTTTTACTTATTGTTGCATACCTTTCTGATTTATCGATACAGCTAAGCATCTTCTTCAGCCTCGTCCACTTCTTCCAACTCTTCCTCCCTGTCCTCCTCTACCTCGGATTTAGCGGCTTCTACGTCTTCTTCTTCTTCTTCTTCCGGCTCATCACGCTTGGCGCGCTGGTTTGAAGCTTTCAGGAATGCATTTGCCTCCCGTTTGACCAGATTCACGTTGCTAGCATCAGCGAGGTCAATGACGGACACGGCCGCCACGAGTAAGCACACGACCAGTACAATGGTTAGTTTCTGCATACTGAGTCTGAATTTAAAATGTTTACATCAGTCAGGTGAGTAATCATCAATAATAAACCCGTATATAATGGACACAATATGAGTCATCAAAATGTGCTCGCTTAAGCTGCGTTTACCTGGCACACGGAATGCGGAAAGCTGGTTGCGGAAACGGAACGCGGAATATACTTCAGATCGCGCTTTACTATTTTCCTTCATCCATTTACCTTCACGCGGTAAGCGGTATGCAGAACGCGGAACGGCGGGATGTGGAAAACCCGATCGCTCGGTGTAGCGATTTTACCGGACGGAAACCATTCCGTTGCGGAATAGAGCACATGTAACCTAGCAACGAAAGGGTATCCAAATCGTTAAAGCTGATGCATTGTCTAAAATTATAAGAACTAATTTGTCGAAAAAATTAGGAAATCAGTAATATTATAATTACATGTTGTTAGATTAGGCCAGGTTATCATTTTGAATCTAGTCGTCAGTATCCGCCCATTGCGGATCTTCATCTCTCGCCTCCGTACATAAACATTTTGTAATGGTCTCAGTGGAAAGCTAGATATCAAAGCGTAAAAAATGTGTTGGCGCTTTTGAAAGAAATTTGATAGAATATCGCAATATCATCAATAAAAATGCAATAAAATAACGCAATGATACCGCGTGCAAGTAAATGGTACACGCGATATTTTACCAGCATTCCGCGTACCCGCTTTCCGTTCCGCATTCCGCACCCCACGTGCTAGATAAGTGCAACTTTAGAGGGCAGGTGGCGACTTAATACAACTAATTGAATATGATATATTTCTTGCACAGACGCACGCACCCTCTCACGCGGGACGGACGGACGGACAGTTGGGCGGGCGGGCGGACAGGCGTGGGGATAATTATTATGCTTAGCAATTCGATTCATTATGCTTAATAATTCTATTCATTATGGCAATAAATCCGATTAGTCTGTTGTTTATTAACGCTTTCTTCCTCGAATCTGTTCAAGAAAATTCAAATTTCTGATATAAAATGTATATTTTCAGACCAAGAGAAGACTATTTTCGGCAATTTACTACCTATACCTATACCAGGAGCAGTAAATATATCGTATTGTTGCTATAGATTTTTTTTAAACAATTCTGAACACTGATACCTCAGAATCGAAGCTAATTTAACAAGAACTCGATGTTGCCATTTGCTGCAACAGATCCCATACAAATTACGTTCAAAATATTCAATTGTATATTTCATAAATTGTATGTAATTGTTCGTATTTGGCCATTCGTGTTTAAATTTGATACAGACTTCAATCACTCGATGTGCGGGTGGTTGGATGGATACGTGGGTGGGTGGTGAGTCGGTTGGCGGATGGATTGGTGGGTGGGTGGGTGGGTGGGTGGATGGAGGATGGGTGGGTGCGTGGAGGGATGGATGGAGGCAGTGAAGGGGGAGGGAGGGGCGGGGGGGGGCGACATGGATGATGGATGTGTGTGTGTGTGTGTGTGTGTGTGTGTGTGTGTGTGTGTGTGTGTGTGTGTGTGTGTGTGTGTGTGTGTGTGTGTGTGTGTCTGTGTGTGTGTGTGTGTGTGTGTGTGTGTGTGTGTGTGTGTGTGTGTGTGTGTGTGTGTGTGTGTGTGTGTGTGTGTGTGTGTGTGTGTGTGTGTGTGTGTGTGTGTGTGTGTGTGTGTGTGTGTGTGTGTGTGTGTGTGTGTGTGTGTGTGTGTGTGTGTGTGTGTGTGTGTGTGTGTGTTTGTGTGTGTGTGTGTGTGTGGGGGGGGGGGGGGGTGGGGGGGGGGGGGGTGGGTGGGGGGGTGGGGTGTGTGGGTTGATTGATAGATGGATGGATGGATGAATGGATGGATGGATGCGTGGATGTTAAGTGGGTGGGTGTGGGGAGGGAGGGAGGTAGGGAGGGAGGGACGGAGAAAGGGATGGATGGTGGGAGGGAGACATGGATGGATGGATGGATGGTGGTTGGCTTGGTGGGTGGGTGGGTGGGTGGGTGGGTGGGTGGGTGGGTGGGTGGATGGATGGATGGATGGATGTAACGGATGGATGGATGGATGGTTAGATGGATGGATGGGTGGGTGTGTGGATGATTGAATGGGTGGGTGGGTGGGTGAATGGGTTGGTGGGTGGGAGGGTGGGGTGTGTGGGTGGGTGAGGGTATGGATAGATGGATGGATGGATGGAGGAAGGGAGGGAGGGAGGGAGGGAGGGAGGGAGGGAGGGAGGGAGGGAGGGAGGGATGGATGGATGATGCATGGATCGACAGATGGGTGGTGGGGATGGAGGGAGGGAGGGAGGGAGGAAGGGACGGGAGGGGGGGGGGGCGCGGAAACATGGATAGATAGATGGATGGATGGAATTCTCTGGTGAAAATTAGGACTAGAATTATGGCCAATTGTCTCCTTAATGAAGATAAGACGCCGACTTTGTGGGATAAGTTTCCGAAATAAGTGATTTACGCTTCTTTCTCATTGCCTAATCCTGTTTAACTATTTCGTGTCGGCTAATTTATGTCCGATATATCTGTTTGCATTCACACTGGTGGGAGATAATTCTGGATTAGACGGTGTCGTTACCCGACGGAGAATGAGATAAAACGATGATCGTAGCTCTACCTGGCAGAGAATGAGAGAAAATGCTGACGGTAACGCTACCTGACAAATTTTGAGGGAATATGTTGCGTTCACATAAGTTTCAGAAATAAGTGACGTGTTTATTCCTGGACAGAACGCAGTCCAATGTGAACGCCAGCCGATATACCAGCCTTGCTTTCAATAGGGCCAACTTTCCAAAGCGCTATGCGCCTGCAAAATCGGCTTTTTCTAGTGCGCATATTTTATGACATAAATTAATTCGAAAACTGTAGATTTTCATAGTTTTCAGATTTAGCAAAACGCTTTAAAACGTTTTCCCTATTGAATGCGAGGCTGCTCAGGCTGGTAGTTAGCGAATAGAATTAGCGGCTGTGTGAGGACAAGTTCTAAGTTATATCTGAGTGGTACTGTGTGTCTGATGTTATATCTAAGCTGTACTGTATGTCTGATGTTATATCTGAGCTGTACTGTATGTCTGATGTTATATCTGAGCTGTACTGTATGTCTGATGTTATATCTGAGCTGTACTGTATGTCTGATGTTATATCTGAGCTGTACTGTATGTCTGATGTTATATCTGAGCTGTACTGTATGTCTGATGTTATATCTGAGCTGTACTGTATGTCTGATGTTATATCTGAGCTGTACTGTATGTCTGATGTTATATCTGAGCGGTACTGTATGTCTGATGTTATATCTGAGCTGTAATGTATGTCTGATGTTATATCTGAGCTGTACTGTATGTCTGATGTTATATCTGAGCTGTACTGTATGTCTGATGTTATATCTGAGCTGTACTGTATGTCTGATGTTATATCTGAGCTGTACTGTATGTCTGATGTTATATCTGAGCTGTACTGTATGTCTGATGTTATATCTGAGCTGTACTGTATGTCTGATGTTATATCTGAGCTGTACTGTATGTCTGATAACATCTAAGTAATGAAATAAACTTAAAGGCTGTCATATACGACGAATGCTGACAAACATTAGATGTGTTTCAAGTGGGGTTTTTTTTTTAAAACTTTGCCCTCAAATCTCTGTTTGCCAATGTTCTCTAGACCCTGTTCACACTAGAAAGTTAATCCCGAATCACGCCATACTTCGGTATGACGTTTTTCTGGATTACCTCTCTATTGTGAACACAGATTAAATCTTGTTTCTGCTATCTGTTAGTAGGCTCTATCCATAACGCACAGTTTGAAAATTGTTTTTGTAATATTGTTTTTGCAATATTATTTAAAGGTATTTATTTACAGTAGAATGCTTGGAAAATAAATTGTTAAAATTGTATACTTTTAGAGACTTAAGTTGTGTACCTCGATGTAATGAAACGAAATAAATCTTAACATATGGTGATTTCATTCCGTATAATTAGGAGCTCGTGTCGTCTTCACACTACAGACTTAATCCGGTGTAATGCCATGCTGAAGTATGGGGTTACTCCGATAAACTCGCTAGTGTGAACACGTCCTAAGATCTTAGCCGCTAAAAGTACACAAGGTTAACAATATTATTTGCAAGCGGTTTGGTCCGAATATGCAACTTTAATATCAAATGATTATGATAAAAAATAGCCTAATGTCCTATTCTCAAGCTGCGGTCAGGTCGAGCTACGATGACCATTGCTGCGCTAGAACTGTCGGCGACTGACTAGAAAATTTGCGCCCATGTCGCTTACGATTCGATTACCAGCAACTATCGGCAACTACCTGCGCCGCCCGGGTCAGAGTCGTACGTGCGCTCATGTCAACTGGAAACGCAGCATGAATTAACAGGTCATGTAATTATTTTGAAATGACCTTTCATATTTGCAATATATGTTTGTTATCGCTTTAGAAATGTGTCTAGGCCTATTGTATCCCATGTATCCAAGAAATCAATAGATAATATGTTCTGCATCCTGCCTCAAACACATGTCATAAAGAAAAATGGATAGTTTCTTTTCCTATGGTAATTATGTATTTTACTTTCTTGCTACTTGCTTTAAGTCTTAGATCACGCATTTTTCTAATACGTAGCCTAATAATTCAGGGTGGTTGAGTTAATAAAACTATCCTCATGTATAAACTATTTTATCATAAACACAGGAACGTTCCACAAATTGTATATAGATTTTAAATTTTATATAGATTTTAGGTATAGATTTATATAGATTTTAAATTTTAGAGTGGGCGCCCTACTGAGAAACAGCAGGGCAGTGAATTGAAAAATAATGATATCAAGTGTTACCCATAGAGTATGCCTCTCAACTTTAATCAAGCTACATTTCCTATTAACGGAGGAGTAGCGATTTGAAAATTTAAGGGTGTGACCCCGTACTAATAACAAGCAGGGAAGTGAATCGAAAATCTGGCTCTCTTACGGATGTGGGTACATATCTCTAGAATAGTAGTCTGAAATTGCAGCGTGATTGGATGAAAACTGAATGATGAGTAGTGAAAAGAACGAGAACGTCACCAACCTTTAGAGATCCATTCCGGATCTAAAAGTTATTTGGTAAAATAGTTTAATTTTCCTTACAGAGATAGAAAATTTAATATTATGTGATTGGCTACAGCCTATAATTCAGCGGCCGACAATCGTAATTACACTCATGTCGATATTAACTAGCCTGCGATTGACGGCAACCGATCGTAGAAGTAGAACATGTTCTACTCCAGTGATTTTGAGATTTTTTAGACGGCGATTCATGGCGATCGACAGTAACGTGATCGCAGGTACGCTCAGGTCAAACCGGTCGGAGACTAAATCGGTCGCTGGGAATTGCCGATAGCTGATGGAAAATCAAGCGGAGATTAGTTGAGTCGCAGCGCAAGCCCGTCCTGACCGCAGCTTTAACCGGCGTACCGCTATAGTGAGGTATGGCGTTATTACCTATTAACTCTCTAGAGAAGAAGTTGTTGGTTTGATTGGCGTCTATCGCGTCCCTGATTCCAGGTCCCATTCACACCATATCTAAGCTGGTTTTATTTCAGTCTATTATTGCTAACTTCCCCAGTTTTTACACTGGTACCCATTTATACACATGGGTGGAGAGAGGCGACGAGGAGTGAAGGAGATTACCTATGTTTCCACCGGTTGCTTGTCAGCTATAGTTGATTTGAACGCCACCCGGCTGATTACAAGTCGACCACGCTAACTCTCTAGTGAGAACACGGCCTAAGTTCATTCTAAAAATAGAGGCGTGGCTTCTACGCGAATACACCTCTAATGTGTTGACATCATCGTCATCGTAACGAGTAGACTGTAATACAGACTCCACTTTGGCGACCAGACATATCGGGACCCAGTCCATCTCCGCAGCGGACTGTAAAAGGAACACTATGGATCGTGTTGATTTTGGTATCATCTTAACCTCTGTATCACTAGCTTAATACAGACATTAAAATGGACTTGATCCACACAGTGGTTCGAGTAATATCATTATCCACGCAACGTCAGCAAATTCTTGACTTCATTTTGTGCGCGATAGACGCGCGACAGATTTGAATTTTACGACGAATTCGGAGGGACTATTTTTCTGTTAACTACTTGTCATGCAGACTACTACAGGCTTTATATCATCTCGTTTTACGTGAATTAATATTGTCTGGTATGAGAACAGTAGCGCTCGTGTCCTTTTAAGTTTCAATTCTCTCTACCACCATATTCTGGTGGAAATCGCTACGCCAATGACAACTCAATACATACGAGATACTTTTCTCGATCTTGAATCGAAGGAGATCTCGCCAGATACGAATGGGCCTAAGTTATATAGAATATGCAGCGTTCCACAACATTAACCACGCGTTGCGAATGTATTTGGCGAGAAATTCATAAAAATTGTGAACTGGAGAAATGAACTGTCAGTCAACTATCCGACGTAATGATCCTTAACTTGTTCGTTGACGTCACAATCAAATGATGTAGGTCCGTCACGTAAATGCCAAATGCCAGACAGGAAGAGTCGGAATCGGATGACTTAGTGAATTTACAATTTAATAAACATTTTATTGAATATGAGAGTAAAAATTGACTTGGAGTTGTTTCTGACATAGAGCTCGTGTCTCTAATTCAAATTCACAACTTAATTTTTTTAATTAATTTATACGTAATGATATCATCATAATATGTTAAGATTTATTTCGTTTAATTATTTTGAGGTACACAATTTAAACCTCTAAAAATGAACAATTTTAACAAATTATTGTCAAGTATTTTGGTGTGAATACGCACCTTTAAATGCAAAAAATAAAATAAAATAGAAATACAAGTAGATGTTGCAGAAACTTGTCCCAATCTACGTGAAACGTTTTCATAAGATGGCCATGGAGACATTTTGGTCTATATATCTACCTATAATATCTTTAAAAAGCGAAATTTTTATTTAAAAAAAACATGAAAATGTATTTACCTCTTTTCTACGTTGCTCAAGGTTGTCTCTTTGTGTCGGGATGTGTCTTTAGCGCTGGTTCTGGAGTATAAGGCCTGAGCGATTCAACTTTTATAGAATGATGATGGCAACTTGCCTGTCCAATCAAATTCACGTAGTTCATCTGTGGACCATGGTTGGTCAGAATTTAATCCAATCCTCAATGACCGAATAATGTTTACCAGGTCAAGCGTACAGGCTGTTATGTTTGAACCCCTGACCGTAAGATTGTTCTATTTCACACAGAGTGGCGTGCGTTTGTACGTGCGTGCGTAATGTGCGTGAGTGCGAGTGTGCGCAGCTGTATCTAAACAACTGCTGATCCCATTTAACTGAAAATATAACAGAACAAATGAATGTTCGCGGCAAGAGGATTAGCTTGGACCCGTTTAAATAACCCGGCTTTAGATCTGATCAAATTCTGGGTTTATGGATATCTCGGAAAGTACTGGTAGAAGGTCGGTGAACTGGATTTTGAATCGAAGCACTTCGGGGTTAACCAGTCTTAGGTCACGTTCTCACTGGAGAGTTAATCGGGAATAACGCTATACCTCAGTATGGCATTGTTCCGGATTAAGTTTCTAGTGAGAACACGGCCTTAGATTTTCCTATTATGACTTCAACAGCACTAAAGAGATCAACGACATTATTGTGATTGTTTAATGAGGGGCAGAGCAAAGAGTAACTTTGACTAAGTCATACATATCTGAGTTTTGATCATAACGTGATCACTGGTATATTCATATTATTGATCAAGTTTGGCCAAAAAGCAGAGACATGTGAGCTTTAAGTTCAATCCGGAGATCGTAAGCACAGCTTGACAGCTTGAGTTACAGCCATATCCATACACGATTGTTCCCATCTCTTCAATTTATTTCATTAGATCCAGAAGCCTTTATATTCCAAGTGAAATTTTTGAAACCATCGTGTTTTGTGTCCTGATGCTTTTAAGCGAGCGCTTTTGTAAAAAAAACTTGTTTGAAATTAAAACTTTAAAATGTTAAAAGCGCTAAGCCGTTAACGCCTGAGATTAACGGCTCTGAGTGAAATTTAAATGTTATAAACATTTCTAAAGGTGCATGCATATTCACACAGGAATGCTTGAAAATTAAATTGTTAAAATTTCATACTTTTAGACTCTTAAATTCTGTGCTTAGAGGTAATGGAAAAATATAAATATTAACATATGATAACGTCATTCCATATAAATTAATATAATTTCTTTAGGTTGCGAAATTGAATTAGAGACAAGAGTCCCTAATTATAATTCACAACAACAAAACAAAAAATAAATACATTTTTACTGAATAAAATCATCCTATATTAAGATTTATCTAGGCACACAATTTAAGCCTCTAAAAGTAAACAATTTGAACAATTTTATCTTTAGGCATATTGCTGTGAATATGCGCGTTTAAATAGCATATGATTAGCGTAACTGCTGTACTCAGTGTTTCAATGTTTCAATTTACACGAGGCTCACCTGGTATAACATTTATCAGACGTGCCATAGAATTATTATTATAATTATTATTATTATTATTATTATTATTATTATTATTATTATTATTATTATTATTATTATTATTATTATTATTATTGTACGAGAGTTTAAAATTATCGAGATAGATTAGCTATTTACGTAAATCGAATGTTTTAGCGTTTACAGAGGTTTGTGGTGGGTGTTTTCCAAACGTTTTGACTGAATGACCCCGCCCAAATATTTTCAGCACAATTGATGTATCTTCACTGAGCCAATGCTCTAGAACATTATTAAGTTAAGCTCACGTAGGTTCAGGCATGCGTTTAATACGTATATATTCGGGGTTTTAGGAAATAGCTCACCTGAATTTTTTTTGTCCCAGACCTGCACGCATAGATTATAGAGTATAGAATAAATGAATTCCTTGAAAATGATAACAAATTATCTTAAAATCAAGCTGGATTTAGAAGGGAATATTCCACTATTGACCACATCTTCACACTTTACACTATTTTAGAAATATTAATAAACAAACAGAAACGACTGTTCTGCTGTTTCGTCGATTTCGAAAAAGCTTTTTCATGTAAATTGGGACAAGCTACGGTCTTTGGATAAAACTTTGCCAACAGAATATTACCGGTAAAATTTTCAATGTAATTAAAAGTATGTATAATAATATAAATTCAACTGTTAAAGTAAACAACTCTCCCTCTCTCTCTCTCTCTCTCTCTCTCTCTCTCCCTCTCTCTCTCTCTCTCACCCAATATGTGTACACGAGGAGTTCACCAACTCTCTTCGCAATATATTTAAACGATCTAGAAAATTTCCTACAAAATCGAAATTGTAAGCGAATTGAACTATGTAATGATGAAGACGAATTATCCACCCTCGTTAACTTGCTATTGCTCCTGTATGCGGAGCACACAGCCATATTATCAAAGACAAGTTACGACTAACAAGACACCCTAAATGTTTTTAACCAATATTACGAACAATGGAAACTTAAAATTAATGTAGAAAAACAAAGGTAGTTGTATTTGGAAGCACAGAAAGAAATGGGAAAAAGACAAAAATTGTATCTAAAAAACTAAAGATGTTGAAATTGTTAACGTTTACAAATCTCTGGGAATACACTTCTCCTTTAACAGACTCATTCTCTTAGCGGAAAAGAATATAGCTGAACAAAGACAAAAATGCTTAATTTGCATTGCATCCCCGAGCTAGACAACTTGACTTACCATTAGATTGCCATATCAAGCTATACCATCAATTGATTGAGCCAATTCTGTTATATGGATATGAAGTAATTGGAATAGAAACCTGTAATTTATTAGAAAAAACAAGTATAGATTTTTAAAGATATCTCCTAAAGGTTAAGCGCGCTACACCAAAATACATGATATACGGTGAGTTAGGAGAAATATCGATACAAATAGCGATACAACAACGCATGATAGCATACTGGCTAAAACTGAGCTCAGCGAAACAAATTAAACTCTCAGCTAAATTATACAAGTACATTTTACTAGACTCACAACAAAACGGTACACAATACAGATGACTAAACTCTATGAAAACGATACTAGACAACACAGGACACAGCCACCTCTGGAGATACCAAGTAACACATAACCGTAATCAAACACAAACAACAATAACCGAAAACATTGAGGATCAATTTATACAGTCATGGAACTCACACATGAATGGATCATGGAAAGGGAAAATATATAACAGTTTAAAAATAAATTGGGGAAGGGAAGGGTATCTCTTAAAACAAAATACTGTTTACAAGATTTAGAACTAGCAACCATTGTCTACCAATAGAAAAGGGACGGTGGGATGGAACTAACAGAGCAGAATGCGTTTGCAACCTATGTGATAAGAAGGAAATCGGAGACGAGTTTCATTACTTATTCATTTGTGACTTCTTTCAAAATAAGCCAATAAACATCTTGCCAAAATATTATCGCAAAGGACCAACTTTCTTCAAATTTCTCCAACTCTTCTCAACACATAACAAGACACTTCTAGCAAAGATTTGTCACTTAATTACGAAGATTATAAAACATTTTCAATGCTGATTAAACTACTACTACTACTACTACTACTACTACTACTACTACTACTACTACTACTACTACTACTACTACTACTACTACTACTACTACCACTACCACTACCACTACCACTACTACTACTACTACTACTACTACTACTACTACTACTACTACTACTACTACTGCTGCTACGGAAATTACAAAACTTTTTCAATGCTGATTAAACTACTACTACTACTACTACTACTACTACTACTACTACTACTACTACTACTACTACTACTACTACTACTACTACTACTACTACTACTACTACTACTACTACTACTACTACTACTACTACTACTGCTGCTGCTGCTGCTGCTGCTGCTGCTGCTGCTGCTACGGAGATTACAAAATATTTTCAACGCTGATTAAACTACTACTACTTTTTTTTTTTTTTTTTTTTTGAAAAACCGACGCTGACGCAGTCGGACAAACTTCACGGAGGAACTCCTTTAAAAAGGCTTGCAAACCCCCAGAAAAAAACCTGGTGAACTAGCAATCTTGATTAATATTACACCAAAACAATGATAAATAATGAGCATTAATACAATCTATAAATACATATGGCTTAAAAAGTATAGATACAAAACAATAGGCTGATAAAGCTCCGATAGCAAAACCAAACTTAACAAAGGCATTACTATTCAACCCAGGTGTAGTAGTAGACCCGTATGGCGAGTGCAACTATCCAACAAATGAAATGTGCCTCGTCAATCTATGACAAATAAGTCAATCATTGACGCCAGTGGGCTGATTCTCTAAAGATCAGCGGCCGTAGTAGCATTTGGGTAGTATAATACATATAGTCGGCAGAAAAATTCCAGAAAAATTGATGGCCCTCTTGTTTACATTTTCAATTTACTTTATTGTAAGGTTTTGTAAATTATCATTCAATCCATGTGTGGTAGTAGACCCGTGTGGCGAGTGCAACTATTCAACAAATGAAAAGTGACTCGTCAATCAATGACAAATAAGTCAATCATTGACGCCAGTGGGCTGAGTCTTAAAGATCAGCGGGCGTAGTAGCATTCAGGTAGCATAACATATATAGTCAGCAGGAAAATTACAGAAAAATAGATGGAAATAGATGGCGCTCATGTTTCCATTTTTGATTTACTTTGTTGTAAGGTTTTGTAAATTACCCGGGAACAAATAACCCTATAAAACTCCTAAAATTACCTGGGACAATTTTATAATTCAATGGCAAATTACTTTATCGATTGATTATTAAATTACCCCAGTCCGTTTATTTCTTAACATGAATTATTAAACATAACAATATCAAAGTGCAGACTAAAATGAATTACATGACACAGATTAATTAAAAGACACAGATAAATCAGCTGTAGTAATTAAATGATTTAAGCTAGTGCAGGCTCATTTATTTTTACAGCTCCCAACTCTATTGAAACTATGTTTGTTTTGCACCATATGTCCTTGAATACTTTTTCTTTACCATGCTGCTTTAATCTAAAATATTCGCAAGTAATATGATTCAGCAGCAATGACCGAAATATTGCCTTTATTGCTCTATTGTGATTGCCCATAGATGGATTTTTCGTCTGTGCACACCGATGTTTCCAAATGGCCCAAACACCTATGGTTAGTATTGTTATTAAAATAGTCCTTTCAGACTTTATGATATTTACACCGCTTGATCCAAATTCTCTAAATAAGACTACATGCGTGTCTAGAACAATGGGCTTCGCTCCAAATTTTGCCAAGATTTGGCTGATATAGTCCCAAAATTGTGACGATATTGGACATTCCGCAAATAAATGCTCGATTGTTTCCTCGTCTGTTTGACATAAGTAACACCTATCAGAAGTCGTAATATTGCACTTGTATGTCAAGTGTCCCACCCATAGCCGTCGATGTAGTAATCGCCACAATAAATCACGAGCCATATTTGGTATGGATGGAGAATGTAAGATTTTCCATACATTTTTCCAACTGGATGGTTTATAGCTTGAGTCATCCCATCTCCTAATTGCTATGGGAGGTGTTACTTGTTTTCGTCTCATAATATGGTACCATTCCTTGGATCTCATCTTGTATTTTAACATCTCATCATCAAGAACTAATGCGGGTTGTGGAGTCAAACTATTATTATTTACATTTGGCAGACGAAACCATTCAATTGGTACAGCATGTTTTATTTTATTTAGCAACCGCTGGACATCTATGTGCCTCATATGTGTTTTTCTAGCTACGTCTTGCATTGAAATCCATCTACGTGTTTGAGGGTGTATCATATCCGATAAATGTTGAATGCCATATTTTGCAAAGGACGGTAGATAAAGTACTGCATTGTTATAACATATATTACTATTGCCCCACAATTGCTGTTCTAGTACTTCCTTCCAGCACGTAGGTGGAGGTATGTATCTGTCAAATATTTCTAACTCCTTAACTTGATCTTTAAACACATCTGGTATCATTTGGCTATTCGGAGGTGGCTTCTTTGAGGTAAAAACATGCTCAGCCAGAAATGGTTCTACAATTCTCTCCATGAGAGCTCGTGAAACACATGCCCACGTCTCATCTGATGTAATAAGATCATCCAAAAGTTTTAACCTTAAAGAAACACATTTCACTTTAATATCAATTAAATCAAGTCCTCCTTCTAACTTAGCATTCTTGAGAACACGATGGGAAACTAAATGATTCTTTTCTTCCCATATGAATGACAATATCAACTCATTAACCTCCTTTTCTACATGTTTTGGCATGTGTACAACAGATGCTGTATACCATAGCCCAGATAATGCCAAGTTGTTGACAACAAACACTCTACCAAAGATTGAAAGACGATGACGCTTCCAATTTGCTAATATTCTCTTAAGCTTAGATACTCGTTCATTCCAATTTTGTATTGTATTCGGTTTCCTGCCAAAATAGATGCCTAAAATCTTAATGGTATCATTAGACCAATTGATTTCAAGTGGCTGGTCATTCCGCTCTTTCCATGGCCCCAGAAATAATCCTTTGGATTTTCCTTTATTGATTTTCAAACCAGATGCATTTTGGAACTTTTCTAGTACGTGGTTTAAAATTGCAAAATCATTGTTTGAACTGGTAAACACAGTTGTGTCATCAGCATATTGTGACAGCTTAAGTGGTCTTTCTATGCCACGAATACATATGCCTTGAAAGTTATTATTTTGCCTCAATGCTATGCCAAGTGATTCCATCACAATAACAAATAATAATGGCGATAGGGAACACCCCTGTCTAACCCCACGTTCTAAGACAATTTCTCTGGATAATTGATTGTTCACTAAATAGCTACTCTTGATATCCGTATATAAAATCTTTACCCATTTAATAAAGTTTGAGCCTAACCCAAACGATTGCAAAGAATTAAAAAGAAAATCCCATTCCACACGGTCAAATGCCTTTTCATTGTCCAAGGCAATCACAGCTGAAGGGATGCTATCCTTCTCAACCAATTGTATAAGGTCTCTTATTACCATGGTATTGGTTAGAATTGTCCTCCTGGGTACAGCACATGTCTGCTCTGTTCCAATGATTTCTCCTAAAACACTACCTAGTTTCAATGTTAGTGCTCTGGATATTATTTTGTAGTCTACACATAGTAGAGAAATTGGTCTGTAGTTCTGAATTAGACGTCTGTCATTTCCTTTATATATTAGCCTTACGTATGCCCTAGCCATAGTTGGTGGTAAATGGCCTTTCTAAAAAATTTCAGTGCCTAATTCTTCCATTATTGGACCTACAAGGTGCCAAAACGTTTGGTAAAATTCAACTGGAAGGCCATCACACCCCGGTGATTTTTCTAGTTTCATACCTTTAAGGGATTTAGTTAAATCTTCTAGTGTTAAGGGTTGATCACAAAATTCACTGCCTGTGTCTGACACCTTTTTGTCTATATTTGCTAACAAATCCAATTTTGCATCTTCATCAATTCCCTCTGACTTGTACAATGACTCATAGTAATTGCATACAATAGTACTCATTTCATTGTTGGTAAAGACGGTTGAACCATCCGACATGTTTAATGAGCACATCACCTTATCTATTGCCCGTGCTTTTTCTAATGCGCAAAAATATCGGGTTGGCTTTTCCCCTTCTGCGTGCATCTGGGCTCTTGCTCTAATTTTTGCACCCTCAAACTCATAGTGTTCTATATCTCTTATTTTACTTTTAATTTTAACCAGTAATTCATAATAATTCTCTTCACCATTATTTACTTTAGCATTAATTTTCATCAGTGATCGATGAAGTGTTTTCTTGCGTTTGCGTATTTCCTGTGCTTTTCTAATAGCATACTTTCGGGAAACATACTTTAAATCCAGTTTAACATCCTCCCACCATTGCAATGTGCTCTTATATGATGCTTTCCTATTAATCCAATGTTGCCAACAACTCTCTATATTATTCTTATAAAATTCTTCTCCCAACAGTGTTGTGTTTAATTTCCAAAACCCGACCCCTTTTGTTACCCAGTCAGCATTGGCAAAGGTTACACAAACCATGTTATGATCAGAGAATGCAACTGGCTTAATATTAACATCTCTCCAGTACCCTGTTAACAAACTATTCACATAAATTCTGTCGATCCTTGAACCAACTTTACCATCTACCGAAAACCATGTAAGATCTTTACCATGAGGTTTTGATATTCTATAGGTGTCCACTAAATTTTCATTATCACATATTTCTTTTAAGAGTCTATGTGATGTATCAGTATAAGTTGAAGTTGCATTCCTGTCATTTTCTTTGTCTAAGACACAATTAAAGTCACCACCCATTACTAAGTTTTCAGTGATGTTATCTAGTGCTGTTTTAGACATCTCCTTAAAAAAATTACGACGTAGTTGATGAGATGTAGGTGCATATATACACAGCAACGTGATACGTGTTTGTTGTATATCTAGCGTGACTCTCACCCAGCGACCATTTGCACCTGATACTGAAGAGATTATATTTACATAGGCTGAACAACGAGGGAGTATAACAATTGCTACACCTGCACTATTATCTTGAGATAACGAATAAAATATTCTGGATCCAGAAATCTTTTCTAAATTATCGTATAATTCTGACTTCTGAATTTTTGTTTCCTGTATCAAAGCAATGTCAATCTGCTCATTTTTCAGAGTCTCTAGTAAGTGACGTTGCTTTATGTCACTATTTAAGCCTCTACAATTGAGTGTGCAAATTAGCATAAAAGTTAATAAAATGCTGCGTAAAACCGCCATTATTAAGCTAACTAGATTTTGTTTTTTTCGACCCTCTCTTAGACCATTTACCTATTTTACTCACAAACGCTGCATTACTTAGCTCAACTTTTTCCAAATGCTTATATTTTAATATATCTGAATCATGACGCAGATGCCTATATTTAACACCATTTGCCGTCACATATGGAACTAACACCTCTCCTGCCTCTGACCTGTACATGACCATTTCATCAGGTGATTTAGAACTCTGTGTTTGAATGGATATATCAGATTCAGCGACTGACATATTATCGTCTTCTATATCACTTTCCTCTATTTCTGATTCAGAACTCTCTCCATCTTTCTGTCGCTTTGTTCCACTCAATCGATCCGAGACACCAATTACTTTCTCTATATTATTTAAATCGTCTAGATTGAGTGTACTCAGTGGAAATTCAAAGTTAGTTTCAGTATCTTGCGACCTGAATTTTACTTGTCCTAAATTAAAACTCTCTTCCAGAGGGTATTGATCCTCATCTTCAACTTGTGTGGAATTAGCCTCTCTGTCATCAAACTTGGATTGACTTTTTACTGGAGCAAGACTTAGCCCCTCATCTAGAACCTCTATTTCATCGCCTGCAACTACAGCAATTGGATTCTTAGTTTTTTCCCCATGCTTCTCATTAACATGGACTTCAGCTACAATCTCAGCAACTACTGGTTCGATGACATTTTCCCTAGCAGCGTGCTTCCCATTAGTATGAATTTCCGCTACAATCTCAGCAGCTACCGGTTCTATGACATTCTCTTTAGAGACAACTTGCTCTGCACTTTTATCAGCACCCTTTTTGACATATTTGTTCTGCGGGCATCGCCACTTAAAATGATCAGATGATCCACAAACTAGACATTTGTTTTTGTTAGGGCAATCTGTTGCAAGATGTTCTGTGCTTAAGCAGATTCTACACTCTTTGATTTGCCCCCTGTACCATAATGGCAAGATAAATCGACCATCTATGGTGACCTTGCTTGGGAGAGGTTGTTCTACCTTTTCAAACCAAATTCTTCTGATGCCATTTTCTAAGGTTCGATCAAATGGATAGGTCTCGTGTTCTACTTTGTCCACTTTGCCATACTTGATCAATTCAGTGATAACCCGTTCATCTGGGATCTCTAATGGAACCTTCATCTTGACTAATAGACGATCAGAATCTATTTCCTCCACATTACACACCTCACCCTTCACGACAAGGACCTCGTCGAGCAACTTTTCCTTCACACTTTCATTAACTACGGTGACATTCCATACAGATTTGGAAACATCAACGAGACCTTGAAGGACCCGTGGCCCTGCCCCAACTACATCCTTCAACCCATGATACACCTCAATTGCCGAAATACCCCAAGCCTTTGTCGTGATTTTAAGACTCAGGGTACGCTTATATGAGGTTGCCATGGTGTTTTATAAAAAGAGGAACCCCATACTACTACAATATATAATACAAATATATAACACCAAGACGTCGGGGAAAGAGCTAAACACTAAATAAATAGTGTCCCCTTTTGAAACCCTGACGTCTACCAACAAATATACGAATAGAGAGTACAGTCGTATATTTGTTAGTTTGAACCACTTTCTAAGTGGTTCACTAACACCTAGCCGATTAAAGTATGCTAACAAATATATGATTAAATAGTCAAGTCATATATTTGTTAGTCTGTTCGAGTTGACCGGGGACAGCCAACTGACTATAAGGAGTAATATAGTTAAAGAACTAGGCGTGTGCTTACAAATGACAAAGGAATTAAATCCACTCACTCAAGCGATCTTGCCAAATACAATGCGCTAGCCTACGATCTATAGAAATAGCAGACCGGCGCGGGGAGAAATGTATTGCATTGACCACAGTAAGAGGAGCCCTATTAAATGGCGAAAACCGCCAGCTAAGAGGAATGCCTTTAGAAAATAGAGACACAAAATGCGCTCCAACCAAGACAAGAATTTACAAATTAAATATAAAGTTTGAAAGGAAATACTAATACGAAATATATGTATAAAACTTATCTACAAAATCGCGCTAGAAACTAGCAAATTCGGGCAGCAATTGCAGAGCTAAATAAACGCGTGCGTTCACTTCGACTACTACTACTACTACTACTACTACTACTACTACTACTACTACTACTACTACCACCACCACCACCACCACCACCACTACTACTACTACTACTACTACTACTACTACTACCACTACTACTACTACTACTACTACTACTACTACTACTTTTTTTTATCAAAGGATCGTGTGGAAAGCCTTTCTACCCAAAAATATTTACTGACAAAGAGCACTAAAATGTAGGGAAATTAATTAACACACAGTATACGTCAGTATTATGTAGAAATAAATTCTATAAATTTAAAAATATATTTATAAACATTATATAAATCATATTATTGCATTGCTATAAAAGCAATGAAACGGTGCTCATACAATGAAATTAATATGGACCAATTAATTTATGTTTATTACAAAATACCCTGATGCAATTGCCGTACACACATGAATCTCCAAAACTGTTAAAACAAATTACCATATTATGAATATTTTGGCTACTGTGAATACATGATTAGACCAAATTACAAAACATAAAATGAAAAAGCCAAGTTAATTTACTTTGAATGGATGTTTTGAAAATTACCCCAGAACAAATGATACTAAAAATAAACATTCCTGTAGGCCGTGTGGGTGACTATAAACACTATTTGAATTATTTAATCATGATATTTTCAAGGTTAAATTTGTGGGTGTTGAAAATTTAAAGCCAATTTGATGGGAAGCTGTTGCTATCATGCAGCAACAGCGTCCACACACTCAAATACTAAAATAAACAACACAAAATCTAGTGAAAAACATGTTTCCTAGCAAGAAATCCGTTGAATATTAGGAACGTAACTGAACTGGAAGGCATTGCTGTCTTATATTCCAATCCAGTCCAATCACGCCAAAAACATTTTGTCCTGAAAAGATTTTAAGGAACTACTAAGCTGCATTGAATCTGCAAATTTGTCTTTTTCCATTTTTCCATTACTTATTTCAACATTACACGATCTTCAAAATAACTAATTGCCCAGAATCAATGGAAACCATCTCGCCTCTACACCACTTGACTTTAAATCGATGGAGGCTATTTCCCTTCAGTGGTGCATGGTATTCACATTGTAGACAATATGCAAGCGAGAAATCAAAAATATATTTTTATTTCGTAAAGTGGATAGTGCTAGGATCGTCAAATACATCGCATGCTCTAGAGCAACGGTATTTCCAAATGCTCCAGTTGCCTAAACTAAGGCAAAATAATGCGATCTTTTTAACATCATTATTTACATTATATCCAGAAAGGTCGTGAAACAGTCTTTCGGTAGGTGCAATTTGGAACTGCGATGCATCAAACTTAATTAAAACACGTTTGATGTATGTCCAAAACTGAGCAATAACAGTGCAATCCACAAATAAATGGACGAGTGTTTCCTCTGCTGTTAAACACAATAAACACCTGTCACTCTCAGTAATTCCTACTTTCTTGAGGAGAGAGCCTACCCATAGCCTTCTATGGATTAATCGCCAAACAACATCTCTTGCTCTATTAGGGATATGTGAGGAATGAATGTTGCACCACACATCATTCCAATTTACCGGGAAATAAGTGAAATTTTCCAAGCAGCAATTGCCTTTGGAATAGCCGGATTTTGTAGCTTTAGCATGTGGTACCAATACTTGCATCTTACAGAACATGTGAAGATTCTATCCCCATATTTTAGCATAAGTTTTTGTGCTTCAACAGTCATAGATGCTTTGGGTAGGCGAAACCAATCCCTAGGAATGGCTACCTGCAACCGCTTTAAAAGGCGTTGTGCATCGATTGGTCGAAGCTTGGTTGTCTGCACTATCTCATGTAGGGATTTCCATTCACGCGTGGCTGCACTAACAAGATCAGAGAAATATTTTAATCCATGTCTAGCTAATGAGAAATAGTATAGAACCCCACCATTATGTAGCATTCTATCACTTCCCCAAAGTTGTTGATTTAGTGCATGTTCCCAGTATAATGGCGAGTCTTCCATTTTCAAGGTTAAAAGAGATCTTCCTGGAATTGAACATGTCTGGTCAGGATTTATTACATCTGCCAGCACACCACCAAACTTTAATGACAGAGCTCTGGATAAAATTTTATAATCGACTCCAAGTAGTGAAATGGGTCTATAGTTCTTCAGATCACTGCGATCACCCTTTTTATATATTAACCGTACATATGCCTGTGACATTGTCTCGGAAAGATGGTCTCGATGAAAGATTTCTCTGAAAACTTCATGGAACATTTTACCAATAAGATGCCAGAATGTTTGATAAAATTCTACACAAAGCCCATCCCCTCCTGGTGATTTGCCAGCTTTCATTGTATTGAGGGATTTTGTTATTTCATCAAAACTTAAGTTCTTTTCACATATATCAACTGATGAAGGAGGTAACTTATCTTGAATATTATTAAGCAGATCTTGTGCTATTTTCTCATCAATAGGTTTTGATCTGTACAGAGATTGATAGAAGTTCTGTACAGCACTCAGTATATCTGTATTGGAGCTAAGCACTTGGTGATCTACTTGTAAACTTCTAATCAATTTTTCTACACCTCTAAATCGTTCGAGGTTGCAGAAATATTTTGTGTTTTTTTTCTCCTTCTACGTACATTTGAGCTCTAGATCTTATTTTGGCGCCTTCAGCCTTTTCCTCCTCAATATATATGCACGTAGTTTACATTTTATTTCATTCAGATAATCAACTAAATGAGCTGCGCCATTTGCAACCTTACGGGAAAGTAGGAATAATAGGCGCTCAAGTGCTTTCACATCCTTCCGCATTTTCCTTGCTTTTTTAATAGAAATTGCTTGGATACGTGAACAAAGCCTAATTTTACTTCTTCCCACCATGAAATCAAATCTTCTGTATCACCCTTGTTGCGCATTTTAAAGTCCCAAAAACTTTGTACGTGACGATGGTATTCTGTATCATTTAAAAAAGAACAATTAAATTTCCAAAACCCAGGACCACGTTTTATCCAGTCAGCATTGTCAATGCTTATAGAAACTACACTGTGATCTGAGAAAGTTATTGGACATATGTTTGTCTGTGAAAGATTGCCTTTAACTGATCTTTGCACATATATTCTATCCAAGCGAGATGCTGTTTGGCCATTAGCTGTCACCCTAGTAAAATCACAACCATCGGGTTCTAAAAGCCGATGCTATCCAGTAAATGTTCAGCATCACAAATCTGTTTTAAGCGATAATCAGTAGTGTCATTATAATTACATAATGAACGTCTATCTTTATCCTTGTCTAAGATTCAATTAAAATCACCTCCCAAAATATGATTTTCTGAACAATCATGGATCACGGATGCAATGCTGGAGAAGAATGCAGCCCGTGGCCCATGAGATGCTGGGGCATAAATCGACATGATATTTACTCTGGTATCAGAGACGTCACATGTGATTTTAACCCACCGACCAACAGTGTCAGTATCTGCTGAAATGATGTTTATGGAGCCGAGGCATTTGGGTAAAAATAAAATAGCAACTCCTGCATTTGGCTCATTGGCATCAGATGTAAATATTTCACCTTGGGCAAGTTGTTTAAAACTTTCGATGGCTTCAGGGCTTCGGAGTCTTGTTTCCTGAAGCAGAGCAATATCAACCCTAAGCTGCAGCAATTTTTCCAACAATAATCGCTGTTTTAAAATGTCGTTGAGGCCGCTACAATTTAATGTACAAATAATCATAAAAATAAAGTATCTGTATATATTGGCCATTATACCTAATTAGATTTTGGTTTCTTACTTTTCTCCTATTTGGCCCATTTGCCCATTTTAGCAGTGAAATCGGAGGCTGTGAGGTCAACAATTGTTAAATGTTGATATTTGGCAATATCAGAATCATTCCGCATATGCCTATATCGTACACCTTTCTGAGTAATATATGGTACTAAAATTCCTCCAGTTTCAGACCGGTAAACCACCATCTCATCAGAGCGCCGAGACTGTTGTGTTTGAATGGAAATATCAGATTCTGCTATTGAAATTGAATCATCTATATCTTCCTGTTCATTTTCATCATCACCAGAACTCAGGTCTTCTATCTGTCGTTTAAGAACCTTTGGTTGTGTTTTGGTATTTGGCAAAATACTATCAGTCTCAGTTAATGGCGTTAGTGCAAAATCTGTTTCACTTTCTCTTGATTGCGACCTGAATTTAGTCTGACCTGGGCAAAAACTAGCGAGTTCGCCATCTTGATCATCTTCCATATCAATGTCATTCTGTGATGGATTTGCACTAACATTTGATGACATTGTAACATTATGATTGGCCCCTGACACTTGTGTTTGAGGTAACCCTTCTTCCAATACATCTATCAAATCTTCAGCGTGAACTGACACTGGGTTGGGAAGATTGTGTACATTAGCTACAGTAACAGATTCACTAACTTGATTTTTTTCCTGTTTATTCTCATCTACATTTTGGCTGCCCACCACTAAACTATTTGTGGCCACCTTGCACTTCCATTTGTAGTGGTCAGTGCCACCACACAATAGACATTTGTCCTTATGGGGACAGGCGCTCGCCAGATGGGTCACACTACTACAGATACGGCATGTCTTGATCTGCCCTCTGTACCATATTGGTAAAAAGAATGCATTGTCAATAGACAGTGCACTCGGCAATACACTGGGCAATGTCGATTCACTATCCCGCATCCAGACTCGCCTCACGCCATTTTCTAGTGAACAGTCAAAATCATATGTCTCGCTTTCTATAGACAACACATCCCCATATTTTGCCATTTCCAATTTAATACGCTCGTTGGGTATTTCTAGAGGTGCTTTGATCTTCACGAGCAATTTATCAGAATCGATCTCCTGAATCTTACATGCCTCTCCATTAACCACCAGCCCATCTTCCAATAGCTTGTTCTTAATCTCCTCAGAACAAACAGTAACATTCCAAACGTTCCTCTTTATATTAATGAGGCCTTTCAGTACTGCGGGACCAGAGCCGACGATATCTTTTAAACCGTGAGAGACGTCAATAGCCCCCACGCTCCACCCCGCTGTAGTAACCCGCAGGCTTAGCCGTTGTAAACACTAGACATTATGCATGAGTGCACAGCGCGTCAGTACGAGCTCAATACAGTAGCTATAACAATAAATATATAGCCTGGGGAGCGGGTGAAAGAAAAAGAGCAACCGAAAATGATCCGGCTGCTAACCAACAACACACACCACCAAAACAACGCCTAAACGTGGACAATAACTAGGACAGAAACGAAGAAGGTGCTGCAGTGAGCAATGGTCACTGCGAAAAGACAATGCCAAAAACCACCGCTGTAAATAGCGACTTCAAACAACAAAACTTTCAAAAAAGAATATTACAAAACAAAACTATATACTTTTATACAGAACCAGGACAAAACTGAAGCATAAATGAGCAGTAGAAATCGTTCAAAATCAACGATATTAGCAGAGCCAAAAGACACGTGTGTTCCCTTTGACTACTACTACTACTACTACTGCTGCTGCTGCTGCTGCTGCTGCTGCTGCTGCTGCTGCTGCTGCTGCTGCTGCTGCTGCTGCTGCTGCTGCTGCTGCTGCTGCTGCTGCTGCTGCTGCTGCTGCTGCTGCTGCTGCTGCTGCTGCTGCTGCTGCTGCTGCTGCTGCTGCTGCTGCTGCTGCTGCTGCTGCTGCTGCTGCTGCTGCTGCTGCTGCTGCTGCTGCTGCTGCTGCTGCTGCTGCTGCTGCTGCTGCTGCTGCTGCTGCTGCTGCTGCTGCTGCTGCTGCTGCTGCTGCTGCTGCTGCTGCTGCTGCTGCTGCTGCTGCTGCTGCTGCTGCTGCTGCTGCTGCTGCTGCTGCTGCTGCTGCTGCTGCTGCTGCTGCTGCTGCTGCTGCTGCTGCTGCTGCTGCTGCTGCTGCTGCTGCTGCTGCTGCTGCTGCTGCTGCTGCTGCTGCTGCTGCTGCTGCTGCTGCTGCTGCTGCTGCTGCTGCTGCTGCTGCTGCTGCTGCTGCTGCTGCTGCTGCTGCTGCTGCTGCTGCTGCTGCTGCTGCTGCTGCTGCTGCTGCTGCTGCTGCTGCTGCTGCTGCTGCTGCTGCTGCTGCTGCTGCTGCTGCTGCTGCTGCTGCTGCTGCTGCTGCTGCTGCTGCTGCTGCTGCTGCTGCTGCTGCTGCTGCTGCTGCTGCTGCTGCTGCTGCTGCTGCTGCTGCTGCTGCTGCTGCTGCTGCTGCTGCTGCTGCTGCTGCTGCTGCTGCTGCTGCTGCTGCTGCTGCTGCTGCTGCTGCTGCTGCTGCTGCTGCTGCTGCTGCTGCTGCTGCTGCTGCTGCTGCTGCTGCTGCTGCTGCTGCTGCTGCTGCTGCTGCTGCTGCTGCTGCTGCTGCTGCTGCTGCTGCTGCTGCTGCTGCTGCTGCTGCTGCTGCTGCTGCTGCTGCTGCTGCTGCTGCTGCTGCTGCTGCTGCTGCTGCTGCTGCTGCTGCTGCTGCTGCTGCTGCTGCTGCTGCTGCTGCTGCTGCTGCTGCTGCTGCTGCTGCTGCTGCTGCTGCTGCTGCTGCTGCTGCTGCTGCTGCTGCTGCTGCTGCTGCTGCTGCTGCTGCTGCTGCTGCTGCTGCTGCTGCTGCTGCTGCTGCTGCTGCTGCTGCTGCTGCTGCTGCTGCTGCTGCTGCTGCTGCTGCTGCTGCTGCTGCTGCTGCTGCTGCTGCTGCTGCTGCTGCTGCTGCTGCTGCTGCTGCTGCTGCTGCTGCTGCTGCTGCTGCTGCTGCTGCTGCTGCTGCTGCTGCTGCTGCTGCTGCTGCTGCTGCTGCTGCTGCTGCTGCTGCTGCTGCTGCTGCTGCTGCTGCTGCTGCTGCTGCTGCTGCTGCTGCTGCTGCTGCTGCTGCTGCTGCTGCTGCTGCTGCTGCTGCTGCTGCTGCTGCTGCTGCTGCTGCTGCTGCTGCTGCTGCTGCTGCTGCTGCTGCTGCTGCTGCTGCTGCTGCTGCTGCTGCTGCTGCTGCTGCTGCTGCTGCTGCTGCTGCTGCTGCTGCTGCTGCTGCTGCTGCTGCTGCTGCTGCTGCTGCTGCTGCTGCTGCTGCTGCTGCTGCTGCTGCTGCTGCTGCTGCTGCTGCTGCTGCTGCTGCTGCTGCTGCTGCTGCTGCTGCTGCTGCTGCTGCTGCTGCTGCTGCTGCTGCTGCTGCTGCTGCTGCTGCTGCTGCTGCTGCTGCTGCTGCTGCTGCTGCTGCTGCTGCTGCTGCTG
Organism: Chaetoderma sp. LZ-2023a; assembly: GCA_034401795.1. NCBI lineage: Eukaryota > Metazoa > Mollusca > Caudofoveata > Chaetodermatida > Chaetodermatidae > Chaetoderma > Chaetoderma sp. LZ-2023a. The sequence continues at coordinate 59,387,080 of CM067374.1, read as the reverse complement.
CTGCTGCTGCTGCTGCTGCTGCTGCTGCTGCTGCTGCTGCTGCTGCTGCTGCTGCTGCTGCTGCTGCTGCTGCTGCTGCTGCTGCTGCTGCTGCTGCTGCTGCTGCTGCTGCTGCTGCTGCTGCTGCTGCTGCTGCTGCTGCTGCTGCTGCTGCTGCTGCTGCTGCTGCTGCTGCTGCTGCTGCTGCTGCTGCTGCTGCTGCTGCTGCTGCTGCTGCTGCTGCTGCTGCTGCTGCTGCTGCTGCTGCTGCTGCTGCTGCTGCTGCTGCTGCTGCTGCTGCTGCTGCTGCTGCTACGGAGATTACAAAATATTTTCAACGCTGATTAAACTACTACTACTACTACTACTACTACTACTACTACTACTACTACTACTACTACTACTACTTTTTTTTTTTTTTTTTTTTTGAAAAACCGACGCTGACGCAGTCGGACAAACTTCACGGAGGAACTCCTTTAAAAAGGCTTGCAAACCCCCAGAAAAAAACCTGGTGAACTAGTAATCTTGATTAATATTACACCAAAACAATGATAAATAATGAGCATTAATACAATCTATAAATACATATGGCTTAAAAGGTATAGATACAAAACAATATGCTGATAAAGCTCCGATAGCAAAACAAAACTTAACAAAGGCATTACTATTCAACCGAGGTGTAGTAGTAGACCCGTGTGGCGAGTGCAACTATCCAACAAATGAAAAGTGCCTCGTCAATCTATGACAAATAAGTCAATCATTGACGCCAGTGGGCTGATTCTCTAAAGATCAGCGGGCGTAGTAGCATTTGGGTAGTATAATACATATAGTCGGCAGAAAAATTCCAGAAAAATTGATGGCCCTCTTGTTTAAATTTTCAATTTACTTTATTGTAAGGGTTTGTAAATTACCATTCAATCCATGTGTGGTAGTAGACCCGTGTGGCGAGTGCAACTATTCAACAAATGAAAAGTGACTCGTCAATCAATGACAAATAAGTCAATCATTGACGCCAGTGGGCTGAGTCTTAAAGATCAGCGGGCGTAGTAGCATTCGGGTAGCATAACATATATAGTCAGCAAGAAAATTACAGAAAAATAGATGGAAATAGATGGCGCTCTTGTTTCCATTTTTGATTTACTTTGTTGTAAGGTTTTGTAAATTACCCGGGAACAAATAACCCTATAAAACTCTGTGCAAATTCCTAAAATTACCTGGGACAATTTTATAATTCAATGGCAAATTACTTTATCGATTGATTATTAAATTACCCCAGTCTGTTTATTTCTTAACATGAATTATTAAACATAACAATATCAAAGTGCAGACTAAAATGAATTACATGACACAGATCAATTAAAAGACACAGATAAAGCAGCTGTAGTAATTAAATGATTTAAGCTAGTGCAGGCTCATTTATTTTTACAGCTCCCAACTCCATTGAAACTATGTTTGTTTTGCACCATATGTCCTTGAATACTTTTTCTTTACCATGCTGCTTTAATCTAAAATATTCGCAAGGAATATGATTCAGCAGCAATGAACGAAATATTGCCTTTATTGCTCTATTGTGATTGCCCATAGATGGATTTTTCGTCTGTGCACACCGATGTTTCCAAATGGCCCAAACACCTATGGTTAGTATTGTTATTAAAATAGTCCTTTCAGACTTTATGATATTTACACCGCTTGATCCAAACTCTCTAAACAAGACTACATGCGTGTCTAGAACAATGGGCTTCGCTCCAAATTTTGCCAAGATTTGGCTGATATAGTCCCAAAATTGTGACGATATTGGACATTCCGCAAATAAATGCTCGATTGTTTCCTCGTCTGTTTGACATAAGTAACACCTATCAGAAGTCGTAATATTACACTTGTATGTCAAGTGTCCCACCCATAGCCGTCGATGTAGTAATCGCCACAATAAATCACGAGCCATATTTGGTATGGATGGAGAATGTAAGATTTTCCATACATTTTTCCAACTGGATGGTTTATAGCTTGATTCATCCCATCTCCTAATTGCTATGGGAGGTGTTACTTGTTTTCGTCTCATAATATGGTACCATTCCTTGGATCTCATCTTGTATTTTAACATCTCATCATCAAGAACTAATGCGGGTTGTGGAGTCAAACTATTATTATTTACATTTGGTAGACGAAACCATTCAATTGGTACAGCATGTTTTATTTTATTTAGCAACCGCTGGACATCTATATGCCTCATATGTGTTTTTCTAGCTACGTCTTGCATTGAAATCCATCTACGTGTTTGAGGGTGTATCATATCCGATAAATGTTGAATGCCATATTTTGCAAAGGACGGTAGATAAAGTACTGCATTGTTATAACATATATTACTATTGCCCCACAATTGCTGTTCTAGTACTTCCTTCCAGCACGTAGGTGGAGGCATGTATCTGTCAAATATTTCTAACTCCTTAACTTGATCTTTAAACACATCTGGTATCATTTGGCTATTCGGAGGTGGCTTCTTTGAGGTAAAAACATGCTCCGCCAGAAATGGTTCTACAATTCTCTCCATGAGAGCTCGTGAAACACATGCCCACGTCTCATCTGATGTAATAAGATCATCCAAAAATTTTAACCTTAAAGAAACACATTTCACTTTAATATCAATTAAATCAAGTCCTCCTTCTAACTTAGCATTATTGAGAACACGATGGGAAACTAAATGATTCTTTTCTTCCCATATGAATGACAATATCAACTCATTAACCTCCTTTTCTACATGTTTTGGCATGTGTACAACAGATGCTGTATACCATAGCCCAGATAATGCCAAGTTGTTGACAACAAACACTCTACCAAAGATTGAAAGACGACGACGCTTCCAATTTGCTAATATTCTCTTAAGCTTAGATACTCGTTCATTCCAATTTTGTATTGTATTCGGTTTCCTGCCAAAATAGATGCCTACAATCTTAATGGTATCATTAGACCAATTGATTTCAAGTGGCTGGTCATTCCGCTCTTTCCATGGCCCCAGAAATAATCCTTTGGATTTTCCTTTATTGATTTTCAAACCAGATGCATTTTGGAACTTTTCTAGTACGTGGTTTAAAATTGCAAAATCATTGTTTGAACTGGTAAACACAGTTGTGTCATCAGCATATTGTGACAGCTTAAGTGGTCTTTCTATGCCCCGAATACATATGCCTTGAAAGTTATTATTTTGCCTCAATGCTATGCCAAGTGATTCCATCACAATAACAAATAATAATGGCAATAGGGAACACCCCTGTCTAACCCCACGTTCTAAGACAATTTCTCTGGATAATTGATTGTTCACTAAATAGCTACTCTTGATATCCGTATATAAAATCTTTACCCATTTAATAAAGTTTGAGCCTAACCCAAACGATTGCAAAGAATTAAAAAGAAAATCCCATTCCACACGGTCAAATGCCTTTTCATTGTCCAAGGCAATCACAGCTGAAGGGATGCTATCCTTCTCAACCAATTGTATAAGGTCTCTTATTACCATGGTATTGGTTAGAATTGTCCTCCTGGGTACAGCACATGTCTGTTCTGTTCCAATGATTTCTCCTAAAACACTACCTAGTTTCAATGTTAGTGCTCTGGATATTATTTTGTAGTCTACACATAGTAGAGAAATTGGTCTGTAGTTCTGAATTAGACGTCTGTCATTTCCTTTATATATTAGCCTTACGTATGCCCTAGCCATAGTTGGTGGTAAATGGCCTTTCTCAAAAATTTCAGTGCCTAATTCTTCCATTATTGGACCTACAAGGTGCCAAAACGTTTGGTAAAATTCAACTGGAAGGCCATCACACCCCGGTGATTTTTCTAGTTTCATACCTTTAAGGGATTTAGTTAAATCTTCTAGTGTTAAGGGTTGATCACAAAATTCACTGCCTGTGTCTGACACCTTTTTGTCTATATTTGCTAACAAATCCAATTTTGCATCTTCATCAATTCCCCCTGACTTGTACAATGACTCATAGTAATTGCATACAATAGTACTCATTTCATTGTTGGTAAAGACGGTTGAACCATCCGGCATGTTTAATGAGCACATCACCTTATCTATTGCCCGTGCTTTTTCTAATGCGCAAAAATATCGGGTTGGCTTTTCCCCTTCTGCATGCATCTGGGCTCTTGCTCTAATTTTTGCACCCTCAAACTCATATTGTTCTATATCTCTTATTTTACTTTTAATTTTAACCAGTAATTCATAATAATTCTCTTCACCATTATTTACTTTAGCATTAATTTTCATCAGTGATCGATGAAGTGTTTTCTTGCGTTTGCGTATTTCCTGTGCTTTTCTAATAGCATACTTTCGGGAAACATACTTTAAATCCAGTTTAACATCCTCCCACCATTGCAATGTGCTCTTATATGATGCTTTCCTATTAATCCAATGTTGCCAACAACTCTCTATATTATTCTTATAAAATTCTTCTCCCAACAGTGTTGTGTTTAATTTCCAAAACCCGACCCCTTTTGTTACCCAGTCAGCATTGGCAAAGGTTACACAAACCATGTTATGATCAGAGAATGCAACTGGCTTAATATTAACATCTCTCCAGTACCCTGTTAACAAACTATTCACATAAATTCTGTCGATCCTTGAACCAACTTTACCATCTACCGAAAACCATGTAAGATCTTTACCATGAGGTTTTGATATTCTATAGGTGTCCACTAAATTTTCATTATCACATATTTCTTTTAAGAGTCTATGTGATGTATCAGTATAAGTTGAAGTTGCATTCCTGTCATTTTCTTTGTCTAAGACACAATTAAAGTCACCACCCATTACTAAGTTTTCAGTGATGTTATCTAGTGCTGTTTTAGACATCTCCTTAAAAAAATTACGACGTAGTTGATGAGATGTAGGTGCATATATACACAGCAACGTGATACGTGTTTGTTGTATATCTAGCGTGACTCTCACCCAGCGACCATTTGCACCTGATACTGAAGAGATTATATTTACATAGGCTGAACAACGAGGGAGTATAACAATTGCTACACCTGCACTATTATCTTGAGATAACGAATAAAATATTCTGGATCCAGAAATCTTTTCTAAATTATCGTATAATTCTGACTTCTGAATTTTTGTTTCCTGTATCAAAGCAATGTCAATCTGCTCATTTTTCAGAGTCTCTAGTAAGTGACGTTGCTTTATGTCACTATTTAAGCCTCTACAATTGAGTGTGCAAATTAGCATAAAAGTTAATAAAATGCTGCGTAAAACCGCCATTATTAAGCTAACTAGATTTTGTTTTTTTCGACCCTCTCTTAGACCATTTACCTATTTTACTCACAAACGCTGCATTACTTAGCTCAACTTTTTCCAAATGCTTATATTTTAATATATCTGAATCATGACGCAGATGCCTATATTTAACACCATTTGCCGTCACATATGGAACTAACACCTCTCCTGCCTCTGACCTGTACATAACCATTTCATCAGGTGATTTAGAACTCTGTGTTTGAATGGATATATCAGATTCAGCGACTGACATATTATCGTCTTCTATATCACTTTCCTCTATTTCTGATTCAGAACTCTCTCCATCTTTCTGTCGCTTTGTTCCACTCAATCGATCCGAGACACCAATTACTTTCTCTATATTATTTAAATCATCTAGATTGAGTGTACTCAGTGGAAAATCAAAGTTAGTTTCAGTATCTTGCGACCTGAATTTTACTTGTCCTAAATTAAAACTCTCTTCCAGAGGGTATTTATCATCATCTTCAACTTGTGTGGAACTAGCCTCTCTCTCATCAAACTTGGATTGACTTGTTACTGGAGTAAGACTTAGCCCCTCATCTAGAACCTCTATTTCATCGCCTGCAACTACAGCGATTGGATTCTTAGTTTTTTCCCCATGCTTCTCATTAACATGGACTTTAGCTACAATCTCAGCAACTACTGGTTCGATGACATTTTCCTTAGCAACGTGCTTCCCATTAGTATGGATTTCAGCTACAATCTCAGAAGCTACCGGTTCTATGACATTCTCTTTAGAGACAACTTGCTCTGCACTTTTATCAGCACCCTTTTTGACATATTTGTTCTGCGGGCATCGCCACTTAAAATGATCAGATGATCCACAAACTAGACATTTGTTTTTGTTAGGGCAATCTGTTGCAAGATGTTCTGTGCTTAAGCAGATTCTACACTCCTTGATTTGCCCCCTGTACCATAATGGCAAGATAAATCGACCATCTATGGTGACCTTGCTTGGGAGAGGTTGTTCTACCTTTTCAAACCAAATTCTTCTGATGCCATTTTCTAAGGTTCGATCAAATGGATAGGTCTCGTGTTCTACTTTGTCCACTTTGCCATACTGTCAATTCAATGATAACCCGTTCATCTGGGATCTCTAATGGAACCTTCATCTTGACTAATAGACGATCAGAATCTATTTCCTCCACATTACACACCTCACCCTTCACGACAAGGACCTCGTCAAGCAACTTTTCCTTCACACTTTCATTAACTACGGTGACATTCCATACAGATTTGGAAACATTAACAAGACCTTGAAGGACCCGTGGCCCTGCCCCAACTACATCCTTCAACCCATGATACACCTCAATTGCCGAAACACCCCACCCCTTTGTCGTGATTTTAAGACTCAGGGTACGCTTATATGAGGTGGCCATGGTGTTTTATAAAAAGCAGTACCCCATACTACTACAATATATAATACAAATATATAACACCAAGACGTCGGGGAAAGAGCTAAACACTAAATAAATAGTGTCCCCTTTTGAAACCCTGACGTCTACCAACAAGTATACGAATAGAGAGTACAGTCGTATACTTGTTAGTTTGAACCACTTTCTAAGTGGTTCACTAACACCTAGCCGATTAAAGTATGCTAACAAATATATGATTAAATAGTCAAGTCATATATTTGTTAGTCTGTTCGAGTTGACCGGGGACAGCCAACTGACTATAAGGATTTATATAGTTAAAGAACTAGGCTTGTGCTTACAAATGACAAAGGAATTAAATCCACTCACTCAAGCGATCTTGCCAAATATAATGCGCTAGCCTACGAACTATAGAAATAGCAGACTGGCGCAGCGAGAAATGTATTGCATTGACCACAGTAAGAGGAGCTCTATTAAATGGCGGAAACCACCAGCTAAGAGGAATGCCTTGAGAAAATGGAGACACAAAATGCGCTCCAACCAAGACAAGAATTTACAAATTAAATATAAAGTTTGAAAGGAAATACTAATACGAAATATATGTATACAATTTATCTACAAAATCGCGCTAGAAACTAGCAAATTCGGGCAGCAATTGCAGAGCTAAATAAACGCGTGCGTTCACTTCGACTACTACTACTACTACTACTACTACTACTACTACTACTACTACTACTACTACTACTACTACTACTACTACTACTACTACTACTACTACTACTACTACTACTACTACTACTACTACTACTACTACTACTACTACTACTACTACTATCGGTACTGCTACTACTATCACGGGGCTACTACTATTACTTGGTTATTACTATTTATAAAGATAAATATTCACTACCGCCATACGGAGATTACAAAACATTTTCAACGCTGATTAAACTACTACTACTACTACTACTACTACTACTACTACTACTACTACTACTACTACTACTACTACTACTACTACTACTACTACTACCACTACTACTACTACTACTACTACTACTACTACTACTACTACTACTACTACTACTACTACTACTACTACTACTACTACTACTACTACTACTACTACTACTACTACTACTACTACTACTACTACTACTACTACTACTACTACTACTACTACTACTACTACCACTACTACTACTACTACTACTACTACTACTACTACTACTACTACTACTACTACTACTACTACTACTACTACTACTACCGGTACTGCTACTACTATCACGGGGCTACTACTATTACTAGGTTATTACTATTTATAAAGATAAATATTCACTACCGCCATAAATGCAATATTATATGTTGCTCATATGCTGTGTAAAACGGCCTGAGTGTAAACAAAGAATTTGAATCTGAATCTGAATCTGTTACTGCTTATTAGAGGCTCAGGGTGGTGGGAGGTTTGGGGAGGGTGGGGGTCGGGGCGGGAGCGGGTGTGTGTGGGGTGGGGTGGGGGTGGGGTTGTAACGTGTATGAGACCATTTAAAACTCTGTGGAATATATTAGCCATCCGGGTGAAAATGAATGTTTGTGACATGAACAGATGTTTGTAATGGGTATTTTTGAAAACGTTTGACTGAATGAGTCGCGACATATTTTCAACAAGGTTGCAACAACGGCAACGCTGCAGATTTCATCTGATGTAAAATCAGCATACCTGATAGCTATTCGTAGTAAAGAAAACAGGATATTTTTTTAATTTATGAATGGAAAACGTCACATCTATGCGCGTAGTAGGCCACGTCGCCAGACCATAGACAACGCCTATTTTCCTGGGCCATTAGACTGACAATGCACCTGCTGATGTCCAGTGAGCTAACCTAACCCAAGTCTATGATATAAGCATCTGTGCTGGTTGGTCTACAGCTGTTACGTAACCCCTTTAACAGGTCGTTAGGCCGACAACGCACCAGCTGACATCCCATAATTTGACCTAATCGACATCGAGGATATACACATCTATGCTGATTGGCCTACAGCTGTCACGGCCCCAGACATTAGACCACGCCCCTTTCAAGGGTCATTAGGTCTACAACGTGCCAGCTCGCGACTCATAAGCTGACCTACTCCGTCCTTACCCTGACGACGGTATAAGCATATTTCGTGATTAGCCTACAGCTGTGACGTGACTTTAGGCCATGCCCCAGACCATAGGCCATGCCCCTTTTCACAGGTCATTAGGCCGACAACGTTGCAGCTGGCATCCTATGATCTAAGCTAACCCAGGGCAATGATATGTGCATCTATGCTGATTGTCCTACAACTGTCATGTGATCTCGGCCACGCCCACTAACGTCTTCGAAGCTCTTTACACCTGTCAATCATCGGCATGTGCCACCCATTTACGTCTCCGAAAAACGGCGAAGATATAGGCAGATACCTGATTGGTCGAGAGCTTGATGACATCATCAACATTTGAATTATGCGCCCTCTTTCCCGCCAAAATAATCGAAGCTGATTGGTCGAGAGAGAACAAATTATTTCTCTGTCGACTAATTAAATTCGAGTATTTTTCGTGGCCTAGTACAAATATTGCTGACGTTATCGAGCTCCCGACCATAGAGGAGGTGGTAGCCCAGGCGGTAATGAGCAGAACTGTGAAACCGATGACCTGGGTATTGCGTCTCCATTCAGCCAATTGACAATCGCTGGAACCATAGGCAATCTCCTTCACTCCTCGTTGCCTCTCTCCACACAGGAGTATAAATGGGTACCAGTGTAAAAACTGGGGAAGTTACCAATAACAGACTGAAAAAGAAAACCAGCCTAGAATGACATGAATGAGACCTGGAATCATGGACTCGATAGATGCCAACCAAACCAATAACTTCTAAGCTCTCGGTCAGGAGGAGGCGGTAGCTCAGGTGGTAATGAGCAGAGCTGTGAATCTGGCGATGCCAGAATCATGTCTCTGTTTGGCCAACCGATGATCGCTGGAAACATAGACAATCGCATTCACTCCTCATTGTCTCTCTCCACCGAGGAGTCCAAATGGGTACCAGTGCAAATGCTGGGGAAGTAAATACTAGACTGAAATAAAACCCGCTTAAAATGGCGTGAATGCGACCTGGAATCAGGGACTCGATAGACACCAATCAAAGCAATAACTTCACACACACACACACACACCCACCCATCAATCAGAACACGTGCCTATTTCTTGCCCTTCTACTAGCCATCTCCTGCATTCTGAATGATAACCAACAGCCTTACTTTGAGCACGATCAGGATTTAATTTTTAATGTAAAAAACCAGGAGCTGATTTGTTTTCGAATTCGTTCACATCGTTAGCTGGACATGCATCTTTACAGAATCCATTTGTGGATTGTGTATGCGGATCCAAAAAACGGTAAAGTAGATGATCTCGACATAGTGATCCAAATGACGTTTGGCATCTGGCGTCCAGTGTCCGGCAGATTTGATATATACCATCATTGCCTCTTAGTGCGGTCGTGTAGCTGGAGGAATTAACTAGCCTGAAACTATCAAACTCCATCAAAGGGTATGCTACGGCTACCCTGATGGGTACATATGGCAATACCCTTACGCAGAGGTGAGGGCAAAAGTCCCTAAGACATGATTTACCTCCCCTGCGCCGGGACACTGGGAGTAACCCCGTAATAGAAGACTTTCTCATAGGGCTGGACATGGCCACGTATGTGTGATACCATTGACTGGGTATACACTCTTTAGGATGTATATACTATCTTTGTACGACTTCTTCCGCAGAACAATGGTTTATGTCACCATATCACCGGGGATGTTTGGTACCATTGGAAAGTGATGTGATTCCATTTTCTTAAGACAACCTTTGTGAGTCTATTTTAGAAAGAAGCAATCTCAGAACTGCCATCGTATATCACCTGCCATGATGCAAAAACCACGAATTCGGCCACATGGTTGACCGGCTGACTCTCTCGCTTAGATACAACCGTAGCTGGCACACATATGCTTGTGACACCTGAATGGCTGAGGCCATATCTAAGACGCTGTTTATTTGTCAAAAGATAACGAGATGCATAGCTGGCTAGTATAAAAGCATCCAGTTCTGTACTGAACCTGACCGGACTTATGTCATACTCAGCACTGATGATTAGGCAAATGACTCATCTCGATGGTCTGCCTTGTTCCCAGTCCACTTTCCACCACTTGTGCTACTTTACCGTGGAACAGTTACCTTGACCACTCACCATGATCGAACAACTACAAAGCCATCAGCACGGACTCTCCTTTTTGAAAGGCTGGTAAGAGAGATCAATGTCCAAACTAACAGCCCAAATTATTCTGCCACCTTGGAAGACTGTCCACTGCCCCTTGTGCTACTCAAGAGACCAGTGCATGGAAACTTCATGCCCCAATCTGATACGGAAGAATGACAAAACCAGTCACCACCGCAGATGAACCATCCTACACCTCCTTCTGCCTACACGTCGTGAGGACCTCGTTCTCCTGAACAGCCGCCTCTCGTGGAAGAACTTCGAACTCTACATTCAGTACCAGCATCCGACCAAGTTCAGGATCGTGATCTTTGGCCACTGAGGACTAAGTCATCGCAAAACACTGTGTCTTGGGAATATATCTACCAAGTCTGGTTTAAAGCCTGCAGTATTCGCAATAGCAAAAACTAGATGCCACATCTGCAGGGGAACTGTGAAGAATTACTTCTACCACGCTACTAGGACTTGAAAATGGTCGTTAAATCTTAATTGTACTAACTAATCTGGTTTTCTATTCTTTTACAGATTTATACCACCTTAAGCATTCTCCGCTTCTGTAGCGGCCTTTTTCTCTTATTTTTGCCTAAGGAATTCTAGAAGAGATCGTCCACCATACCTGTTGTATTCGGGCATGATCTCATGCTCCGCTCGATGTGAATATACATATTAGCATCATTAGTGGTGTCGCTTTTATTCCTCTAATAGGACATCCACCATAGCTGCCAAATTTATGGGTGGCGGCCTTTGCAAATGGTGCAGCATGATGACTTGCATTAGCGCTGCAATCGAAGATGCCCATTCTTCCACCAAATAGGCTTCCCCACTTTGGACATGTTAGGACACTCGCATATCACTCGGAACAGCCTTTTTCAACTAAAGTCGCATGCGGACATTTCTTTTGATGCCTCAAAGATCCCACTTGGAACTGCGACAACCATTACATGTCTCAGGCACCACGATCTATCCTTTCTCGACTGGCCTCAGTGTTTCTGTGAATAGTGCAAATCTATAGGATAAGGAAAGTCGAGTCACTGGTTCGCCGCATTTCTCATCAGCTCGCCCTCCTTGTGCTTGATACACTGTTAGCCCCTCCCAGGACCCGCTGTGAATGATCTTAACAACGTGAACTAATTCACACCACTTAAGACTATTTCCCGTGGAAACATTCCTCGTAGGCTTCGACTTTGGTCCGCTCTCCTTTTGACTTATGTTTCTAGTCTAATGACCTTTGTCCCATCTTTTTGAGAAGATATAAAGAACCACACTACAACCACTAGCGCGCATTAGGAGCAACCTGAATAGAATCCACCATGGCTCACTATTCTCCATCGACTAGCGACTTCTTTTCTCTTAGATGACTTGGCCGGTGGTTATGATAAAACTGTTAATTATACAACTCTGCGGCGATCACTTTTCATCTTGACAATCGAATAAGATAACCGATGTGTTAACCTGAATCCTCTTCGAATTGTTCGCACATTTCTCAGTATGTCATCATATTAGATCACAGCAGTGCTTCAACCCAATGGGGATTCCCTAAACACTTTCCTCTTTAAATTATACGAACTGGTGCCACATATGCACTTCAGAATGCCAACCTGTGGACCGCATCAAAACCTTTTTGACATCGCTCAACCCAGGCTTCGTCTCTGAGTAAAAGATTCGGCCAACTTTGCGAGGGTAGAGGTTCTCGCTTAACCTAACCATATCATGCACAGAGCCTCTCGGTTAAACCTAGCATAAGACTGCCCTCTAGAGTTCTCTCCCCTCCCTCTCCTCTCATCATATTTGCACCCAAGAGAAAGAACCACATAAAGAGCTTGGCTCAAATTGCAGGAAGCGAAGACTGAAAGCCACCTGTGGCCCTTTCCGCCTCTGTCTGCATACACTCCAATTGCACACACCTCCCTTCCCACACGGATAAGCCAACTGGTCCCTCCCGAGAATGGGCCACTCGGGAACTCACATTCACAGTCCATATGGGAATGCCTGCCCCCATAACTGGGAAAATACTCCCATCACATGTAACAGAATAGCCGAGACGACCACAGTAAGAACAGCGCCACCACCACAGTAAGAACTTCCGCGACCACCACTGAAAAAACAGCCATCACTACCACAGTAAGAACAGCCTCCACAGCCACAGAAAGAACAGCCGCCACCACCACAGAAAGAACAACTGCCTCCACAACAGAATGAACTACCGCACACCTCAGCCCACGTTTCCTCCACCCTGACTGAAGAAGGAATGCTATCCACGGGGATGGCTGCTCCTGACCCTGAACTTCCGCTCGGAGAATGCAATGACAAAGAGGAAGGCAACACATCGCACACCAGAAGAGGTCCAGCTAGCCGACTGCATCATATAGCCATGTTAGGAATGGCCGACCAGACCGGCACATTTCCATTAAGGTGGCTTGTCTCTTCGGCCAGCAAACATTTGTGGGGGAGTCTCTACAAAGTGCCATGGATGGCGTCACAAGCCCTGAGAACTCTGATCGAGAGCCACCCAAGAAGGACTCCAGGGCATGGGCGGCCTTCGATTGGATGGCCTGCTGCTGCCAGGTTGGCACCCCGACTGTGAGCTAGAAGGATGCTACGAGGAGAAATGCTTTGGCGACAACCGAGTGTCCAATCCCTCCCAATGACACCAGACCTGGCTTTGACAGCTTGGGGGGGGGGGTGACAGGCATGAGATGGTTGCCACCCAACCACAACTGGCACCTGATGTAGAGCCACAATGGCTGCCTGGATGCCACCTAGGTATGATGATGTCCACTTCTTTCACCACACACTGCCTACCAAAGAGGGTAACGGAACACCCCACCTCCCCTGGAAAGCCACGCCTAGTATGTACCATCTCCAACAATGTACATATCTTCCTCATGAAATGTTCCACCCTGACGAAGCTAATCCTGCTTAGGGACTCCCATCAGAAGACAGTGAGGAATGTAGGTACCGACTTTGGAACGTGTCACTCGTATCATCGCCTCCTGCAACACTTTACCGCCCATAGCCAAACCCATCCTACCACCCTCACAGACTTAAGACAGTCACCCCATCGAAATATGATGGCGAGTTGCCTTGGGAAAACCACCTCTGTCAGTTCTGCCACATTGCACCAGAGGATTGTCAATGATTTGAAGGGGAAAGCCCAGCAAGTATTAACTGATTTCAGAATGAATGGCCCGCCATAATTTCCCCCAATTTAGCACCACTCCACAAGAATGCTTTGGTGACAGAGCGCTGAAGCTGAAACCAGACAAATTGTTTTGCATATGATTCGGTGGGAACCTGAGTTAGCATGCCACGTCTGTCGACTTGTGACGTGAGTTTACAACTCTCTCCACGGGGAGGCCCAAAACTCCATCCTAATAGACAGCTCTAAAGAAGCACTGAGCGGCCATGCCGACCTAAAAGACTGCTTGTATCAGGCTGAGTTATGGGAAATTACCAAATTAACCAATGCAGAAATCCACATAAATAACTTCTTAAACCGCGAGGCTGCTCAGAAAAGAATGCTCTGCCCCATTGAGAACGTTGAAGACAGACAGGAAACCAATACGGTAGTCAACAAAATCTCCAGACCACGTGGACCTGGTAAAGAGAAGAACAATCAAGCACACCCACCGACCACGCCTATACAAATCTCCACTTATTCTGATGCTCTGGCAACAACTCCGCCTTTTACCACCACCTCTGACTCCAACCCGCTCAGGTGCAAGCTATTTTGAAATCAGTACAGAACATATCTTCCGCACCTCAGACTCATGAATCTGCCCAAATTTTCTTTCACCAATGCTAGCTGACCACCCACTTCGTCCGCCGCTCCATGATTTTCCATTGAAAGCTAGCCCGACATTTCAACTTGATCAAAACAAGGCTTTCCACTATGCCGCAATGGTCTCTCAACCCTCATCACCGACGGGACCTTGTGTCAGGAAGACCACACAGCGGACATTGTTTTCTGGAACAAGGCGCCCTACTCAGGCAGAACTAGAGCAAGATTCAAACAAGATTTTTGACCTAGGCATGACTACTCCACCACATCCAGAGATTACTACCACCCTTTGATACTTGCTACAGGAGACAGAAATGTCTGTTATCGACCGGATCCGACGAGTCGCTCAGTGGACTGGCAACCTGTTTCCTTCCAACACTGAAGATGCTCCTGTTGCTGTTGGTACAGCCACAGTCGTCTCTTTGATTGCGTTTAAGGTAACTACTGTCACCCCATTTCCTGTCGTAGTTCCAACTACGACCATCGCGCCGTGACAGCCACCATTCCTTCGCTGAGCAGCGTCGCCTCATCAGCATGACTAACCACTCTGCCTCCAGCTGGTCTTCATCTCTGAGTGAAGGATTCGGTCGACCTTGTGAGGGTAGCAGTTCTCGCTTAACCTAATCGATCACGTCTTTCTGTGGCTGCCTGAGGCCTTAAACCACAAAAACATCTAGGTTAGCTAAACTACCGCCCTGTGCGGGATTCCCACCTCTGACCATCTCCTGACAGCTAAATCAGTCTCCACACCTGTTTCATTGCAGGCCTCGACACCAACTAGCCAATCAACACTGACCATAGCCTCTCAACACTCATCACAGACGGGACCTTTTGTCAGGAAAACCACCCGACCGACATTGTTTTCCGGAACAAGGCGCCCTACTCAGGCAGAGCTGAACCAAGATTTATACATAAGTGACAGCGAGACCGAAGTTTCCGGCCTAGGCAAGATTTCTGACCTAGTCATGACTACCACGCCACATCCAGAGATTACATTGAGACCTGCTACAGGAGGCAGAAATGTCTGTTAGTGACCAGATCAGATGATTCTCTCAGCGGAATGGCAACCTGTTTCCTTCCAACACTGAAGACACTTTTGCTGTTGGTACATCCACAGTCGTCTTTTCGATTGCGTTTATGGTAACTACACCCATCCCATTTCCTATCGCAGTTCCCACAACGACCACCTTTTCTTTGCCACTGACTACTGCCACGACAGCCACCAGTCGTTCGCTGAGCAGCATCTCCTCATCAGCACGATTGGCCACTATGCCTCCAACTGGGTTTCGTCTCTGAGTAAAAGATTCGGTCGACCTTGCGAGGGTAGATGTTCATGCTTAACCTAATCGATCGCGTCCTTCTGTGGATGCCTGAGGCCTTACGCCACAAAAGCGTCTAGGTTAGCTAAGCTACCACCCAGCGCGGGATCCCTAAACTGTTAGAACTAGGCACACACCGAAGGCCCACCTCTGAACACCTCCTAGGAACATCGGATCGATCAGGCAGCACCAACTAAATGAAGAATGTCCAGCGTACTGACCGGCGTCCTCTATCCTCTGTCTCCCTTTCGCCGAGACGCTGGTCGAGAATGTGTTCGCCTTCTCGCCTTATGCTCCGGGCTAAGGGTTCAGACCTCGGACCCCTCATCAGTCACTTAGCGATCCTGCATAGGGGAGATAAGCACTCCAGTGGATGGTCCAACATCTGCCTCGCTACAGTCTTGGCTCGCAAGCTAGCAGTCACCTCCTCATCCAACTGACAACGCTCCCGGATCCGCTGTGCTTTCTTGTGGGGATTCCAAGGATCATCTTTGGTAAGTGCTGGACAGCTTCCCGTCTGCATTGCTCGGGAGAGTCACTTGTGCCTCTCCTCGGCATGGACCTGTCCGATCATCTGGAGCAGGTCGGCTTTCTTGGCCTTAGAGTAGCCTCTAAGGCCGAATTGCTTTGCAATAGCACGAAGCTGTGCAACAGTACTCATGGTGTATCTCCTTGTGGATGGGCACTTCTGCCCCTCCTCGGCACGGACCTGTCCGATCATCTGGAGCAGGTCGGCTTTCTTGGCCTTAGTGTAGCCTCTAAGGCCGAATTGATTTGCAATGGCGTGAAGCTGTGCAACAGTACTCATGGTGTATATCCCTGTGGATGCATGTCTCTAAATGGGCGTTCACAACCTATTATGTGTGGCGATCAGTACCTGTGAGTGGTGTAGATCCCTGTGGATGCCGGTCTGGGCGTTCAGACCCTATTATGTGTGGTGCTGGCGATCAGTGCCTGTGGGTGGTGTATATCCCTGTGGATGCCTGTCTCTAAATGGCCGTTCAGACCCTATTATGTGTGGCGATCAGTACCTGTGGGTGGTGTATATCCCTGCGGATGCCTGTCTCTAAATGGGTGTTCAGACCCTATTATGTGTGGCGATCAGTACCGTGGGTGGTGTATAACCATGTGGATGCCTGTCTCTAAATGGGCGTTCAGACCCTATCATGTGTAGCGATCAGTACCTGTAGGTGGTGTATATCCCTGTGGATGCCTGTCTCTAAATGGGCGTTCAGACCCTATTATGTGTGGTGCTGGCGGTCAGTACCCGTGGGGTGTGTGTGTGTGTGTGTATATATCCATGTGGGTGCTTGTCTCTAAATGGGCGTTCAGCCCCTGGTAGTAGTAGTGTCGGGATGATCCTACCTCCCTGGCAGCCATTCGGCGATCCGTGGTGGCCCCCGAAACCTATGCCCCAGGGATTGAGAGGGTGGTGGGGGCTCATTTGTCTAAAAGGAAATCCAGTTGAGGAGGATGGGGCTCATTTGTCTAAATGGAAATCCAGTTGAGGGAGGTGGTATCATTTTACTACCGACACTACTACTACCCTGTCCCGGAGCTAGAAGGACGCTACGACGAGGAATGCTTTCGCGACGACCGACTGCCCGGCCCCTCCCGACGACACCAGACAGCTGGAAGGACAGGAGCGAGATGGCGGCCGCCACCCCACAGTAGTCTACCTCATAATCGAAACGATCTTCAAATCTTTTCCGTATTTTACGGGGTTTGGACTTAGCGTATTTTGCACCAAGAATTAGATAAATGTTAATGTTTAAGAACATTACTTTTTCTGTTGATAACGATAATAATAATAATAATAATAATAATAATAATAATAATAATAATAATAATAATAATAATTATAATGATTATAATTTAATTTGTAAACTAACTGTTTATTGTTGTATTCGTATACTTCAAAAGAAGTTTATCGAAATAAAGAAATTGAAATTGTTGACATTTAATCAATCAAGACCTTATCTAATCTCATTAAAACGTCGCAGTTTTATTTTATACCATCAGTGTATTTAGTCTACATGACAATAAATAAGATTTCCTAATTTTTTCCTTATTTTTACTGGGTGTGGACTTAGTTTATGTTTGCGTGATTTATATCATGCTTAATCCCAGAATTAGAAGAATGTTAAAGTTTTTCAATGGTCTTTTAATTTTTCAAGGCCTTATCTGATCCCAATAAAACGTTCCAGATTTGTTATATATCATCACTGTATTTAGTTTGTAGAAAAATTCAAATAAATTCAAAGAGTTTTCCATATTTTTACACTTTGGACTTAGTTTATTTCTGCGTGAGTTGTCTCCTTTTCAAGAACTAGAATACTGTTAGAGTTTTTAGCAGACTTTAAAATAGTATACCCCTTGACAAATCATATGTCTACTAAAAACTCTAACATTATTCTAATTCTTGAAAAGGAGACAACTCACGCACATGATGTGTGATATGCGGACAACCTTAAGGGGTGGACACGCTGGGCGCTGTTCATCAAATATTTGCCAGAAACCGTCATGAATGTCTCTCCAGAATTTGATCATTAAGAAAATGGACCTTTCCAGAGTATCCATCTATCATCTGACGCTGTATGACGTCATACTCAACTAAGCGGTTTGTATGATGACGTCATAATCATACGTCATAAATGATTCTATTTAGCCCGAATAATCCGACACGTTGTACGAATTGTATGTCTCTACTATTTAATAAACATGCTGTTGAATATTTAGGCAGCAACAGTGCTCAGTCAAATTAGTTCCAAAATATTCAATCGCTTACCTGTACAGTCTTCTGAAAAATTGATAGTCAGAGAGTTCAGAGATCGATCGATCCCAGCACGAGCGAGGTGTGGTGGAGTTTAGCGAGAGATGGGTTGGGCATAGCTAAAACTGGAAAGGTCCATTGACTAGGTGGTAGTCAAATAAATTTAAAGGCCACACCTCACTACCTAGGTGGCAGTCAAATAAATTTAAAGGCCACACCTCAGATTTGGATAAATAAACTTTACTGGTGATGTGTGTAGTAACTTCATATAGCGATTTATTAGGAGAAAACAGGGACAAATAGAACAATTTTATAGCCAACTTAAGGCCCATATTTGCCTCCAGAAATTTAGGAGATATCCTCTGAGAGCGTGAAGATTTCATAATTTTCTTGAGGTGGGTGGTGGGGGTGTGGTAGGGGTGTGGGGCTACGGTGGGTGGTGGGTTTGGGGTGGGTGGTGGGGTTGGGGTGGTGGTGTGGGGCTGGGGTGGGTGGTACCACAGATACAGCGACTGGAAGCCACTAGCTGCATGGATCCTAGAAAAACACAATTTATTTTTGATGCGATAGTCCGCCCCTGCCTATCTAATACACCACCACACAATCCACACCACCACCCATGGTCATGTTATTGAGATGCTTAAAGGTTCATATTCACACTAAAATGCTTGAAAATAAAATTGCTAAATGTTTATACTTTTAGAGGCTTAAATTGTGCATCTAAATGTAATGAGACGAAATAAATCTTAGCATGTGATGATTTCCTTACGCATAAATTAAAATTATCTTTTAGGTTGTGAAACTGAATTAGAGGCAGGCGTCCCTAATTTAATTTCACAACAAAAAAAATTATATTAATTTATACGTTATGATCATATGGTAAGATTTCTTTCGTTTCATCACGCTGAGGTACATAATTTAAGTATCTAAAATTATAGAATTTAAAGAATTTTATTTTCAAGCATTTGGTGTGAATACGCACCTTTAAACTATATGTCCAAATATTTATAATTCGTGTAACGGTTTTATGCGATAGCCCGGGGAAATAAAGTGAACTTTAACTTGACACTGATGACCGTCACCAGCGATGAGTTCAGATTGGCTATGACAGGAATTAATGCAAGCCAATGGGAGCTCTCCGTTACTTGATTATTTTGAGAATAACATAAACAAAATCGCCCTACAATAATGAAAGCGAGCGTATGATGTTACGCTTGAATAATCTTTAGATATTTATCCGCCACAAGGTCACTGACATTGATCAAATTAGTTTTAAAATATTCAACAGCTTACTATCAACCTTGACATTGATATTCTGTGAATTCAGGGTTCGATAAATCCTAACACACACAGTCAAAGCGTGGGCGGAGCTTGGCTAGAAATGGGCGGGGCACAGCTAAAATTCTATTCATCCATTTCGTCTCAATCAACGCGTGTACATCTTATCTCTCTTCCCTTCCATTCATTCTCTCTATCATAAACGTCGATTCTCACCACATACCAAGTCTGTCAGAGTTTGCCTCGGTGAAATATTGGACAATTGCTATGTTTACTGAGAGTCGTACGGTCTGTCCATCTGATGCAGTCATATGATATGTGTGGGTAGGCGGTCATGCCCCTAGACCCATGACCTTGCAATTTTGCGAATGGAACTTCAGTAACCACTTATCAGATCACTCCTGTATGGCGTCAATATCTGCTTGTACTGATAGATAGTCTTTATTGGCCACCACCTTCCTCGTTGCATAACCTCTCCAATATTGTTGTCATGTAATGCATCGTATGTCAATATTAGTCAACATCCTATGTTCTAATTCATAACAATGATAGGCCAGTATTGGTCCTCAACCTTATTCACGTTTTGATTAAATCTGTATCCCCATCTCGGAGTGTAGCTTGGCCAGGTTATCACGCGATCTGGTGGTTATTGACCCGCAGCGAGTGTACTTGATAAGGTTGCGCGCCCAGTGGGCCTAAGGCTGGTTCAACATTCATCTCCAGTTTCGGCTCCATTCAAATTATTCTAAAGAAACAACATAAATACATGTATATACACGTATGTATAATATTTACATATACCCCGTGAGCTGGCGGTATTGTAATTTAACAACAAACAAAAATTTTCTTCCGATGTTTCAGTTGTTTCTGTTCATTCATCTCCACACCAAATTTGTGAAATACTTCTTGAGTACAATGGATTATTTAATCCGCTTTTAATTAATTAATTTATTTATTTCTTATTCATTCTATTTTTTGGTCTGGTAAAGGGGTTCTTCACCAAGCCCCATTCTACATATGATTTTTCTGTGAATATTTTAGATTTACAGGAAGATTTATGCCAACGCACATATCCACTCACTCCTTTGAGCTTATCCATGTACTCCCGCCCGCAAATTGACTTGACTTACACACGTACAACCACACAACCGCACGCATCTGCGTACCAGCAGGCACAGACGCATACATACACGTGTACACACGCTCACGCACGCACACACGCACACGCACGCACGCATGCAGGCAGGCAGGCAGGCAGGCAGGCAGGCAGGCAGGCAGGCAGGCAGGCAGGCAGGCAGGCAGGCAGGCAGGCAGGCAGGCAGGCAGGCAGGCAGGCAGGCAGGCAGGCAGGCAGGCAGGCACGCACGCACGCAAACACACACGCACGCGCGCGCGAACGAACGAACGAACGCACGCACGCACGCACGCACGCACGCACGCACGCACGCACGCACGCACACACACATTCACACACACGCACACACCGCTACACACCTACAACCCCGCCACACCCCGCCCCACCCCTTAGGAAGGCAGATAAGGTACTTGTAGACTCAGCTTAGGGCTCCATTTAGAGCTGTAAGAAGTATTTTTTTTGGTCTCGTAAGGATGTTCTTCACCAAACACCAATTCTGCTTATAGATCTATCTAATTTGTGTGTTTCAGTAAAGTTTCTTATGCCCACGTGTCTGTCCACACACACGCACGCGCGCGCACGCACACACGCACGCACGAACGAACGCACGCACGCATACACACGCGCCTTGCACATGATCGCATGCACATATGTACACACACACACACACACACACATGCACCATCACAGCGGTCAATTGCAGAAGCATATATATGAGTCACAGTTTTGCTAAAGGCGTGTTCTAGCATTGATAACGGGCAACCTCCCCCAGAAGTTTCGTCAATTTGGGAGGCTGCTAGAGTATATTGGTGGTACTAATCGATACCCAGTATTGACATAAGACAGAAACATGTTGTGGGGCTGGTAAGGAAGTTCTACACCAACCCCATTCTGTATGTGTCTGTCATTGCTTAAGCATCGCTGGCAGTTCCGCATTGTACTCACAGTATGACCATACTCTGTCTAAGCTGTTCTTGAAACAGTTTAATGAAGGGAATTGCACTACTTCATCGGTTAGAGAATTCAAATTGTTTACTATTCTATTACTGAAGTTATGTAAACGCATGGATGAGTTTCAGTGGTGAGTTATTAGTTTTAGACTATGGTTACGTGTCTTGTGCTCTTTGTCCAGCTCAAGCCCAGGGGGATTGGTATTGCATTTACCATGCAGATATTTATGAGTTTCAATCCTATCCCCGCGTAGCCTTCGATATGCAATGGATGGAAGCTTCAGTATTCGTAGTCTATCTTCATAAGTTATATCTCGCATTCCTGGTAAGAGCTTGGTTGCGCGCCTTTGTACTTTCTCTATTAGTGCAGCGTCACCATTAAATCTGGGACTCCATATTGGGTTGGCATACTGAAGTAGGGATCGTACTAAAAATTTGAATAATAAAACAAACACTTCGTTATCGTGATAATGAAATGAACGTCTAATTATCCTAACTACTTGATTCGACTTGTTGACCATAACTTCTGCATGTTTGCGAAAAGGTAACTCAATATAGAGTTCCTTTCCATAGTGCTTTCTTCAAGTTGTACGGTTTGTCCATCTGATGCAGTCATATGATATGTGTGGGTAGGCGGTCATGCCCCTAGACCCATAACCTTGCAATTTTGCGAATGGAACTTCAGTAACCACTTATCAGATCACTCCTGTATGGCGTCAATATCTGCTTGTACTGATAGGTAGTCTTCGTGGGATGGTATTTCCCTGCAGCAGAAAGAGAAAACCTTCAAAGCTGATGATGCTGGCAAGTCACGGGTGAAAAGGGATGACACAATTTTGTGTCATCAGTTATGATCTGAAATCGCCCCATTACGAACTGCACGCTTGACTACTTTTTCACATGGGCATTCATCATGTCATTAGGCGCTTTTTCCGATTCCTGTCTCTCAGATGAAATATGGCATAGAGGCCCATCATCAGTAGATGGTTGTTCGACTTGCCACAGTGTCCATGACGAGTTAAACTTCTTCTCCATCCTTTTACACCCGTGACTTGCCAGCACCATCAGCTTTGAAAAGGTTTTGTCTTTTTGGTCGCTAGCAAAGGCTGGTATTTGGCTCGGCTCTCAGAGTTAATAATTATTCCCAATGTGTTGTTGCTGCAGAATTCATGTTGATATCGACTATCTCTTTCAGTCTCCAAAGATCATTCAGAATAGTGTATGTTGGGGAAAACGGACCATCCCTTGGACGCCGTCTTGTATTTAGAAGCGGACGCAAAGAAATTGTAAGGGTAGGTCACGACACGAGATTGCATATTACACACTTCATTTTGGACCACTCCAAAATCGTCAACGAATCAAATCTCAACCATTCACAGTGAACATATGTGAAATATATGTAGGTAGGATAACCCGTTCACTCCTTAATGCTTTCCACTTGAAATGGACTGACATGCAGAGCATCCTGATTTAATTACCGAAGTAAATGGTACTAGAAAATGTATTTTAGTTGTGACTAACAATTAGTAGAAGTCGGTCTCTTGGTCTGCCTGCCTCTGCCTGCCTGCCTGCCTGCCTGCCTGCCTCTGCCTGCCTGCCTGCCCGCCTGCCTGCCTGCCTGCCTGCCTGCCTGCCTGCCTGCCCGCCTGCCTGCCTGCCTGCATGCCTGCCTGCCTGCCTGCCTCATATTTGGTTTCTTCATTCTGGTGTGGGGTGGGGGTGGGGTGGTGTGTGGGGTGTCGGGGTGTGGGGGTAGCGTTGGGTGGGTGGTGGAAGGTCGGTCTGTGTGTATGCGTGCGTGCGCGCGTGTGCGCGCGCGTGTGTGTGTGTGTGGATTTAATACATTTCAATAATCACTCTAGCAAAATTAAAAAAAATTTTGTTAGCCAGAACATATAGATGAGCCTCTATAGAACCGGTTTGTGAACCGATTTTAGTGATGGTAAGCAGGCTAGATATTAAGATATCACCATACACCCCAAAGTTATGTATTTTCTCGCTGCAGTCAATGGACATTCTCGTCCATGAAACCATGACTTTTAGGTTTATCTTCTCATATTAGACATGCTTTGAAAGGTAACTTTAGCACCCATCTACCAACACCTTAATATTTAGAACCAATTAAGAATTGACCAGGACACTGCCATATTTGCAAATCACTACCCGTAAATTTTAAATGATATGTTGGTTGCAAAGTTATCTCAAACTCAGGTTAAAATAAAAGTGATCCAATGCTTTGATTTACGGAAACATTTAAGCTACATTTCTGAGTGAAAATTAAACAGGAATGGTTACTACTGCAATTTGTGGTGGGTTCGATGACAAAACGACATCGATTACCCAACATATATGTATAGAATATGGCTGTTAGGTAGTGAATAGATTACCGAAAAATATAAGCCTCGCGCACTATGGCAGTTACAGTAGCGTGACAGACAAAATACGCCGTTAACAATCATGGCAAGTTTATAAACGAACAAGTGGACATCACCTTGAAAAATGCGGTGTTTAGATGGCATTGCGACGTACAAACAAGCTTTCACCTTCCGCGCAGCATGTTGCTAAGCAAAAGCAGCCGAAGTATAACCCAGCCTTCAACAGTATTGCCTGCGCAGCATGTTGTTAAGCAAATGCAGCCGAAGTATAAACCAGCCTTCAGCCACCGCACAGCATGCCTCTAAGCAAATGCAGCTGAAGTATAAACCAGCCTTCAACTGCCAGCGCAGCATGTCGCTAAGCAAATGCAGCCAAATTATAAACCAACCTTTAAGATTACTGCCTGCGCAGCATGTTGCTAAGCAAAAGCAGCCGAAGTATAAACCAGCCTTTAGCTACCGGTGAAGCATGTTGCTAAGCAAAAGCAGCCGAGGTATAAACCAGCCTTCACATGCCGCGCAGCATTTCGCTAAGCAAAAGCAGCAGAAGTATAAACCAACCTTGAACTGCCGCACAGCATGTTGCTAAGCAAATACAACCGAAGTATAAACAAGCCTTCAACATTACTGCCTGCACAGCATGTCGTTAAGCAAAAGCAGCAAAAGTATAAACCAGTCTTCACATGCCACACAGCATGTCTCTAAGCAAAAGCAGCAGAAGTATAAGCCATCCTTAAGATGTTCCCATATAGCATCAGTTATATCTTGGGAAAAATAAAACATCTTATTAGCAAATGGCAAACAAATATCATAATCAATACTTGAGAACGACAGCATAGGGCCAGTTCATCAGTACTCTGTATCACGTCGAAGGGTAAATTTACGTTCCCCAGAGACCAGACAATATTTGTTAAAGTCGTTAATTTAAGCATTTATTGTTAACCACTCTTGTGTTAACGGTGCCTTAGCACCGTACTAGCTAACTTTTGGTCAAGAAAATTCCAATATTTGCTCATTAATTGTACATTTGAAGGCCAAAAGAAGACTACGGAATGACTGGCTCGGTTACTGAATAGGGGTTAAAATCGTTTTCTCTGGGCCTGCAAATGAGCACTCCTCAAGACCACTACAGAATTAGTTTTTGGCCGGCTTCATTATGGAAGGGCTAAAGCACTCAAACGCCGCTCATATGAATTAATACTTTAATGGTTTAAGAGTTTTCATTTTTTTAGAAATTTAGCACGCCAAGAAAGGGGGACTATTTCTGTAAATTTACCACTTATATTTACATAAATAGTTTTTTATGTTGTCCCGCATATGGCCATTCATCAAGACCACTGCAAATGGTCGACCACAAAGCCCCAACATGCTCTGACACTACAACAATAGGCTTCAACCAAATGGACTTCATACTATGTAAAACAGAAGTAAAGCCCCTACTTCGGAATGCTCGTTCCTATGGAGGTGCAGACCTCGATTCTAATCACAAACCAGTCGTTACACGCCTTCATATGAACGATATCTACATAATGTACAAACACCACCCCAGGCAAGAGGGTAGAGTCAACTACAACCTACTCAAGCTCATGAGCGGCATAGACAACCAAATTCCATATACAAATTCTCTCAGGGGGCAGATAGCTAACATCGGCGTCAGCTCTGATCCAAACGAAGCCCTAAACAAAATACGAAAATGTATGCAATCATCAGCCACCGGCACTATAGGAGTTCTAAAAAACAACAACCGAACCAGCTATACTGATTACCGTGTACTAGTAGATCTATATGCAGAGGAGAAAGCGTTACGGATGCGCGACTATCAAAGCGGCCAAAGTCAAGAACACCAAACTACAGAGGGAACGCAATAACATTCTGCGCCACATCAGCGAATGCTTGAAAGATCTTGCTATTCAATGAGCAGACACCCTAGCAAATGAAATCACTGTCATGGACGACTGTCACAAAATGTTTCCAGCAGCCTGAGCCCTGAGAGGTAAAGTGTCAATCTGATAAGTAATGAGCAAATATCATTAGTTTCTCTGGCCCAGGTAAACGCGGTGATGGCACACGGGGCAACAAGTCACCAACTCGCAAGCAACAAGTTGGTACATCCCAGAGGGAACAAGTTGCAAGCAAGATTTTGGCTGAAACAGTTGATTGAAATTAGATCAGTGCCCCATTTTCCAACCAACATTTTGGCTGGAAACAACTTGTTGGTTTGTTGTGGTGTGGGGTGTGGGGGTGGTTGAGGGGTGGGGTGGGGGTGGGGGTGGGGGTTGGGTGGGGTGGGGTGGGGTTGGGTGGGGTGGGGTGGGGGTGGGGTGGAGACGACATACGAGCCAACTTGTTGCTAGCGATTTGTAGTTCCACGTGTCACTGCTTTAACAGTAAATTTTAGCACTGCTGAAATGCTCGTACTTCCTTCACTGATGCCGAGAAAATGAGAAGTGGCGTAGTGGAATTTACGCGTGCTATTACAAACATCTTCCAGTCCTGGTTGGTAAATATGCGAAGCAGCTCAGAAGGATCCGAGGGATTTCACATCTCAGGACGTCAAGCAATTCTAGCATGCATCCAATCATACATTCACCCACTGTTTCCAAGCTGAGGCAGAGTAGCGAGTTTCATGGCAGTGGACTATAATATTTGGCGTAATTCTAGAGGGTTGAAGCCAATAGTAGACACTAGTAGAGCATTCGCAGAGGATAAGAGACAGCTGACGACGATGGTAGAGAAATAGTAAGGATGGAAGAAAATAGATGAGAATTGTGGCTGGGTGGCGGCCATCCTACGCTAGTTCCACCTCCCGGGAACCGGGAGGTCAGTCTTCGCGCATGTGGTCCTCCTCTCTCTCCATGGTCCCGTCGAAGAGGAGTAGGCTCTCCGTGCTCGTCGCTCCTCCTGGGCATCTGCCGGTACTGTGCGCTGGTCTCGGGGCTTGCAACGCCGACGCCTTCACAAATATTTTCTGACTGGAACAGCCAGCCATCTCCTTGGAGACGTGTAGGTCCGGCCAACCATTTCTGGCATAGCTAGGTGCCTGAAACGACTAGCCTGCTACGACGTGGTTGCCTCGTCCCCGGCGACGCGACGCCGGTCTCGTCCTCATCGTCCATTGAAGAAGGATCGAAGCGCTGTGAGGCCCTCCCGACCTCGGCCATCTTCCTAGGCGAAGTTGGTTGCGAGTGTAGCTTCTGTAGTCTTTTAGTCACTGCCTGACAGAAAGTGGTGCACGGTGTGGCGATAGAAATAAATTCTGGTCCTAGTTGTCAGTTGTCCTCTCCGAGCTAACCTCGTTCTTGAGGTGGGAGAGCCTGCGACGTGACGAGGGAAACGTCTGTCTGTTGGGGGAGGGTCCTAAGTGGGAGGAGTGTAGAAGAGACGATGGATTTTTTCTATCTATTCCAGGCAGTCGGTTGGTCACTATTGATCACTATTCATGCCATTGGTCTAAATGTATAGCTACGGTTAGTTGGTCATGAATGTCCTTTGGCTCTAAGAGCTAACTATTTCCTAAGAGTCCGCTTAAAGCAGGACAGGAGGAGAGTTCTACCATAATGTCCTAAAGAACACACGGGGGTGGTGGTGGGGTAGGGCAGTGGGGTGGGAATTAGTCATTGTCGCCTAGTTAATCCGAAGTTCTCAGCGAATATCCAAAGGCGACCAGACCTTCGGTGTGTGCCTGGCTCTAACGTTTTTAGAGGGGATCCCACGTGAGGAGGTAGTTTAGCCTAACTAGGATGTTTTGCGGGTTAAGGCCTCGAGCGGCCGACAAAGGAAGTGATTGGTAGCTCAGTGAAGTTAGCTGGATATTGGATAGTGGATACTGAATATTCAATATCATGTAGTGGGGTATTGACTATTCAACATACAAACACCTGAGATAATCTACCGTACATGCAGAAGGTCGAGGGGCATGGCCTAGTGCAGGCATATCAGTACATTGGGCAACACGATGGCGGACAGCCGGCTGGCTGAGGCACTTTCTTTGTCCTCGAGTATACTGATTGAGCAGTGATTATCCAAGTGGCATATTTCTAAATCACTACCCTTGGTGCCGCGTGCATACTGCGAGCATGGCAGTAGGGCAAGGCGGATTAAATATCTTCAGTTTAATAGTTGATTGGTAGGTGATGGATATTGGGTTGGGTAGATGCATGGGTGGATAGATGAATTGATGGGTGGAGAAGGGGTGGGTCGATGCGCCTGCTCCGTCCTCTACCGACAGTGTATTGCTCTGATCGGGGATACTGACTGAGCTGTGGTTAGCCAAGTGTCACGGGCGGCCTTCCCGCCTGGTGATACATGCATCCCAGCCCATGATAGTAGGGGAAGGCGACTTCAATGTTTTCATGGTGTGCCTCGGGTATTGAAAGGACTGTTTGAGATGATGCAAATGAAGACAGGGATAAGTATAAGTTCAGCAAAGGTATAAAGATATAGTCTGACACAAAAGTTATATTGAATATTCAATATCCTGTAAAAAGATATTGGATATTCAATATGCTGTGCCGGGATATTGGATATTCGCTTGATTGGTGTGTAATTGATATTTGATTGGGGTGGTGGGTGAAATCACATAAGACGGTGACGAAGGAATCCATCGGGAATCTTCTGTCCCGTCTTCACATAAAACAGTACGCACCCTATATTCATAATCTCACTAGGTATGGTCTTTTCTTACTACCGCATTTTTGTTTGGAATATTAGAGTGGGCCCATTTTGCCTACTATTCCTCTCTCGCTTTAAGCCGTGGCAGCACCTTCCCAAGACGGAGGCCCGCATGAGGCACTTGCCTCTCGCAAGGATTCAGTGACGACGGTCCATGCCAGGATAATACTCCTCACCCTAACTTGCACTAGGAGTAGTGCCCGCGTGAGACACATCACTTTTCGTCTGAGATATTCTTCTTCCTTTCAGCTTAGAGGTATAATAACTTATATTAAGTTAAATGGCTATGTCTCGTGTACGGGAGCCTCCCTTGCGGGGATACCTCTGTGGACCTACGAGTCTGTGTGGTACCTCCGGGAGCCCCATGTTTAAATGTTCATCTACCTGCCTCTATGTCTTCGTATGCTCTTATTGTAGTTTTATCTTGCATATTTTAGGTAAGCACATTGTATAGATTTATATTTTTAGGTCACCAAATCAAATCTTGTAAGTCCATAGATCACGAAATTGCTATGGACAGGCATACTGGTGACACAAACTCTTGGGATGAGACCGTTGTGTTTAATGTTCGCGGCAATGGTCGCACGGCCCCACTGGAACAATTGACTTCCACCGGCCTTAGGAGCCAGTTTTTGTTTCCCGCAGGGCAGTCTCATTCAGGGTCCGTCACCCCGAGACCGGATGCTAACCAGCATCATCACTCGTCATGCACTTACGGCATGGCGAGTCGACATGAGACATCGGAACGGCCCGACACCACCCGGTGATCGTCAAAACAAGGACGACTCCATATCAACCCCGAGGAGACAGAATGGTGGAGAAATTCAATCGAACTCTAGCGGAGATGCTCACTAAGGAAACATGCCTTGATTGTAGAGATTGGGATTTATGGCTCCCATATGCATTCATCGCTTACCGCACTTCAGTACATTCCAGCACAGTCTATACCCCGACTCAGTTAATGTTAGGCCGTGAATTAGCCTTGGATATGGCCATGCCCCGGATACCAGGGGAGAGAAATTCACCATCTCTCTACATCGAACTCATGCGGCAGCGGATAGAACAGACCTATGAGTTAGTGAGAGCAACACTATCCACTGCACACCGGTGTCAGAAGACGTGGGACGACTGGAGAGGGCATGGTACCTGGATGAAGCAGGAAGGCTTGTTTGGGTATACAATTCACGACGGTCTGCAAACGTGCCGAGTAAACTGAGTTACCAGTGGAAAGGCCCCTATGTGGTAGTAGGTAAGACGTTGGACGTGACCTACCATATCCGTGCTTCGGATGGCCTGACCTCAGTCATCCACTTCGATTGACTTAAACCGTGTGTCAGCGACGACCCTGCACCAGAGCTCGAGCTGGGCGTTCCCTGTGACACCGGTACCCAGACAAAAATATCTACGGAAAGTAGTATTCTCAAGATCAGCCCAGAGCACTGCGGTGCCAGTTCGACCCTTCTTCTACCAAGCCAGAGGTCTGGTGAACAAGCGGCTGACACTGGGGACGATGACGAGATATGTACTCGCCCCCTCCCTCCTCAGCATGGGTCTACTCGATCTGGGAAGTCATATCTGAATACTTTCTCGTTTGTTTTGTTCAAGGGGGCAGATTGAAAAGCTGTTCCACCGACCTCTTCCCACTCCCACCCACTTCATGCTATAACCCCCATTATAGAGTTACCACAAGCGGAAGCTGAGGCTGACCCAAGCCATGCTTCCTGTGGGGTGGAACATGTAGTGAATAGCATGGAATTGAAGAGGCCGGATAAGGCCTTGGCCTGTCTAGAACAGCAAAATTGTACAACTTGGTGGACCCGTGCACGCCCCAAAATCGCGAGACCACACCCCACCCAAGTGACAACATCTCCCGTAGTCACACCAACGCCCTACATCCAACTCGCGTCCCTTATCTACACATCAAGTTCGGACATCATCGACCCAGTCCATTTCACACTCCACTCATCGTCTGTTGACTGTCAATCTTCAGATATGAGAGAGACTGCTGATACAGAGGAGGTGGCTTTGCGTACCGCATAGACGAACCACCCCCACCGCACCTCCCCCAAACCCCATTGTGGGCGGTGAAGCAGCCTGTTCAGCAGACTCTCGGCTAGAATTTTCCTGGGGTTTAAAGTTATGACAGGACACCAACCGTCATGTAATGGGAGATGACCACCCTCCCACAGCCAAGGCCCCCCCCCCCCCTCCAAACGGTCAACACCGCCCCCCACCCCAGTGAGCAGTCAGAACATCACACCACAGACAGAATGCCAGTCGCATACAGAACAAACATGTCTGCATGGCTGGATACATCAATTCATCATTGCGCGAACATCACATACATCCTCAGCTACATGAAGTATAAACAAAGGCATACATCATTGACAACAACAATGTATAGCAGCACCTAACATTTCTAATTCGAAAACGTTAGAGACATAATTTCCTGCAACATTCCATCTGCACAAGATGCGGAAGGTTTATTACCTCCCGAAAACCCAACTTCCCACAATAACAACAGACTCGGCGAATCTCCCGACAACAAGACATGATCATCAACAACACCAGCCAACATTCTCCCGCAAACACCTTTTGTCTAGTGTGGAGAGACTGATTATATGGATAAGAGGAGTAGATGCAGCCATCTATAGTATGCGCTACGAGGGAAACTCCACAACCAACAACCCCCCCCCCCTCGCGTCCTACAGAAACAGCTAAAAATATTACATATCATCTACACATAATAACAGTCAATATTATTAAGAGAGCAAGATGCCCACAATGTCGTCAGTCACGAGTAGGATTTTGCCACCGAAAAGTTGAATTCGACAATGGATTGATCAAAGTTACAACAGCATCCTTCAGGTCATCCGCGCTCTAAAGTAACTCTGTCCTGCCCACGGGCTCGGCCATTGCAGAGCAAAATACCACCAGGTCCGATAAAGTTGACACCGCACCGCAGCACCCCTCCCACACCAACTGCAATAAAAATAACACATTCTCACCACAGCGCAAGATTCATCCACAAATAACCAGTCACGCGTATCAATCAAATTCACCATCAGAAACACAGACACTCAGGTTGACTGTATTCACAATCTCCATACGATGGTATTGTATATTGTAAACTGTGTGCACGCATTATTTTTCGAGCTGTATTGTAATTATTAAACATGTGTAGTCAGGGTAGGGATGATGCTAGTCCTATCTATAATGGAGGATGCTTGGCAGCCCACCCACTCGGGAAACACGACCAATTTGGCGGGTTCAGTAGCTTGATTCTCCCGCAAGTCATGAGATTGTTTAAACTGCACAGTGAGTTACATACAGTTTTACTGTCGTCGTTTTGATTAAGAACACCATCGTTCTACCGTGTATACAGATCATTAGCACACAGGCCAATAAAGTGGCATCAAAACTTTGACAGTATAATATCAGGGAGAATTTCAAAAATTCTGACCTGCGTTCCAGCCACAAATCAACACGGGCTGAGAACTAGCTATCTACAGACAAGGAAGTCGCATGTAAAAGAACTCACGCAATATAGGGACGCTGTTTCAAAAGAACAGAAAATAAAACGTATATTTCCATCTTTCGCATCAACAACAAATATTCATCAGTATCAATGCTCCGCCATTAACGTAAACAATGTATAAGTTTCTGATCAACCACGTGTTTTCAAGAAACACGTGACTTTACTGTTATTTCCAGTAAATTGGATCTACGGCTTTAAACAAAAGAGCTGCCCAAATACACGACTACCACAGCGTGATGGAGGAGTCAGGAGGTGTGAGTCAGGGCAATTGCCGCTGACGTCACCACGCTTTCACACACCCTGTCGGGTGCTCCAGCCTGAAATTAAAAGAGGCGAGTTTATAAGCATCCAATCTGTAAAACCGGTTCACTCTAATTAAAAGGTGAGCCTCCACGGGAATAAGTAGTTCCAAGTTTTTACGTTGATCAGAGAATTAAAACCCTGCAGAATAAAGAAGAAGTTAATAGACTATTCTTCCTATAATTAAAAGTACTCCCTTTATGCGGGAGGAATAATTGAATAAATGATCATCCGCCCCCCCCCCCCCACCCCCCAAATTCCGTCACCAAATCGTATAAAAAGGAGAATCACGCACTGCAACTTCGTCCTCCCGTCAAAACTCGACACCAGGGAAGAACAAATAGCGTTAGGCTTCTTTCGTGTCGAAAACAAAATTCTGCTGTCTTTAATTATTATTTCATTACTATATTACTAGGCCTGGAAGGTTATGAAGAGATAGGGAATTAGATTAGGGTAGGCTACCCGCACCGCAATTATTATGCGGGAGTAAAATGTCTATCCACGAGGACCTGGCTTTATCAGATACATCAGTCGATGCCATCCACTCCGGTAGCCCGTACAGGAAAGGTACAGACATCCCCTGCACATTCCAGTCCGGCAGCACCCGCAGTCAGCACATCATCATCCACCCGCAAGTCACCAGCATCAGCAACCGCCAGCGCATTATCCACGGTCACCATCTCCTGATGATCTTATCATTTATGAGGAGACCGGCCACACGGAGCAAGTAGCTACAGTCACCACCGCACCCAGCATCTTCACATCATCACAACACACCATCCAGCCATCCGCAAGTCCACAACACCAGACCATTTATACGCCGGAAGGAAACGTATCGCACATTCTCAGGAGATCTTTCCAGTACTGCGAACCACAGCCAGTCGGTTACTAAAGTCCGTGAAGATCCAAAAACCTTCGTCTCAAGCCATTGCCGCAGCAGCATCTCTCCCGCGTCCAGTCATACTTCTTACTACTCTAGGAACCTCCACGGCATCAACAACCAACGGCATCAATGGCACCAATGGCACTAACAGCATCGACCACTTCTACCATGACAGTCATGACAGCGATCACGACACCAGCACCATTAACCGCAGCACCACTTATGAGCACGAACATTCTTAGCCTAGCCACAGCATCTCCCAGTCCCTAGGATGACTATGGTCCTCCTACACAGCTGCACAATATTCTTGCACAGCTGTGTCTCACACAAAATGATCGCTGCAGATCCTTGCATTGTAAACACGTCATGTGTGATGTAAGTACACAACGTACCACAGGGAAATAATGTCATAATGCTGTCATGCAGTCTCAGCTATGCTGGGGCTGCCTGATGAACCAGTCTTTTTATCTTTATTATCATTATGTTTTTCTTATTATTTTTCTTCCCGCCTTAGGATGACGGGACAGATTGTGGATCAGTGAGAGTTGCCTGTACGAACCCGCCAAAATGGGCCGTATTTTACATATATAATAATAGTAATAATAATAATAATAATAATAATAATAATAATAATAATATATATATATATATATATATATATATATATATATATATATATATATATATATATATATATATATATATATATATATACACCTGTGCAAAAGTTAAGCACCACCCTATTTTTACGCACATGCGAGGGTATATTGATGTGCTATGAAGAAAGCAATAGCATAAACATTTATGTACCCATCCATCTTAGTGCAAGAGGTAATAATGCAACTAGAGGAATGCTGATTATGATGGTGGGGAAACACTGTATGTTTTTGTTTGAACTTGAAAACGAGGCCTGAATATGGTTACGTTGACACAACTGACAACTATTGCCCTACAGTTGACACACATGGCTAGATTGTCATTAATGGTGTCTGAAAACGAAGTTTAACATCTGTGCACGAGTTTGAGACTGTCATTATTAATACCGGGTATATCCACCTTGTGCCTGGATGACGGCCTGGACACGACGTCTCATGCTGGTCACCAACCGACTGATACGCCATTGTGGTATTCGTTGCCATTCAAGATGGAGTGCGTCTGTTAATTCCTGTAGGTTCTGCACAGGAGGATCCCTCCTTCTCACCATGTTTCCCAGAATGTCCCAGATATGCTCAATAGGGTTCATGTCATGGCTCCTTGCTGGCAATGGTAGGGTTTCGATGGCATTCTGGCGGAGGTATTTATGCACAGCTCTAGCACGATGTGGTCGGGCGTTGTCATCCATGAATATAGGGTGGGTTCCAGGTGCATGATTTACAAAATGAGGGACCACAACTCTATCCAGTATGGAATCTTGATATCTTTGTCCATTTAGTGTTCGAGGTACAGTCAACAGATCCAGCTTACAATCAAATGAGATGCACCCCCATATCATAACGGAACCTCCACCAAATGGAACTTCTTCCATGATGTTACGTTGGTCGTACGCCGTGCGTCTGGACCTCCATACACGAGTTCGACCATCTGTGGCATGAAGCAGGAACCGACATCGGACCAGTGTACCCGTCTCCAGGATCTCATGTTCCAGTGTCTTCTTTCGTTGCACCACCTCAGACGCTCCTCTTTGTGGTGTGCAGTGAGGAGAGGACGTCTGACAGGTCTCCTAGCTTTCATGCCAGCAGCATACAGTCTCCTTTTGACGGTAGACATTGACACTCTATTGCGCGTTTCCCATTGCTGGCTGAGCACTCTGCTGTTGGTGAATGGAGATCTCCTAACAAGGCGTACTAGGGCTCGATCATCACGGGCAGTAGTCTTCTTCGGTCTTCCAGATCTAGGCCTGTCCTTCACCTCGTTAGTTTGCCCATGTTTTGCAATCAAACGACTGATTACAGTATGGTTAATGTTCAGCTGTCTGCCAATCTCTCTGCATGACATACGAGTGGTATGCATGCCTATGATTTGCCATTTCACACGATCACTTAACCTTCGTCTTGCCATAGCGGTTCACAATCAAGAGCTAATTCTCTCTGTACAGATAAACCACGGTCATGAACACAAAATTCCTAATCTTGTCGCCTAAATCTGTATGTAATGTTCTACACCTCAAACTGGACTTTTACATAACTGAACACGTGTGCTGTTTCCCGCCACGCACGGACATCAAGCGGCGTGAAGTCATGCATGCATGTGCATTTCGTACTTGGAATTATGTCAGCTAACGCGGGGACAAAAAGTATGGCAGCCTAGTTGTACCATCATGTTTCTACGTTCTATTGTTTTTGCTGGTGCTTAACTTTTGCACAGGTGGTATATATATATATATATATATATATATATATATATATATATATATATATATATATATATATATATATATATATATATATATATATATATATATATATATATATATATATATATATATATATATATATATATATATATATATATATATATATATATATATATATATATATATATATATATATATAATATTTAATCGGTATACATTATGTGCATCCCTTTACTTACCCGGGGTGCACTTTTAATTAACACATACTGATATATACTCATCAAGAAGGGTATAATATATGATTATATATAACGTTGTCATATTA
This sequence comes from Chaetoderma sp. LZ-2023a, assembly GCA_034401795.1. NCBI lineage: Eukaryota > Metazoa > Mollusca > Caudofoveata > Chaetodermatida > Chaetodermatidae > Chaetoderma > Chaetoderma sp. LZ-2023a. The sequence goes on along the minus strand of CM067374.1, from coordinate 59,350,468 downwards.
TAGTAATTCGGGTACGTTGGAGCTTGGGTGTTCTCTGCGGAGATATAATTATCCACATCCATGAGAGCACAGATGCGAGCTATTGTTTAGATGATCTGTGATCTAAATGATAATAAATATTAACTATTGCATGCACCACTAAACCAATAAATCAAAAAAAGAAAAGACCTGGAAGAAATAATTCCAGGTCAAAAATCAAAACTAAAGGTATCCCTCCCCAAGCCTCTTCGGCACGTCTATGTGTGCTCTTTCTCTGAAACATACATCTCACGCATCACTACTCCTCTCAGGCTGCGCGCCTACCTGGTAAGTCAATAATTCCCACCTAGTGCACATCCATTCATCGATCCGCATAGCGTGATCGTTTGTCATGGGTGTCAAACTAGGAGGGGTAGTGTTACACGGATCAACTGGACAGGGACTGGCTGTCCCAGCCAAGCTGGGTATGGGCCGCCCATCCTGGGGTCGTTCCCATAAGCACACGCCCCTGGGTAGAGCAATAAGTGCGTATAAGCCTATACGAGAGGCATTTCATCATGAAAGGTTCGTTAGAACATGTAGTGCTCATGCGCGCGGTCGGACGCTTCATCGACGACACGCGTGTCAAGAATGGAGGCGAGAGTGTACCTCTAGTGTACCGAGTAGGTACTAGTAAATACCTTTACTTTATGTATTTTAGTTGTTCTTGGTACCGATCAGGACCAGAATTTGACAAGCTTTTTAAAACTTCAAACCGTTTTAAAATCGGTTCAGAAATGGCCGAGTTATCGTCGATTATGCCCGCTAAATATGCTCAAAATTGATCTATGACGTCATAAACGTATATATATATATATATATATATATATATATATATATATATATATATATATATATATATATATATATATATATATATATATATATATAGCTAGATAGATAGTGATTTGTGTACACATGATTTACTGGTACAGACATCTTTTTACAGACAGCTACGGGAGCCAATGTGCCTGTGGCTGGAGTAGTTAATCTTATTATACAAATAGAGGGGACACAATTCATACAGCGAGTTGTCATCACCTCTATTCAAAACGATGCCCTTCCTGGCTCTGATTTTCTTAGTGCCACCGAAGCCATAATACACTGCAAACAACAAGAACTCGACATACACAGCCGATGAATACCCCTTGGACTGGAGTCATCATTATATGATACGTGTGCACTAATACTTTCAAGTACTACCACAGTTGAGCCGGGACAAGAACAAATCTTATGGGCCGCTGCACAACAGTTAGAAGACAACACACACACACATCGCCCTGCTGGAACCTGACCCCGACTACATGATAGCCTCACAATGCGCAAGTCCCCGTATGATCGTGGACACCACCAATAAGGAACACATTCCTTTTAGTGTGTTCAATGGCACAGCGGACCCTATAAGTCTTGAATCAGGAGTCTGTTGTGGCCACGTGGTGGATGTGATTTCTTTGGAAACACCAACACACACCACCGCGCCCACAGACATTACTGATGATTTACTGGAACATCTACACGATTTGAACATACGTGCCACAGTAGGTTTACAGCCATCTCAAAAACATGTACGGACATTACTTTTTAAGTATCATGATAGTTTTTCATCAGGAGACATGGATCTTGGAGAAACTCATCTTGCACGACACGCCATCGACATGGGAAATAATCTCCCAGTACGACAACCGGTATGACATCTCCCTATTCATAAGGAAGCAGAGGCACATCAACAAGTAAACGACATGTTGTGGACCGGTATTATTGAAACATCAGCATCCCCATGGGCCAGCCCCATAGTACTAGCAGGCAAGAAGGATGGATCCTTGTGGTTTTGTATTGACTACCGCCGCCTTAATGATCTTAGCATCAAAGACACCTATCTGTTACCACGGATAGATCAGGCCTTGGATTCCTTGTCTGGAGCCAAGTGGTTTTGTACCCTTGATTTAGCTAGTGGCTATTGGCAAGTGGCCATGGACGAAGCTGACATGGAAAAGACCGCATTCGTATGTAGGGATGGTCTTTTTCAATTCCACAAGATGCCCTATGGCTTATGCAACGCTCCTGGAACTTTCGAGTGTCTCATTGAGCAGGTATTAACTACCCTGCAATGGGAAATCTGTCTGTGTTACATCGACGACGTAATCGTCTTTGGTCCCACATTTGAGCAAATATTAACACATTTGGACACCGTGCTCTCCCAATTCCGCATGGCCAACTTAAAGCTCAAACAAAAGAAATGTCATCTCTTCAGACAGCGTGTCGAGTTCCTGGGACACGTCATATCTGGTGATGGAGTGGCTACTCAGCCGTCAAAAACAAAGGCAGTAGCAGAGTAGCCAATGCCCTCTTCAGTCACAGAAACTCGGAGTTTTCTCGGCCTTTGTCAGTACTATCGCCGATACATCTGTCATTTCAGTGAGATCGCTTCACCCCTTTATAAGATCACTGAAAAAGATTGACTATTCGAGTGGACGAGTAAGTGTGAAGGTTCCTTCAGGGCATTGAAGGAACTCTTGATAACCGCCCTGATTCTTGCTCATCCTAATCCAAACCTCGATTTCATTTTGGACACTGACGCGTCAGCTTATGCTATTGGCGCGGTTCTATCTCAGGTCATGGAGGATGGAACAAAGCAGGTATTGGGTTATGGTTCGCATACATTAAACAAAACAGAAAAAAGATACGCAACCACGAAGTGAGAACTACTTGCGGTGGTACATTTCGTCAAGTATTATAAACACTTTTTTCTGTATGGTCGCCCATTTACTCTCCGTACAGATCATGCCTCACTATGCTGGCTCAGAAACCTTAAAAATGTGGAGGGCCAGGTAGCGAGATGGCAGGAATCCCTGCAGGCCTATAACTTTAACGTTGTTCACCGTCTCGGCAAATTGCATGGAAATGCTGATGTCCTCAGCAGAATCGAGCAAGGAGATGAACACAAAGAGGCTACAACCATGACACAATCTACACATCGATCTCCGGAGTTCCCCGAATTGCAGTGTGCAGAGTGGAATCACGAACAAGCAACAGACGCGCAAACACAACATATATATATATATATATATATATATATATATATATATATATATATATATATATATATATATATATATATATATATATATATATATATATGTGGATCCAGGAACGGGTACGTCCTCCCAGGGAATCTGTGACACCACTATCTCCAATGGCCAAATATTACTACCAGCAGTTCGAAGAATCAACAACAACGTTCTTTACATCAATAACCGTCTGGTCATCCGGGAAAGTTATCGGAATAATGTCTTACAACAACTACATGATAACGCCGAACATCTAACCGTGGAATGAATGCTGACACAAATCAAACAGAGATTCCACTGGATCGGGATTCGCGATAGTGTGAAGGCATGGGTTGTCAAATGTATCCCATGCCAAAAACGTGCTGTTGGCCAGCACCATTTCGCACCCTTACAAGTAAAAATTGTTGGTGCACCGTGGGACCCTTGAATATGACGGATGATGAAAACAAGTACATCCTCGTATTACAAGATTATTTTACGAAGTGGGTGGAAGCATTTGCTTTGCCGGACCAAGAGGAATCCATAGTAGCAGAGGTTCTGGCAGGCAATGTATTCTGCCATTCCGGTATACCTTATGAGCTACACTCTGATCAGGGAAGTAATTTTGAGAGCCAGCTCATATCAGAGCTCTGCAAATTGTTCCAAATCGTCAAGACAAGAACAACACCTTATCACCCGCGTAGCGATAGTATGGTAGAACGTTTTAACCATACACTAGCGGAAATGTTGATGAGGGAAACACACCTTGATTGTAGAGATTGGAATTTACGACTCCAATATGTACTCATGGCTTACCGCACTTCAGTACATTCCAGCACGGATTACACCCCTACTCGGTTAATGTTAGGCCGTGAATTAGCCTTATCCCTGGATCTGGCTATGCCCCGGACACCAGGAGAGAAAAAATCACCCTCTCTCTATGTTGAACTCTTGTGGCAGCAGATAGAACAGGCCCCTGAGTTAGTGAGAGCAACTTTATCCACTGCAGACCGGCGCCAAAAGACATGGCATGACCGGAGAGTGCATGGAAATCCATATGAAGCAGGAAGGATGGTATGTTTACATGATTCACGATGATCTGCAAACGTGCCAAGTAAACTGAGTTATCAGCGGAAAGAATAGATCTGTTTAAACCACACATCAAATTACATACAGTTTTACTATATATTTAATGCATGGGCTGGTAAAGCGGCATAGAAATCTGACAGTATAATTACAAAGAGAATTTCAAAAATTCTCTTACCTACGTTCCATCCCATAATTGACACAGCCTGAGAACTACCTACTTATAGATACCAAAGTCGCATGTATAAGAACTTGCGCTATATATGGATGCTATTTCAGAAAGACCCATAGGAGAACATATATTTCCATTTCCCGCATCTACAACAAGTATACATCAGCAGCATTATTCGGCCATTAAGAATAGATGATATCTATGTTTCCAATCAACCACGTGTTTTCAAGTCCCACGTGACTTTCACTTCTATTTCCAGTAAAATTGGATCAAGCGCTTTAAACAAAAGAGCCGCCCAAATACGTGACTACCACAGCGTGGTGGAGTGGAGAGGGGTGAGTCGGGGCTATTGGCGCTGACGTCACCACGCTCCCCCACACCCCATCGGGCGCTCCAGCCTAAAATTAAGAGAGGCAAGTTTATAAGCATCCAATCTGAGAAACCGCCTCACACTAATTAAAAGGTGACATTCCACGGGAATAAGTAGTTCCTAGTTTTGTGTTGATCGGAAACTTATATTTCTTGCAGAATGGAGACGAAGTTGATCAGCCAATTAAAAATATTTCCTTTATACGGAAAGAATAATTTATGTGACTACAGGAATTTGTAACTTAAAACTTTCCATATAGGGCGTGACCAAATCACTCACAAACTTTCAGGAATGGTCATCCGCCCTCCTGTGACGTCACTAAATCATATAAAAAGGGGATGCACGCTCTGAAACTTTGTCTTCGCGTCCAAGTTCGACACCAGGGAAGATCACAGCACTAGGCTACTTTCGTGTAGCAAACTAAATTCTGCTTATTATTATTTCTTCTTTATTATTATTATTATATTAGACCTGGAAAGTTTATGAAGAGATAGGACTATTAGTTTAGGGTAGATTACCCGCAATACCGCTACTATGCGGGGACATTATGTCGCTTGAAGAGGATTTGGCTCTCTCAGAATCATCAGGAGAGTCAATGTCACCAGTTCTCGTGAAGAAGTTTTCCTGTACCATGCTTCAATCAGACGGACAGCAATGTAACCATGCCTTCACGCGGAATTCTGACCTGACAGTTCACATCAACAGAGACCACCTGCTTCAACGTGTGTTTTGTGCAGACTGCCGGTACTTATTCACAGCAACACATTACGGTGTGATGCACATGCTTAAACATAAACTTCGTGTCTTAGAGGTAATGATAGTACCAGGAGAAGAGAACGAGAATACAGCAGTGTTAGTCACTCGTTTTGAAAACAGACTTCCAATAATTGTGTTACCAACGGACAGAATGGCTAGAACAAAGAATATTACGCGGCGTCATACAGTTGTTACCCATCACCATTATCTCACCACCACAACAGTTTCCACCACACGTCACACGTTTAGCCACCTAGCTGCCATCATCACGTCACCACCATCAGCATTATCCTGACTGGCTTCCAATGTGACCAAGATACCCACATCACCCACACAATCCAGTCCGGCAGCACCTACAGTACACAGTCACCAGCCGCACCGCAAGCCACTAGCCTCCACATCCGCACCAGCACCCGCAGTACATAGTCAGCAACCATACCACAAATCATCAGCCTCCGACACCGCATCTGCAGCTTCACAACAGTCGCCATCAGCCACCCCATACCAGTGATCACGTCGCCACCAGACATAGATTATCCGAGAACCCCATCTCCAGATGATCTGGTTATAGACGAAGGAGACCGACACACACCACCAGCAGCACACCAGTCATCATCCTGACGTCACCACAGCACTCCAGCCTCCTGCATCCAGCCGTGAGAAAGAGCACTAGCCCCAGACAACCTGTATTCAGGGATAGCCCATATGCAGGAGATTCTTACAGTGCCACACGTCACCGCCAGCTATCTCCTCAAGGCCGCTAAGATACGGAAGCAGTCTACCTCCGACACCACACCTCAATCTCCTCCGCACACAGCCATCACCATTACCGCTCTGGAATCATCAGCACCAGCCACACCTGCACCGGCAACTCCAGCAACGACAGCACCAGCACCAGTTCCCACACCAGCAGCAGCAGTCACCAGCATCACGACAACACAATAGCCCACAGTCACTGTTTGTTCGGACATTAATGATACCGCCACTATCTCCCGTGTACTAGTGTCTAACATTCACTCTCTTAATTCGCCTAATTATAACGAAGGAATATCGGCCATCCAGGAAAATCCGCCACGTCCCACCACCACCAGCCGCAGAACCCAGACGTGGTGGGACAATTTCACAGCCAACACGTGCGGACATTTCTGCCACGGGTATAGCACATTTTTGGAGTGATGCGAGGAATGGAACATTCTTAATCATATTATTATATTTTTATTTTTGAAATATTTTTCTTGTTATATATGTTCTACCAATTGCAACCCTGTCCCCAGGATGACTACAGCTGCGCAATATTCTTACCCAGTTGTGTCTCTATCAAAAATGAGCACTGTGGACTCCTGCATTGTAAGAACGTCATGTGCGACGTATAGTACACAACGCACCACAGTGCAATAATGTCATAATCCTATCATGCAGTCTCAGCTATGCTGGGGCTGCCTAATAAACTAGTTTTTTACTTATTATTTACTGTTTTTCTTATTATTTTTTTTCCTTTCTTAGCATGGCGGGACGGTTATGGGATCAGCGAGAGCTGCCCGTGCAGACCCGCTATAATGGGCTGCTGTTTACACATTTAATCAATACATGTTGCGTATCCCTTTTCTTACCCGGGATACACAGGTGATTCGTTAAATACCCAATAAGGGTATGTTACGTGGAAATGTTTTAGTAGTAGGGTCGGAGTCAAAATGATACCACCTCCCTCAACTGGCAGCCGTTCAGCGATCCGTGGCACCCACCGCCCTCTCAATCCCTGGGACACAGGATTGTTGAGACATGTGGTTGGTGTATGCCTCTAGATTGAGATGGGAGCTATGCCCAGGGATTCAGAGGGCGGTGGGGACCACCATGGAGCGCCGAACGGCTGTCAGTTGAGGGAGGTAGTATCATTTTGACCCCGACCCTACTACTAGTCAAAATGATACCACCTCCCTCAACTGGCAGCCACCGCCCTCTCAATCCCTGGGGCATTGGGTTGTTGAGACATGTGGTATGCCTCTAGATGGAGATGGGAGCTGCAGTTCTCCCGGACATGGAAGGCCATGGTGAATCATTTTGACTCCGAACCTACCACTAATCAAAATTATACCACCTCCCTCAACTGGCAGCCGTTCGGCGATCTGTGGCCCCCACCACCCTCTCAATCCCTGGGGCATAGGGTTGCTGAGACATGTGGTATGCCTCTCGATGGAGATGGGAGCTGTGGTTCTCATAGACATGGAAGGCCGTGGTGAATATAAAACTCCCGTGCGGACCCCACTGTCCGGGAGAACCTCCTCAGGATTACCGGCCACTGGCCGGCCACTCTCTCTCTCTCTCTATTTTGACCGGTATCCTGAGGTTTTTCTATATGTGGGACACTTTTGTACCTATCCTACCTATCCTACCTGTGTACCTATTCTACCTATCCTACCACACTTATCTCCTACCCTACCCTGTTGCTATTCCAGCCAGCTGTGCGTGCGTGCGTGCGTGCGTGCGTGCGTGCGTGCGTGCGTGCGTGCGTGCGTGTGGTACTTTGACCCTGCATTGGGGTGGGGGGGTGGGGTGTGGGTGTCGTGGTGGGTCTTTATCGAACCTGGTCATATTACCCCGGTCCTAGTGTCTTACCTAGTTTCGAAATTTCAGGTAAGTTCTAGCGAGGTCTTTTGAGCGGATTTGAACCCCAGTCTGCAGCCTGGGAACACAATGCAATTCAAACTCTATCAACTCTATTGATAGACCCACCGCAACACCATTAAAATCTCGACTCTTAGTACCTTTTATCTCTGAGCGTTGTGAAATTGCTGTTACTGCGTTATCTCGAAGTGACGTCAAGATCTAGAGTGAGTCGAGCCTGATAGTGCAGCAACACAGCAACGTGTGAACACATAACTTATCAGCTATTGCATACATGGTCGAGATAGTTAATGCATTGCATTATAAATCTTGTTATGTGTTATTAGCAAATGGTAAACTTTAAAATCACAGGACCAAATCTCGCTATGTGTTATTAGCAAATGGTAAACATGTCTACAATTATTCTTTACCCATTACCCGAGAAGCATGGCATCACGTCAAGACCAACTCGCACAGTCACATAACACCCATGATTGCAGACCACAGACCCTCGACTGGGCCAAAGTCAAGAATAGTAGTTTAGCTCACCTGCTATGCGTTAACACCCAATTAGACACAGCATCGATATTAGTATACCACGTGTGAACGCACAACCATACATTACGTGTAAACACATAATAGGGTATGAATGCCCATTTAGAGACAAGCATCCACTATCACATCGACACGACGGACCACCCACAGGTACTGATCACCTTGTGATCAACCACACATAATAGGGTCTGAACGCCCATTTAGAGACAGGCATCCACAGTGATATACACCATGATTACTGTTGCACAGCTTCGCGATATTACCTATCGCATCCATCACATCGAAGACGGTAGGTGATGTTCTTCCACATGAATGCTCCAGGGAGCCCGTGACTGTACACGATAGGAGCAGCTCAGCACTGGGTGGCAGCAAGAGAGCAAGCCCGCCTCAACACAGACAATATCGATCGACCCAACACCAAGTGGGCTTTCGTTCGATCAATCAATGTTGAGATCAGGGCTGTCATCGACCACCAATCTCTGCTTGGGACAGGCCCCCTCCCAGACTGGCTATAACAGAAGAAGCGTATGACTGTCCTCGACACCTTCAGGGACAACATGTGTCTCTGGAGATGTCTAGCAGTCCACCGAGGAGCGAGAGCTGATAGAAGTACAGCTCCTGCACGAGAGCTTGCCACACAGTTCTACGGCAAGACAGTGACAGTACCTGATGTCCGCAAGACCTCGCTGGATCAGCTCGACAAGGTAGAGTTCTTCGCCAAGATCGGCGTTCACGTGTATGAACCAACCAAAGAGGACACCTGGCACTTGATCAGGCAAGCAGCTCACTACTGTGACACCATGACCATCGGAAAGTGGGACCACCACCCCTTCTACATGAAGAACATCTCCAAGCTGCCACATACACTAGTCGGCAGCACAGTACAGGTGGCAAAACAACAATTGTGTGTCCTGGCATGAAGGTTGAGGCACCACAGTCTGTGTATGAGAAAGCCTTCTATCAACCCCAACCATCCAGTTCAGTGGCTACTCTTTGGATCGAGTATGAGTCGAGAAACAGAGGCGTACCCATACACCATGTAGAGTCTAGGTGGTTATGATCTTACCACCAACACCGTTTACCAGTTTCATGGCTGTTACTGGCATGGGCGCCCCCAACACCAGCGAGAGGAGGATGCCGAACAAAGATACCGCAAGACAGCCCTGAGAGAGGAGAAGCTGAGACCAATGGATGTACGCTTGGGGTCCAGTGGGAGTGCTGTATAAAACGCTGTCCAAGCATCCCTAAACGAGTTCGGACTGTCCCATACCCACACTTCATAGTTTACGACTTCGAAGCACTCCTAGATGGTATCAAGACTCATCCTACAGAGACTCGATCGAGAGTACTCACATACCTACCTCTGTGTCAGTTGACAGCTCCTTAGATGTCGCCACGAGTGAGCCCACTCACTTCTGCAATCCTGACCCCAAAGAACTGATCAGAGAGTTCATGCTGGTTATCCAACGGCGAGCATATCTAATCCGGACATGGGTTATGGCACAGTACATACCGACAGACCTGGACAAGCTCCCAAAGCAACAGCAGTGACTAATCAATGGGTGATTTGACCAAGTGCCTGTACTGGGGTTCAACTCTGGGCCATATGACCTGAACCTCATCAAGAAGTACTTTGTCGATGAGCTGACTGACAGTACAGGTACAGTGAAAGTCGCCAAGAAGGCTAGTCAGACCATGTTCCTCATAACACCTGAGCTACGGTTTCTCGATGTGCTGAACTACCTCGGCCCAGGAGTCTCGTACGGAGTATGGGTCAAAGCTTATGGGTGTACACAGCAGAAAGCTGGTCCCCCATATGAATGGATTGACACACATGAGAAGCTCAACTATCCAGGGCTTCCTGACTACTCGGCATGGACATCTAACCTCAAGGGTGGCTACCTCTTAGCGCGATCAGAGTGGGAACAGTGTAACCAGACATTCAGCGAGCATGTAATGCGGACATTCGCCAACTGGCTGCGATACTACAACAACCTGGACATCAGTCCATTCATCGAAGGCCTAGAGCGGATGCGGGAGTTCTACACAGAATGAGAAATAGACATCCTCAAAGATGCTGTGTCTCTCCCAGGTGTGTCACTGCAGTACCTCATACGTGGAACCGCTCAGCACATGCCAGATGTTATCCTCCATTCACCGGGCAAGGAAGCCAACGAGGTGCTGAAGGGTGTTGTTGTTGGAGGTCCCAGCATCATGCTCACCAGATACCACGAGGCCGGTGTGACTCGAATCCGCCAGAGTGAGCGTGTCTCCCACCATCTACTCGGCTACGACACAAATGCTCTGTACCTGTCAACGATGGCCAAAGAGATGCCATGTGGTAAGGAGACAGCGCGCCATTCGTCCTGTGCCAGTGGTGTAGCTAGCTTTAAGGAGACTCTCCTAGCAGACAGCTGGTTTGGGTTTGCTGAGGTGGATATAGAGGTTCCCAAGGCTCTGTGGGCAAAGTTCGAGGAAATGCCCCATCTCTTCTATAACCGTGAGATCCCGGTAGAGGAAATCTCCTCTGAAATACTAGCATATCTAGGGTGAACGGGGAGGAAGCATCCCACCACCCAGAAGCTGGTCAGTGCCCTCTCTTGCAAGAAGCGGTTGCTGTACGCACTGACACTCAAGTGGTATATAACCCATGGCCTGGAGATCACTGGTGTATATCGCACCATAGAGTATGAGGCCAAGCGCCCATTCAAGTGGTTCGTGGAGAATGCTATGGAGGCCCACCACTCAGGAGATGTAGATAAGAGCAAAGCGCTCTTGGCAGATCTCTTCAAACTCCTCGGCAACAGTGTCAACGGGAAGCTCATCAAGGCCCTAGAATGTCATAGCAACACCAGCTTCACGAAGGATGAACGTGTGGTAGACGAGGCCCTGCATAGTGCATGGTTCGAGTCATACGAGCTCCAGGGTCGCAAGACGAGAATCACTATTCGAAGGCCCTTCCAGGTGGGGATAGCCATTTATGAGCTGGCGAAGCTGCGAATGCTGGATTCCTACTACGACTTCCTCAATCAGTACGTAGCTCATGACAGATTTGAGTACCTGCAGATGGACACTGACTCCGCGTATATCACTATAGCAGGCTCCAACCTCGACGACGTCATTCGTTCTGAGATGCGAGCAGAGTACCAGGCTCATAAGCGGGACTTGCTAGCTTGGGACAAATTGTCTGGACGGACTCCGGGACTGTTCAAGCTCGAGTTCGAAGGCTCTCGTGGCATCGCTCTATGCTCCAAATGCTACTACGTGGGGAGCACAGCTGCAAGTAAGTGCTCGGCTAAGGGGATGTCAAAGCAGCAGAATGAGGTCTCTTGGCAGAGGTTCTACAGTACCCTACATGGCGGAGTGAACAGAGCTAAAAACCGAGGCCTACGCATGCGCAACCAGGGTATGGTGACGTATGAGCAGAAAAAACTCGGACTCTCCGCTTACTATGATAAGCGCCATGTGCTGCCAGATAATGTCCATACCGAGCGCATCGAGTATCATGTTAGCACCCTAGGTGGTGGTAGCTGTGTGTCTGCAGGGACTAGCTGAAGCGCTTCTACGACAAATGGTCGCTTAGGCACTCCATGCTGGCATGCCAGGTAGTACAGCGTAGGCCACCCCTCCGCCTCCACATACCTGTCAAGCCTGTGAACATCTATCGACCAGTTAGGATCTGTTGCACGCCGTCGACCACCTTCCAGCTCACCAGGCTCATAAAGGTACCGAACCAGAGCATCAGGTGGTAGGCACTCCTCTCCCTTGTTTGTTCCTCTAGAGCTGTGACTGGCAACAGCAGAGTGTCTGATAGCCTCTACCGGCTTCATTCCGATTAGCCTAATAACCTCGACATTGGATCTCTCCACCACAGCAGGCAGCCCTCTCACCCATACTCTAGAACATTCACTTGGCATGGTCATTTCCTGGGCATATTGGTGTGGGAACAGTCTCTCTGCCAGTGTCTGATTCCACCGCTCAACGATAGCCTGGGCACGGTGATGCCCTACCTCGCCTTGCCTAACTGCCACACCATGTTTCCGCATTAGAGCTGCAGTCTCACCTCTGAACTCCTTACCCTCATCCACCTGCAATAATTCCAGCCACCGGACGGGATTTTCCGAAGCCTTGTAGACACCCTGGAATGCCTGGGCCACCTGGCCAGCTGACTTGTCTGTGAGCGGTACTGCCACCTTGTACCTGCTGGCGACATCGACGATGGTGAGGGCATACTTGTAGGTCTTATCACCAACTGAGTCGTGTGGAAGGAATAAAACATCTGCCTGGTGAACTCTGTTCAGGACAGTTTCATCGAAATGGGCATGCCTGATGTGCCGTGGACGAGGTCTGTATATCTGCCACATCGCCTGGCAGCTGAGCCACTGGCTAAATGTCTCCAATGTGAAGTTGTGGCCCTTGCGACGTGCAGCCTCGAGTAGTTGAGGGGGCTCATGGTAATATCCACCAGGCTGATAGGAGAGTTCTTCAAGAAAGACGGTTGATAAACTCCCAGATTTCATCACTGATGTCCTGTCTCGCACAGCCTGGGTGAACTCTAAACAGACGACCATCAATGAAGACTTCCTCAAACACCTCTGTACACTGGCGTCTAATCTCTGCTGGATCCTCACTGAACGGTAGTTTATCGATCAACCCTCGGAAGTTAAGGGACTTGACCAGGTCGTACAGAGATGCCATCCTTATATAGTATGGCTTAAATGTTCGGCGGACCAGATGGCCGTGAGTGCTATGGCAACTTACGATAGCCAAGGGCCTGCGACTCCGAAGAACGTACCTACTTCTGAGGCGATGGCTGGTATGGCTTCAGAAATCTTCTCCACACCATGGAGAGCACTGTTGGCAATCTTGCGGACCATCTCACCAGCCTTCATTGTGAACAGAGCGATCAGAGCCCCAACTGCTGCCAGCGGATCGATAGAACCTTTTCGATAGATTCCTTTCGCTCTGTATACTAGCTTGTGGGGTTCAGGCTCTACATCATCATACTCACCACCGACATCGTAGTCTGCATCATAATCCTCCTCATCATAGTCCTCCTCATAGTCCTCGTCATCTATATCCTCGACTGGATCTTCATACACCTCTGGTTCATACATCGCTCTGGGATCCATTGCTGCGGGCAGCTATGTGGTAGCTTTAAACTGTAGTCTATAGCATGGCATCCACAATCTTGAATGCGGGCGTGCTTGCCTTAGTGAAGTGGGGACTCGCCGACAAGAAGGTGGCAGAGGTCGAGTGTGAGCGTCATAACCAGGCGATGGAGAAGCTGTCTAAGGAGAAGTTTGAGAACCACAAAACACTCGAGCATATGCACCAGAGGGAGGCACGCCGACGACAACTCTGAGATCAGGCCAACCAGAGCATCAAAGAGGCAGACGAGAGGCTCGATGAGGACTACGAGGCTGTAAAGATATCTGAGCCAACGCTCGACTATGAAGCATCGACAGGTCAGAAGACAGCACAGATTATAGTAGTGATGGCAGCTTTAGCTGTGATGACAGGAGTCGTGCTCTACACATGCTCAAGCTGAATACCTGATGTCTTCGACATGCATACCTTAGCATAGCCAAAGTAAAGTACTGTCACACCTAATGAGTGAGTCCCAGCTATGAGGTTTCAGATGTTGAAGCTGAGCTGGTTGCCATGATTGGTGGGATGTCCCTGCACCCGAGGTGGTGACAGTCCTCGAGTTCCGACTCGAGGTCGTCGTTTCCACTGGTTAGTCGCAGAAGCACATATGACTTAGTTCTCTGTCTGTAGAGTTGGCAATCAGCCAGCTCACGTACCTCACCAAGAACATTGGTCCCAGCAGCCACAAGCTTGAAGTCGTCTTCTCCCTTCTGAACCAGGACCGCAACAGTGACACACCGATACACCACGATGCAATGTCAGCTCTACCTGTTGGTTAGCTGTGGCTTGGACCTGCTGGTGTTCTCACTCCACATGCACGATCTGCTGTTTGGAACCCGTTTGCTTCAGCTCCTGGTCATTCTCGTCATGCCAGACATAAAGTCTTGGAGCATTCATCGTCGCATCTGCGAGCTGCTCAGTGTACACCCGGAGGAACAGCCTATCCTGCATGGCAGCCAGATTCATGTGTGTATTCTCGAGGAGGGTTAAGAGTGGAACGGCCACGGGCATCTCGACACCTACCTCCAGTTCGAATTCCGTGAACCCATCATTGCACACCACAGCGTAGTACCCATTTCCCTTCGCATAGAAGGTTGGTCCACGAGCCGGTGGACCTAGGACTCGGTACTCATCGTTCACATTAGTGGTGTCCACGGTGCTGTTGCTCTGCACGATCTCCCACCTGCTCAGAACCTTCGGGAGCTCTAACGTCCATTCTGTTGCGCTCTGAAGCCTGAACTCGAGTGTCATGCTCTTGATCTCGTGGATCTGTGCCGAGATTGCAAAGCCGATGTACTTCCCAGCAGCGGACAACGGGTTCTCATCATGTATACTGGGTTGAATGACCATCAGGCGATCCTTCCGAGGATCAGTGTGGTGCTATGTCGCAGGCTAAATGGCCCCATCTGGATGTTTCACACACTGCAGCATGTTTAAGGTCTGGGTATATAGAGGTTTTAAATGCCTGCCATGTTCGGTAAAGTTCTCCAGCAGATTGTCTATAGGCAGCAGGACAAGTCGGCATGACATTTAGCATGACAGCCACGGTGTGCACTGTCCCACTGTGACAGGGTCCGAGGACTGCTTCGTGACATCAACATTATCCACAAGCAAGCCAAGGTCACACCTCTGTCTGATGCGGAGATACTGGCCACCATAGAGGAAGGAGTGCCAGCTCGTAGTACAAAAGAACTCATGACTCGGATACTCTACCGGAAGTTTGACAGCACCCAGCGCTGCCACACCAGCACTGGCTCCAATCACACCCACAGCAGTGGTTGTACATGCGAGGACGTTGTGGCTGTCTTATATCACCTGCGCGTTCTGCTGTAATTTTCTGCCTCATGACCGAGATTCTGTTTGATGGTATCTATCTGCTGGAGTTGCCAGCCGTGGATGGTACCGCCCTCGTCAGCAGTCAGGGAGGGGTATAGTTCTGGTTGCTTCCGCCACTCTGATTTTGCCATAGTATACCTGGAGATTAAACCTGCATCACCTGCATAATCTGCTCATAAGTCATAGAAGGGTTCATTTGGAGAGCCTGGCGAACCGTGCCATCTTTTTAGTGTCGAGACAGACATCTCTTAGAAAGTGGTCATCCAGTACTATGTCGGGTGCCAGTAGCTTTCTGAGATATGACATCTGGAACGTCACCTTATGACCAAGATAGTAGGTCCACTGCTGGATGGCTTTCTTGGTCTTACACTTCTGCACCATCTCCTCTTCCCACTGTATGACATCTGGCCCATCCTCGTCTGCGAAGACACCTGGCTCATCGTCGTATGTGAAGCCATCTGGCTCATCGTCATATGTGAAGACATCTGGCTCATCGTCATCTGTCAAGACTCCTGCATCCTGCTTACTCTTCTCCAGGAGGGCCTGCCAGTATCGGGAACCTTCACTGTTCCTTTGCCTCCTTGCCTTGCTGGCAGTCTGTTGATACCAGCTCTCCCGCTGTAGTCGCTCTCCTTGTTGTTGACAGATCTGTTGCTGTGCAAGCATCTGTTCGTTTAAGGCCTTTGGGCAACCGTCTATCGGGTTCATCATCTCAGCAAAGGTCAGATATTCCTGGTGTGATATCATGTTGTCGTCAGGTCAATGAGTAATAAGAGTGTAAACTCTAAATGGGCATCCGATATCCCATCCGTGCTGGCATATAGGTTAATGGAGGGGCTGTCAAACAGGTCATTTAAAGGTGTGAACAGGCTAGGACTGATAACTTTCCATAGGTTGCTGTTGGCACCTGGGAGATATTCTATCAAGTCCCGGCCAACTTCTACCAGTGGGCTGCTGTGTGCACTGCCCGGAGGTTGATGTAGTACATCGGCGTGTATGTATGTTGTGCGCTGCTATGGTACCTCGAAGAGGACCCATTCTACACGGTACTATACCACCCGTCTCCCCTTTAGAGAGGGTGAGATTATGTTCTCACCACCGGAGAGCAGCAGTCGGAGAATCGGCACGGTTATATCTCCTGTTTAAACCCCTCCTATAGCGTACTATGGAACCCATATTTGCTCACTCGACTGGTCTTGCTGACCTGGCAGATGGGTACGCAATTGATGCTGCCAAGGTAGAAGAGAGCGATGGCAAGTCATTCGCCCGACAGTACGAAGCAAACTCAAAGGCATTCTCCCTCCACCCCATTGGTGGTGATAGGGTAGAGCTGCTCACAGACCTCAAGGATGTGTCGAAGGAGCGCCTGGGTCGCAACATAGATGGCAACAAGATCGTGTTTCGGTACGATTTCACGAAGAGGAAGTACATCCTTGAGCCATTGATTGAAGCCTCGGATACAGAGGTGGCAGACATCAACACCCTAAATGACGACCTCGGCTTCCATCTGGTCAAATTCTATTTGAGCTATGCCCCGCCGGTGACCCTGGCAAAAAACCTGCAGTTCATGTTTGAGAAGAATGAAGTGTGGTACCGCGCTGGACCTGGTGGTGACTGGCAAACATGGTTGCCACTATATAGGCATCCCGCAGCCATTGACATAGAGGTTACTCCCCTCTCCACTGTTGTGAAAATGGGATGGGACAGTTCGAGGGTTCTATAATCTGGGATCATCATTCCTCACCTACATAGGTGAAGGTGTCTACCTGACGAGGGTTGGTCACCGGATCGGGGTTATAGGTGGAAATCTCCTGCTGCGTCGTCCATTCGATGGACCAGAAGAAGCTGTTAACCTCCAGGAGGGCATCCTATGGGTAGATGGTGTGTCACATGTCGCCAAAGCCTCGGGTGCGGTTAAACTGCCTCAGCGCATCGGACTCACTAGAACGCAAACGACTCATATAGTCCTAGAGCTACGTTTCTTAGTCGGTGGCAGAGTGAAGCAGCTATCCCCTGCCCCTGAGGGGATGAAGATCACTATCGATCCGGATGGAACAGGGCTCGATCTGGCACAGATATTTCTTGAGGGGTTCACTCTGTTCAGTTCAATTCTTCATGTATAGCTATGATTCTCATCATACTGCTCATGCTGGCATTTACAGCAGTGGCACAGGGCGCTGAGACTGCCATGATATTGGATGCCATGTGGGCCCACTTCCGGGATGACCCCCAGGACAATCCTTGGGTTGCCCCGTGTGGAGAAACATTTACGACCGCTTTCACCCACGTGAAAAGATCGAGTCTGTCTGCCACTTCTATGGTGTGGAGAGGGTAGGACGTGGTTGTCTGCTGGAGACATCTGCTCAGCACCAGATTCTTTGCGTAACATGTGAACATGCCAGAGTCTGCCATGGTGCAAATGCTAAGCACTTTAGCATCCTACCAGGTGAGCGTTGTCAAGGTGGATGGAAGACACTATGGGTGGTCCCATCATGCCAATGCGACTCTGGCAGAGACTACGTGTTTGTTTGAGCCTACACTGTCCCATCTCCATCTAGAGGCATACACCAACCACTTGTCTCAACAACCCTATGCCCCAGGGAATGAGAGGGCGGTGGGGGCCACAGATCGCCGAAAGGCTGCCAGTTGAGGGAGGTGGTATCAATTTGACTAGTAGTAGGGTCAGAGTCAAAATGATACCACCTCCCTCAACTGACAGCTGTTCAGCGCTCCGTGGTGCCCCCCCCCCACCACCCTCGCAATATCTGGGGCATAGCTCCCATCTCCATCTAGAGGCATACACCAACCACATGTCTCAACAACCCTATGCCCCAGGGATTGAGAGGGCGTTGGGGGCCATGGATCGCCAAACGGCTGCCAGTTGAGGGAGGTGGTATCATTTTGACTCCGACCCTACTACTGTTTTATATGTATATTATATTATCTTTTTATATTATATGCTTTATAACTTTAAATTATGGTACGTTGGAGCTTGGGTGTTCTCTGCGGAGAAAATAATTATCCGCACCCAAAGAGAACACCCATGCGAGCTTTTGTTTTAGAAATCATTGACTAAGACATAAAGCACGTACAAAGAAATGAACAAAACAAAAAATAGAAAAGACCTGAAAAAATAATTCCAGGTCAAAAATCAAAACTAAAAGTATGCCTCCCTTGTCCTCTGCAGCACGCCTGTGTGCCCTGTCTCTCATAACACACGCCTATTGCATCACTACTCCTCTCAGGTCATGTGCCTACCCAGGAACTCTATAATTCCCGCCTAGCATGCATCCGTGCAGTGATCCACGATGCGTGATCGTTTGCCATGGATGTCAAACTGGAAGGGGGTCATGTAGCGCGGATCGACCGGTCGGGTACCAGCCGTACGAGCTAAGCTGGGTACGGGCTGCCTGTCCTGGATTCGTTCATATAAGCACGCCCCCACCCCTAGGTAGAGCAATAAGCATGTTTAAGCCTATACGAGAGGATTTTCATCGTGAAAACGACTAAGTTCGTTAGAACGTGTGGTGCACATGCGCGCACCTGTCGCTGTTTCGACGACACACGTGCAGCACATTCAAGAGCGAGTGGTACTTTTAGTGTACCGAGTTCGTACTCTTTAATTGTTATAAATTACTTGTTCACGTCCATTCTGGTATGAATCAGAACCAGAATTGGACGAGCTATTCAAAACTATAAACTGTTTTAAAATCGGTACAGAAATGGCTGAGTTATCGCCGATTTCTCCCTGTAAATTATGCTCAAAATATAGAAATGGCGTCGTAATCGCGTATATATGTATATATAGTTAAATAATCAGTGATTTGTGTAACATGTGGCTCACTACGTCATCTTCACATCTATATCTATCACGATATTTAGATAATTGTGTACACGTCACCAGATTACAGTGCGCTGATTGGCTGGTTCAGCAAATTCTGATTGGTTGAGGCAACCAGTTATGGCATCACCATGAGTATAAAAGGGAATGATTTCAGTAGATCGGGAGCATCGTCGGACGATGGCCGATCAGTAGGGAGCTGCCCAACATATGGGAACCTGACGAAATAACCGAAGAGAGATACACACATCATCTCGGTTTCAAGAGGTTTTCCGATCAGCCCGCACCAAAGCAGTTCCCATCTCACCGCATTAAGAACTTTAAAACTTAAACATGTTCCTATTTTAATTATCATCTCTAAGGAACTGTTCTTGTGGTGAGCCCTTGTGGGCCAGTCATGTAATTCTACGTGACGTAGGGTGGCGATGTTACTTGGTGGATAATTCACCGGATCTGCTAACAACGCCGAAAAGTTGACCTTCAACCACCACACTGCATGTCGTGTGTGTCCTGCTTTATGTTTTGACTGCAGCCAAGTAAACTTTGCCCGGTGCGCCACAAGAGCTATTTGGCGCATCCCGCACCGTTAAGCTTTAATATGTACAGGCATAATTACAATTATATTAATAACCCTTCCTGTTAATGGGTTATCATTAGCTTTCTTAGCTTACCATCATCGGACGGGAACTCTCATCACTACAGTATTATTATGTAGAACTTACTAACTATTCAGTAAACATTGCTTATACTGTGTTTCACTATCCTGAGTTTGTACCACTTCCGTTCTGGACCAGCATGCAGGAACCCTGTCTTGCGGGAGATCTACATGCGGAGACGTATCCAGCTTTCAGAGTACATGTCAACTCACGTCACAAGTATAGTGACGTCTCAATTTCAGTAACATAGTAGCCCGTTATATAAGAATGGCTACTTGGCATTCAAGTAACTATACATGATATCCTTGATTACATCTCCAATTATTATAATTTATTACCGCAAAGGTACCAATGACTAATAGGTACTGTACCGGTCCTCGGACCGCATCTTATAATTTCTGTTTATAGTTATCCTTGTTTACTGTAAGGTGCTTTAACTAACCGCACCGCATTACCACTGTTTTAATCTAATCATATACTGTTACCGTTTTGTACTTGGTTAGTTAGGTATATGGCCAGCGGCCATCTTGTTGATATGTTTTGCTTATTTGTAGAACATTTAGGACTGCAGTGCATTAGGAAATACTATACAGCAACATTTATATATGCATCACTTTCTCCCGCCACCAACAATTTTACACTGACGTCGCTGTCCATGCTATAACTCTGTTTAGCCCCACATGCTACCGACTAAACCTGACTATCTAGCTCGATAGGATAGGTTTAATGTGATTGGAGACAATTTCTTCATTAAGAGACACATAGTGTACGCCTCTTTTCCAGTCGTTGTGGTAATCTATCCCCACACCCCGGCAAGGTTGTGTTAAATTGGCCAATATACCTATAGGGCCCCATATCTATAAAGTTTTTGTCTCTTTTCATGTTCCACTAAGCCCGATGGCTTCTTAATTGTTTGGATATTCCTACCCGCACCATGGGCTGATCCGACTCTGGGAAACTATCGGCGGTTTCCGAGCGGTGATGGCCAAGGTACGGTGTCACATACACTCCCCCTGTATCTTAGGATAGTTAGTAGTTAGTTATCTTTGCCAATGTAGGAAGCACTACGAACACATTACAATTATTATTTCATATTTCTTTTAGAATATTACCCCCGCACCGCAGTGCATATTGGGAAACTTGTGGTGGATATTCGTCTCTCTATCCCCACCGTAGCGATAGGTCAGGTATAAAGATCTGCTTGTGACAATTTCACATCACATTGGTTGAATAAAAGAGTGACCCTTTTTGGCCAACACTTTTCCTCCGCTTCGGCAGTGGGGGGCATTTTCCTGTAACGGTGGCCCGTGCAAGGTTTTTTTTTATATCATCTAGAATTAATGCCCGCGTGAGGCACCATGCCTTTCGCCATGCTAGGAGTTTCGTCTCCACATCTTTTTCAGCATAGAGGTATTATAACTTTTATAAAGTTAATTAGTGATCTCATATGCGGGAGCCTCCTTTGCGGGGGTACCACTGCGGACTCACGGGTCTGTGCGGTATCTCCGGTGTCTTCATATTTAGAGGTTCATCAAGCTGTCTCTATGTATTATTTGTATGCTCATTGTTATCTAGAGAACTTTACGGTGTGTATAGGTTACATTTTCTTAATTATTATTTTTAGACTTATCACAATCCTTGTAAGTCCATAGCTTCAAAATTGCTGTGGACAAACATACCGGTGACACCAATTCGTGGGCTGACACCATTCAATTTAATGATAGCGGCAATGGTCGTATGGCCCCACCGGAGCAATTGGGTTCCACAGGCCTTAGGAGCCAGTCTTTGTTAACTGGAGGTCAGCGTCGCACGGGATCCGAAACCCCGAGACCGGGAGCTAACCAGCCACCTCGCTCGTCGTGCACATGTGGTGCGGCGACCCGACGTTACACACCAGAATGGCCTGATGCAACCCCTCGAGCTACAATATGTTTTGTTTATTTTTGTAAGACTTTGGACCGCTGTATGCGAGGAGATACTATACAGCAACAATATATGCATCATTCATTCCCGCCACCAACAATTTTACACTGAGGTCGCTGAGCGTGCTCTATATACTGAGCCCGGCATGCTACCGACTAACCTTGACTATTCAGCTCGGTGTGATAAGTTAAAGTGGTCAGGGACAATTTCTTCGTTAGGAGACATATATTGTAAGCCTCTTTTCCGGCTGTGTGGTGATATAGCCACGCACACCAGCAAGGTTGTGAAAAAATTGGCCAAATACCTGTAGGGCCTCATATTTATCAAGTAATTGTCTCTTTCCACGATCCGCTCAGCCACAAGGTTTCTTAATTGTTTGGATATCCAACCCGCACGTTGCACTGATCTGACTCTGGGAAACTATCGGAGGTTTTCGAGCAGTGATGGCCAAAGTGCGGGTTTACATACATCTCTCACTGTATCTTTGGATACTTAGTAGTTAGACACTTTTGCCAAGGAAGGAAAGCACTGCGAAAACATGTAGTTATTATTATTATTATTATTATTATTATTATTATTATTATTATTATTATTATTATTATTATTATAACAGGATATATTATTCCCGGCCCGCAGTGCATATTGGGCATATTGGAACATAAACCTAACGCCAGGTCAATAGTTAAGTCCATAGGATTGGTGACGGATGAGATGCGCATCTCCACCCAACTCGTTGAAGTGGCTGGGCAAGATCTTGGAATCTGCCACGCCCATACAGGAAAGACACAAGCGGTGGATATTCGTCTCTCTACCCCCACCGTAACGATATGTCAGTCATTAAATTTGCTTGTGTAAAATGTAACCATCGCTCAGTGATGTTTTATGTGGTTATGAAGCAGGGCATCTGGAGTCTCACCCAGTTCAGATGTGTTGTGAAGTAACATGTGCACCGCTGTCCATGGAGGTAGATGCTTTCTAAGGCAACCTACTGGAAGCGGGGTGTCTGCGCCCGTTGGATAGCCATGTCTAATGATAGGTAGGAATCTCTGCGACTTGTGGCCTAAACTAGTTCTCATTTCTAAAACTTAAATGGTAAGTTAGGAATAGCATAAGGACCGCATAAATAAAAGCGGCACCTACCAATGCAGTATCTTGGAATGACATAAGGCGGGGACTTGTGAATCATCCGGGAGTAGCTCGCCCCGTCTTCACGTAAACCAGTATGCATCACGTTAATTATATTTTTCACTAGGATGATCATTTTCTCTTGCATTCTTGTTGAACAAAAGAGTGACCCTTTTTGCCAGCTCTTTTCCTCCGCTTCAGCATTGAAGGCATTTTCCTGTGACAGAGGCCCGCCTGAGGCTATTACCTCTTGCACTAACAAGTAGCATCTAGGTGACTGGGGCCCGCGCGAGGCCTATCCCTCTCGTAACATCAGGAGTCTTTTTCATTTGTATCATAAAGGTATAATAGCTTATATTAAGTTAATCCGTTGTGCGGATGCCTCCTTTATGGGGATAGCTCTACACATTTACGAGTCCATGTGGTACCTCCGGCGACCCCACGTGCAAAGGATATATATATATATATATTTATATATATATATATATATATATATATATATATATATATATATATATATATATATATATATATATATATATATATATATATATATATATATATATATATATATATATATATATATATATATATATATATATATATATATATATATATATATATATATATATATATATAACATTCTTCATAGTTTAAATTGATATGGAAAGACATACCGGTGACACAAATAGTTGGGATGACACCGTGCAGTTTAATCCTGGTGGCAATGGTCGCACGGCCCCACCAGAATGATTGAGTTCCACCGGCCTTAGGAGCCGGTCTATGTATTTTGCGGAACGACGTCCCACAGGATCCGGAACCCCCGAGACTCGGAGCTAACCAGCCCCCTCATTCGTCATGCGCATGTGGCGCAATGGGCGAGTACTTCGTGCCGGAACGACCCGACAATAGCCTGCGAGCTACAATTGACAGAGTGTATCTAGGAATGGAGGATTCCAGTTTTTCAGTCAATCACATGACGTCATAATCAACCATGTGACGTGTAGGCTGACGCCATAATCAATTACGCCATGGCCATTGAAAGCACCTAATCTGAATGTGGCTTGATGGATAGAAGAGTTGTTAATGTTTTGTAATTTTGTGATGTATGTCTTATCGTGGTTGGGATTACAGCATGGGTATGTACTAATGTGCTGAGAAAATGTCATTTCACTTTTTGCTGTTAAAAACGGAAAACTTACACAAACTGGGACTCATCATTAATTGGTGAGGTTAGAACGACTGGGAAAAGGAGATATGTTTAGGGAAGTAGGGCCTATGTCCTACCACCAATAGCTTGACTGAATGTAAGATAAGTATGGTGCAGTGGTTTGAACAGCCATATAGTTGAATACACCAGGCAGATATAATGTAGCGCTCCCTTGTCCATGCATAAAGATCACTTGGACTAAAGTCGTCAAAGAGCCACCAACTTCAGTAAAAGGTATTTTCCATAGTGGGGTATGGCTGTATTTGAGGAGGTCCTTGCACACATATAATAGGATGGCATAATATTCCAATGTGCAAGTTCGCGGTAGGTTCAGTTTGACACACGTTCATATTTGCTGCATGATGACTCGAACAACAACAACAACAACAACAACAACAACAACAACAACAAATCGAACAACAACAACAAAAACAAGTCGAACAACAACAAGACAAACAACAAAACGGCAGCGGCGGTGGCGGCGATGACGACGACGACGACAACGACGATGACGACAGTGGCAGCAAGGACGACGACGACGACGATGATGACTTGAACAAGAACGATGATGACTCAAACAAGAATGACGACAACTCGAACAAGAATGACGATGACTCGAACAAAAATGACGATGACTCGAACAAGAATGATGATGACTCGAACAAGAATGACGGTGACTCGAACAAGAGTGATGATGACTCGAACAAGAATGATAATGACTCAAACAAGAACGATGATGACTCGAACAAGAATGACAATGACTCAAACAAGAATGATGATGACTCGAACAAGAACGATGATGACTCGAACAAGAACGACGACGACTCGAAGAAGAATGACGAGGACTCGAAGAAGAACGACGATGACTCGAAGAAGAACGATAATGACTCGAACAAGAATGATGATGACTCGAACAAGAATGACAATGACTCGAACAAGAACGACGATGACTCGAACAAGAATGATGATGACTCAAACAAGAACGACGATGAATCGAACAAGAATGATGACTCGAACAAGAATGACGACGAGCTCGAACAAGAACAACGATGACAACAACAGCAACAACGACGACAACAACAGCAACATCACAGCCAGAACAACAACAACAACAACCAGAACACCAACAGCAACCAGAACAACAACTGCCAGAACAACAACTACCAAAACAACAATAACCAGGACAACAACAACAACAACTACCAAAACCACAATAACCAGAACAACAATAACCAGAACAACAACTACCAGAACAGCAACAACATGAACAACAACAGCCAGAACAACAATAACCAGAACAACAACTACCAAAACAACAATAACCAGAACAACAACAACCAGAACAACATCAGCAACGAGAACATCAGCAACCAGAACAACAACTACCAGAACAACAACTACCAAAACAACAATAACCAGAACAACAACAACCAGAACAACAACAACAACTACCAAAACAACAATAACCAGAACAACAATAACCAGAACAACAACTACCAGAACTACAACAACAACCAGAACAACAATAACCAGAACAACAATAACCAGAACAGAAACAACCAGAGCAACCACAACCAGAACAAAAACTACCAAAACAACAACTACCAGAACAACAATAACCAGAACAACAACAACCAGAAAAGCAACAGCAACCAGAACAACAACTACCAGATCAACAACTACCAAAACAACAATAACCAGAACAACAATAACCAGAACAACAAGTACCAGAACAACAACGACCAGAACAACAACAACCAGAACAACAATAACCAGAACAACAATAACCAGAACAGAAACAACCTGAGCAACCACAACCTGAACAACAACTACCAAAACAACAACCACCAGAACAACAATAACCAGAATAACAACAACAACAACAACAACAACAACAACAACCAGAACAACAACAACCAGAACAACAATAACCAGAACAACAACTACCAAAACAACAATAACAACAACAGCAACAACCAGAACAACAGCCAGAACAACAAAAAGAACAACAGCAACCAGAAGAACAACTGCCAAATCAACAACTACCAGAAGAACAGCTACCAAAATAACAACTACCAGAACAACAACAACAACAACAACCAGAGCAACAACAACCAGAACAACAGCAACAACAACAACCAGAACAACAACAACCAGAACAACAACAACAACAACAACAACAACAACCAGAACAACAGCAACAACCAAAACAGCAACAACCAAAAACAGCAACAACCAAAACAGCAACAACCAGAACAACAACAACCACAACAACAACAACAACAACAACCAGAACAACTATAACCAGAACAGCAACAACCAGAACAGCAACAACCAGAACAGCAACAACCAGAACAGCAACAACCACAACTGCAACAACCAGAAGAGGAGGAGGAGGTGAGGGGGGAGGACGAGAGCAACAACAACCAAAGCTACTCACTCACTCACTCACGCACCACCCACCCACCCACAACAACAACAACAACAGCAGCAACAACAACAACAACAACAACA